>VWPW01026102.1:824678-918812 GCA_013389825.1 Crypturellus undulatus
CGCGGCGCGGGACGTGGCCCGCTGCGGGTGTGCTGCCCGCTGCCGAGAGCCCCGCGTGCCCCTCGCCACGGCCGAGGCTGCCGCGCGAGGCTGGGAGCGCGTGTGCGGCGCGCGGCTGAGCTCGACGCCATCCCCGCGGAAGGGATCATGGCGTGGATGCAAACCGGACAGGGCTCTGCTGTATTATTCAACATGCAGGCTCAGCATCAATAATTTACTGTAGAATAAAAGCAGGTACTTGGGGGAATACTTAGAAGATGTTCCTGGAGCCAGCTAGCTGCTCCTTTTACAAGGTGTCTGCTCGTCTCTGCAGTAACTTGGCTCCTGCTGCAGTACTCACAGCCTGGGGCTTCCCGGGGTGCTGGGAAGACACCCCTGGGGGCGCCGGCTGCCGTGTGCTGGTGACACGTCACCAAAAAGTGGCATTACAGCCTTGCAAGGGCCGGTCTCCAAGACCACTTTGAACAGCTTCCCCTGCCACATGCAACCCTGGTGTCACAGCAGCCTCTGGGCAGCTCATCCCTCCCTGCACAGCGCTATGTGGGAGCTGCCTTAGCGCCTCCTCCAGCCAGGGACACCATTTATGTTCAGCAGACCCCGGGGGCTTGTTCCTTTAGACAGAAAGACTCCAATCTCAGGTCCTTTGGGGAGACAGAGCTGTCATGGTCCCTTCATGATGAGCTGGTGGGCCAGCTTTCAGCCACGCAAGGTCGGGCTTCAGCGCCCCTTTCCCTCCAGGGTTGGTCCCTTGTCTCGGAGGTGCCTCAGCTTCTCTCCTTCTGTACTCCAGGATTGCTCCATTGCTCCGCTTGCCCCGCAATGCACCTAGCCACGAAGGGAAATACTGCCCTGTGCTGAGGGGCCTTCCACAGGGGTCACAAGCTCTTCCCGAGCCTGGTGCACAAAGTACAGACCCCAGCCACAGCGGTGGTTGGCACTCAAATGCGATCCTCCATACAGGACCACCTGATGGGGGCAGAAATGTTCGATGGCGGTGGGAGCAGGAGTGGTGGTTTGGGGAGCACATTTTCCCAGCTACTCCACTGCCCGGCAGCAGCTCAGGAAATGGCTCCTGGTAGAAACAGGCTCTTTTTACACCATTCCCTGGTCGGGGCCAGGTGGAGACATGGAGACGCACGCTCGCACACTCGCCCTCTCGGTGTCTGGGAGTCTGTGTCATTCAGGCTGCAGCTGTGGCTAAGCACACCCTGACTGCCAGGCTTTAGAGAATTGACGTGATGAATGTGGGTCAGCTGCTGGCGGTTTGTCTGCCTAAGGTATTGCTGGAGATCCCAGCCCCCGTGGCCATGAGGACATGCACGTTTCTAATGGCTCTTTCTTACCTACTCTAGCAAAATAATTGGCATGTTGACTAGATCAGCTTGCAGCTGGCACGGCTCGGATACGGCTCCCTGGCCCCCAGCCGGCCCACTTTGAATCTGCTGGTTTGCTGCCATCTCCTCCTCCCTCCGCATTGCGTGACGAGGGCTGCCAGGGCGTCCCTCTCGCCCTGCCGCTGGCGCTGCCCTCGGCGTGCACAGCAGGGGTGAAGTCCCCACTCCACACGCCCCTCCTGCAGCCCCCGCTGCCCCCTTCTGCACCACCACCACCACTGGGGTCTCTCGCCTTTGAAACTGGCAGGAAGTGGTAACTACACTCAGATTGTGAAGAGAGGAAAAAACACCTGCTAGCTTTTGGTACTCGGTTTTGTAACAGTACTTGTTCTGCATACATACATGCCTATTTGGGTGTTTAGGGACAAAAAAATGTTGGAGTCTTTTATTCCACTGCTGAAATGCTCAGCCAGATCATAGCACAGGAGTTTGTAGAGAAACCCACCACCACTGTCACACACACAAGATGCTATTATTTTTAAGCATTTGATGGGCTGAATATAAAAGTGCTTTCTGGCTTGCAATGTGAAAACTATTAGAAAGGGCTAAGTGGACTAACCAGAAGCAACATTGTTCACTGTCATGTGTTTTCTCCTACATACATCTTGCGGTAAGACACCGTAAGACACATTTTAATACCCAGGAGAAGCAGACAGGAGGAATCGATCATCAATTAAGAATTAAGCAACATTTGTCTAGGACATGGTAACTGACAATGGGAAATTAGGTTAAACTGAGACCCCTCAGTCCAAACAAAGACTGACCTGATTCAACACCTTCCCTCTAAAGCATCAAGTAATCACAGATGTGCATATAACAGCAGCTTGCATTCCCCAAACCTCTCCTTAATGGAGGTAATGCCAGAGCATCTCTGAAAATCTGAAGGCTGAAAATGGACAAATACAAGAGTGAACAGCAGTAGGGGTCAAAAAAAAGCCAAAAAAGGGAGCACTGGCGGTGTGGGCAACCCAGGGAGGGCAACAGCTGTGTGTGGCTGAGTTGGAGCTACTCATGTCGAAGGAGGGAGTGGTGCTCAATGGCTCTAGGTGGTTTGCTCATTTCCAATTGCTCTTGGTTGTTCTTCTCCCTCACTTGTTCTGACTAATTCATGGCATTTCCTAATGTACATATTGAAAGTGGAAGGAGGTGGGCCTTGCCTGTTTGGTCTGAAGCAGCTAGTAGTGAGCCACCTACACTCTGAAACAGTGTTTGAGCTCTCTGAGCCCACAGACACCTGAGGTGGTAACACCACAGGATGCAGCCCAGCACTGCACAGCACTTAGCAGTATGGGTCTAACTGCAGCACTGATGCATTTCCCTGGCATTAGACCTGAGCTTAAAAGCCATGGGTTTGTTAGCTTGATCTCAGTGCTGCAGTGACATCAGGGGACCTGCACTGGCTCCCAGCCCACCGCTCAGGGCTGTTTTCCCTCATTCTGGTGATGAGGTAAGGACAGATAATCTGATGGCTAGAAAGGCTAAAAGCTTTCAAGTCTCCTTAGCTCACTGTAGTTAAAACTCCCCGAGTACCTCAGCTCATGCACGTGCCCACAGAGGTGGATGTGACCCAGCAATGACTAAGCTGAGGGAAGGCATGTACCTAACTACATTTGGCTTCATCACTATAACCATATGCAGTGCCCTGCCTGCCAACTCTTACTTTCTTCCCTTTTCAGCCTTCAAATTTCCCAGCTCTTACTTTCATCGCTTTTCAGCGTTCAGATTTCCAGAGGTGCTTGCACCTGGCATCACTTTGTGATGACTCCACATAGGTTAGCGCTGTGGGCACAATAAAAGAGATTTGGGGAAGCAAACACCACGGATTATATTTATAGTCAGCACAACTCCACTCAGTTCAGCTGGTGGAGCTGGTGATTCAGCTTACCCAAAGGTGCCAATAAATCAGATCAGATAATTGTACTCAAATGTTCTTTCTCCCCACTGGCTGTAAAGGAGCTCAGGGTGTCTGTATCATGTACCAGGCACTTAAACTCAGTATTAAAGGTCTATGGGTCACATCACTTCAGTAGCTCTGTAGAACTGGCCCTGCCTGTCCAGGTGTTGGACATCTGGGTACCAGGGCACATTCCACAGCTTAAGTGCAACTTAGTAAATATTAGTTTGCAGGATCATTTGCCATCTAGTGAAACGTAAACCGTTTCCTGCTAAAGAGCCCTTTTTCTCAAAGCTCAAGGCAATGAAATGAAGAACGCTCACATCGCGTCAGCAGACGTGATGCCTCAGTTGTCAAGTGGGAAAAAGCCCCAAGGAAGTGAGAGACGCAATGATGAAAGGCCATGAATAGCCAGAGAAAGTGTGCATGAACCAGGAGTAACTTTTACATAAAGAAATAAAACAAAACTAAATCCCATTTTGATTAAATGGTTGGTTTCTCAAAAGCAAGTCACCTCTTGCAAAGCAGCTCATGTAGGTGTGAAATAATTCAGGCTATTTCTGAATGGCAAAATGTGCAATATCTAAATCACAGGCCTCCTTGCTTCCAAGAAAGACCACAAGTTTCCAGTGACAGGTTTCATTACTCTTTCATTCCTTGAGCTCTTCTGGTATATGGATGTTCCTCTGCCTGGTCCCTGTCTTCAAAACAGACACATACATGCATGCAGAGTCCCCAAACAGATGCTGAATTCAGTCACCTCCATAAAGGTAGTTTCAAATATGAAGTTCAAAGGTGCTGAGCATTTCTGCTCTCAGGCACTTCAGGCCTAGAACTCCATTCTTTAGATACCATGATGACCAAAGTCACTGATGGAAAGTATTAGCACTTGTCGTCTGAAAACTGGGACACTTTTTTTTTTTTTGATCTAACCTAGAGTAAATGCTTGAAAAATGAAGCCTGCTGATCACTACCTGGGGACCAAGGGGCACTTTTTAGGTCACTGTGGGAGCTAGAAATCTGCAAGCTGCCACAACCCGTGGGTCAGCTGGCAACTGCACATTCTGCCTTGAAACCAGGCAGGCTTGGAAAGGAAAGGCCATTTGTTAACTCAGTTTGTCAGTGTAACCTGCAAGAGATGGGATCTCGTGGACTGGGTGGTTTCTTTGCAAAACTGGTGGCAGAGTTCCTGGATATACATCCTGGCTCATCTCTGCTTTCGCTGTGATTTGACTCAATGAATCTAAAGCAAATGGGGGAGGATGTGGCAACAGCCCGGGAAAAGCTAGAGAACTTAGAAGTGTGAGCAGGAAATAACAACATTACTCAGAGCCTGGGAAAGCTGAAGTTAATACGTTTGGGGAAAATAATCCAAAATACTGCTAGTCAAAGGAGAGAGAAACCTGGAAGGCAGAACAACGGCAGCAGGTGAGTTTGTTACCAGCTGTTGCTGCCATGTGGAGCAGGACAAGCCCGTGTGGTTTGGGGCTGCCCACATAGGTGTCCTGTTGGACAGCGAGGATGTGCTGGGGCGATGGAATCCTCCCTTGCTGGGCCTGCACCTGGGCGACAGCAGTGATTTCTGTGCACCTCAGGACCAGAGTAACGCAGCCAAACTGGAGCGCTTTCAGACACCACCAACACAAGTGAGAGGTGGGAGGCAATGACTGTATGAGGAAAGTCTGAAAGAATTCAGTATAAACAACTTGTCCAAATGATGACTAAAGGAGGAGGCTATGATAACCCTCTGCAAGTATTTGAAGGCTATAAACACCAAGGATGGCTCATTTGGGATAAGATTAGATGTAATGGGATGAGAGACAGACAGGAAAAACTGTTTTATCCTAGGACACGGTGTTCTCAATGATGCGATGTACCAGAACACAGTGGGGTTTCCCAAGGTGGGTGGTGGAAGTCCCAGTGGCATTTGTCAATCATCTGCTCTGATATAAAACGAAAACCAGGCCAGGTACCGTAGCAGGAGTCCAGTACAGGACAAATAGATGAGTTAGTTCATCTAACCTAGGGTCTTTTACTCTGAGGTTTGTGGTTCTATAGAAAGTAAAACTTAAATTTTTCCCAGCCTTGCTTAAAATTTCTGTCAGAAGTAAGTGAGTACAAAATTAGGTGACAAGACTTGTTTTTTTTTCCACAGAATCTTTGTATGATACGTTCATACAACGGAGGAGGCGTACTGTCCTACTTGTGGGGGTTTTCTTGGGCACAACTGAGAGGACATAGAATGGGGTAGTTAGATGTAGTCAAGTATCACCTGCAGCTTATTATCAGCATGTTGGCAGAGCAAGGGGATTTCATCAGATGCTGGATTCCTCCTGGAAATCAAGTCCCAGCTCTGCCAGGGTGATAGTGACCAAGTATTTCTCCTATTGCATGGCAGTTGATTGATCTCTGGGAAATGAGTGGAACAGGCCTTCCACATTTCCAAAAGAAAAAGGGATCTACAATGGGATCAGTCACATAAAAACTGAATTAGTACTGGTTTCCCTAGGCTCAACCCAGGCAGATCCCATCCTCTCCATGGATGGAATGAGATACTCTTGCAGAAAGCCTTTCCCAGCAGTAGCTAGACCATCGTAGGCAGGTAGGAGACACATACGCTGCTCTACTGAGAGGTCCATCCTGCAGTGATCCCAGTTCACTGCCACATGGGAAGTGTCCTGGCACTGCGCCAGGTGTCGTGCCTGGCAGTGCTGGGCGCAACACCAGCAGGTCAGCACAGCAACCAAACTATCTCAAACACAGAGAACTACTAAAATTGACACAGGCAAGGAGGATTTGCCCCTCCTTCCTTTCAACACCTACCTCTAAGTCTCACCATTTGTGCTCCTATGAGCATATGAGGAACTCAGGTGATCAACCTCGGGTGCTCCAAGCTATGCTGCAAGGGAAATGTCTAAAAGCATAGTGCAAATACCCACTTTATTTATTTATTTATTTCCCGATAAAGCCCATTTGCAATGTAAATGGATGCCAAGATTTAAATGGAACAAATGTTTTTATTATAAAAAAAAAAAAAGAGAAAAAGTTGTGAGGCAGTAAAGCACATCTAGAAATATATTTCCCATACAACATGCTGGCAGTGTCCGCAGGCCGGGTATTCCCAAACCAAGCTGTAATTCCTAGGATTGCAGCTAGAGTGAACACCAGGGACAGAGCACATCTGCTCTACTGTGAGATTTTTATTCATAGTACAGGTGAGGTGCAATTTTTCATCTCATGTTTTATACAGGTCCTTTGCAGGCTATGGCTTTTCCAGACAATGTAGAGGAAAATTTCAAGACTTGGATCCAATCCTGTCACCTCCTGATGGTTCTTCCCACTCCAGTGGGAGGCAAAAAAGGAGGTTATTTTTCCTCCCTCTTTCTATCTTTCTCCTCCCCTCCAACGGTGGTAGCCTGGAGAGGGAGAGGTATTCAGTTCTGCTCAAATCCTGCACTTTGGCTCATTAAAATGTCAGGCACAACACAGAGCTCTCAAAATTATCATCGATAGCAATGGATAATGAAGTCAGTGGGAGTTGGGGAAGTATAAAAAGCCCACAACTTTTTTATGATGAGATTAGTGATCAGAGTGGCTTTAAATTACTTTAAATTCCTCTAATGTCATTAAGCAGAGTTTTCAAGCTATCCTGACCAACACAAATATACAAACATTTCAGTAAGTTTTCGCTTCTTGAGTTATACAGGAAATAAATGTGTCTTTGACACTAACCCGAGCGCTGGTGATGGTCTACTCCAGGTTTTCATGTAGTTGGAAGTCTGCAGTACATGAGGAAAATGGATTTTTCTGCTGTTTCAAGGTTTGTTAATGCATCACACAAACCATTTAATAAATATGAAGTAAAGTAGAAAATAAATCATTCTGAGAGAAGCCTAAGGTGCTCTGAAAGCTGAGTGCAAAACTGTCACTCAGCTTCTCGGAGACAAAACCCCTTCCATCACTTATTTTCATTCTACCAAATTGATCTATCATCTACTAAGACCCAGTTTTTCTTAGTTCTGCCACATCTGGTATGCTTTTCTTTCCAAATCCTACCTAATGCATTTCTTTTAATGAAAACAAGACTACTCAAAGAAAGGAGTAGGACCTGAAAGTAAGCACTGACCCCGGCAAAGTTCCAGTTGTTCCAGTTTGGAAAACTCAGCTATTACTGGCTGTTACTGTCTGCACATTTAAAACTCTCGATTCTTTTTTTCATTCAGACATAAGTATATATATATATATGTGTGTGTGTGTGTGTGTGTATATATATATATATCTAGCCGGGAGTTGAGACTATTATATCCCCAAATATGCTTAATAATTTTTCTAGTTTAACTCTCCAAATGATTTTAATGAGAACTGTCTCTCTTCTAATAAACTGATATAATGGAGGCTCATTAAATATAATCAAAAAGTTTCTCATGTAATAAATCATCATAATATTTTATTGTGTGTGAAAGTGCAAATGATTCTCGATATTGCTAAGCATCCCATATGTGAACTACTTTTCCAGGATATTACCGAGGAATTATTTTTTCCCTGGGTTTTCCTCAAAGAAAAACCAAGAGGTAGGATTTCTGCTTCGGGTCTCACTTTCTGCTGTACTGGGTATTTTAGGGAGAAGCCCAAGGGCCCTGGCAGCCCCTCTGCTCTGACATGGTACAAGCCATTTAATTAATATATTAAATAGGCACATGTATGTGTCAAAATACCAGCTGAGATGGAAACAGTGTAAAGCACAGCTTGAAGTAAAGATTCATCTTTGCAAACACTTTTTTTCCTCTAGGTTGCTTGCTGCCTTTTGAGCAGTGAAAGGGTTGTCGTTTTGGAAGCAGAACATACATTGAGGTCCCTCATTAAATCATGTGGCTGAGCTGCAGCTGCTGAAGGCAACAGAGAGACCTGTCCAGCTTCTTTTGAAAAGCATCCTCTTTTCTGGGCATGTTTCAGGCCACGCAGGTTGATTGCAGACACTGAGCTCTCCCCCAGAGGGCAGGGGCAGCACTTTGGCATGGAGCGTTGCACGTTTCTAGGACACTGAAAGTCTAGGACTGAAAGTCTGCCAGATCAAGTTATCTCGCTCCACCTGGAAACCAGTGAAAAGGACATTTCCTCTGATTCTGCAGTGTTTCAGCCACATGAACTTGGAAATATGAGCTGCCAAGTTCGCATGGTTTGAGAAGGTTCAGATTAAACCTTTGAGATCTTGCTGTGCTTTCCAGAGCTTTCACCTCTTCTTCTTTCTCTGGCAGTCCTTCTCAGGCCCAACAGCCCGAGGGCTTGATATAAAAAGTCCTAAGAAAGATGCCTCAAACCCAGTGCTGTGGCTGCCATCTGGCACGACGCCCCTGTACGTACACACACACGTGCACACACACTTCTCCAGATGGGACATCTTCACTGCCAAGCAACAGTGTCCTGTGCAGGCAGCAGAGGGCAAGCAGGCTTCTCACCCACCCCTAAACACATATGGTCTCCTTGCAATGCCTCTTGCCCTGCCTGAACTCAGGTCACATGTTGGCAGGCACAAAAAAAGTCCCACTTATTTTAGAGGCATCAAGGGCTGTTTAAGTATAAGGAAGGGCATCGACACTAAAAAGGCTGGGCTGGAAACTGCAAAGTGTGGCACCCTTCTCACTCACTGGAGCTGTGTGGGTCAGGAGCCCTGCTGCATGTGCTGGGCTCGCAGAGCAGTTAGTGCTGCTCCCCTCTTGCTCCCTGCTCCATTACTGTGCAGAGGCAGCCGAAGGGTGAGCTGCTGCCAGCGGAGCAGGGGGCTGGCGTGGCTGGAGGTAGGGGAGCTGAAGGTGCTAACCATGTTGCAGGATCAGGCCAGGCATCAGGACAAGACTCTGAAAGGCAGCCTTGCACAGACCCATCATGTTGGATGTTGACTACTGATCATTCGGACTCTGTACACCCTAAAATCACATTAGATGACAAGGCCCTGGCCACGGGGAGCTGATAAAGCTGAGAAGATACCTGGGGAAATCTGTGAGGCAGAAAGAAAAGAGGAGCCTGCAGGCACAATTGCAATTTTAAATTCCCTCTCTCCTCTAGAGTTTCACAGTCTACTAGGTTTGGCCTAAGCTGACATGAAAGAACCAGTGCGTTTCCTGTAACACGTGAAAAATGACATACATACCAGTAACATCAATATTATTATAACTTTTTTAAACTGGGCTTCGCACCTAATTATTGCTAAAAATATGTATTTTCAGATTTATAGTTCATCTTAGCCTGGCTTTCCTCATTAATCGTGACTGGAGTTTTGGGAAGAATGATGAGATAACTGTGTCTCCCTGGCAATGCCCATCACTGCCCTGAGCTGAGTCAGTAGTGCCAACATGCCACCTGCATCTTTAATAATGTCAAAGGGAGCCAAAACCCTGACATCTGCTCATGAAGTTTGCACTTTAAGTGATTTCTCAGATATGCAAGTCAACAACCTCTACCTGGAGCCTTGCTTGGAAAATGTTTGACATTTCTATAGCAGGCATTTGCTCACTTAGGAAAAAATTATCCAGAGAAAATAAGAGCTTTGCTACTCAGCCAATTCTTACGCATACTGCAAGTGAGCTCCACTTGCCTCTCTTTCTCTAAGTTGTCATGTTTCTACAAGAGAGCCTCACCACAACTCGCAATCTGCATGCGCGCTTTCTCCCTCCCACAGGAAATCTGCTTCAGTGCTCATAAACTGCCATATTTTGTTTTATTTTCTCTTGATAACTGACTAGCAAAAGACCAGTAAAACTGATTCTTTTAATTATTTAAACAGGGATATTTGTAATTGCTCAATAATGTTACAAATCTTGTAATGGGATTTCTATTTTCGCCCAAGTGCAAAAATCATTGGCAGAACTTCAGTATTTCTTACAATTTAAGCAAGCCTTTTTAAAGCCCCACTGTATTTTAAAATGTCCCATCTTTTTTTAATAGCTTCATGTACATGCTGTGGGGATTGGGCCATATAATCACATAAAGACTTGGATAAAATCAAATCCGGATCAGCTGCTCTTTCAAGAACAAAGCCAAACAGTTTCTTTTCTCTTCCCTCAAAACAAGAAGCAAGGCTGGAGACAAACCAACTACCAGTCAGCCAGAGGCTAAGACAGGCCTGGTGCATCTGCAGCTGCTTTCATCTTGTAGCATGAGGGACGCTGGCTGAGAAGGGGCACCTGGGCCACATGGCCCACGTTGCCATGAGCCACTCAGCCATGCAGTGGATCCTTAAGTCAAAAAAGCCAAACATGCATCCATAAAAACACTCGTAAAGCACTTTCCCTGTGTTACAAAGCAGTTGCTGTCAGTATATTAACCATAGTTAGTGAGAAGTCTAAGCTGCATCTTCACAGATCTAAATCAGACTCCAGTTTGTCTGAACAGACTGAGTTGAAATATTACTGAGTTGATAATATTACATACATACATGCATGCATACAGATGTGAGCTCATGGTCATCTATTACGTACATCATTAGCACTACTGTAGCCTTAGAAGCCCTTGGGGGCGAGGATCCCACTGAGGCAGGTGCACCTGAGATGATCAGCAGCAGAACTGACCGCCTAATCGCAAGGCAGCACACAAGAAATGTTGAGAGAGGCAGGGAGAAAGAGGGACCAGGGAGATGGAGCCACCGATGATGAGAGGAGTAAGAGCTGGATGTATCAGCACCACAGCTCAGCACCCCAAATCCTCCGGCAGAAACGACGTAGGATGAGGCATGTGTGTGGTTGGCCGCATGCCCACAGGCTAAGTACAAAAGTGCTCCTTCAAAAGGTGCTATACAAAAGGCTGTGCACCCAGGGGTGCGATGAAGGCTGTGAAGAGGTTGGTGCTGGCAGAGGAAGAGGACAGCTCTTAAGGGGAAAACACATGTGCAGCCACATAGCTAGCACAGGTCGCAGCCAGCCATGAGGCGGGACTTTGACATGCTGTGGTGTGAGAAGAAGGTGAGCCCAGCCACTGACAAGGTGCCTTTGCACTGAGAAAGAGGGACAAAACAGTCAGGGGGCAAAGGCTTGAAAAATACACAGTAGTATGGGCAAGAAAGGAAGAGATCAACACAAAGGGAAAGCTGCTAGCACCAAAATCAGAGAAAATCGGAGCTGAGCATGGGGCTGGGAGGCAACAGGAGGACAGGAGTGTAACAGGACAGAGAGAGTCTTGGGTGGGATAGAGGCATCATACCTCACTTCTGAGGAAAAGCAAGGGGATATTTGCAAACTGATGTTTTTAAGTGGTGTCTCTGGTTGCTCGGAACTTAGGACTGTTGAGAGGAGCCTCAGAGATGATGAATTATTAGGGAGAATGCAGGCATGGAGTCAAAGATACAAGAAGCATGCTGTTATCTCCTAGCTAACAGCACTGCACATGCAGATAGAGGGATCGTTCCCCTTTTGGTATGCAGGTCGTAGTCGTGCACATTCACAGGAAGAGAAATGAAACACTGCAGTGGTTATACCTGGCCACAGACCAGCCCCTCTGCCTCATGCTGCGAGGCAGGGGGTGGTTGGGCATGAGTCCTGCCTGTCGGGGTCTGGGAGGCAGATCTGACAAGCTGGGCAGCGCCTCCAGACACGCTCTGTGAGTCGCAGAATCAGGCCCACCATCCTTACATAGATCTCAGCAGCAGCATGGTCCCCAGGGCTGCAGGACACTCGTTGTCCCCACTGTCCCTGGTGCGTGATCCTCACGCTGGCTCCAAGCCCGTACCCCGGCACCAGCGAGCGGAGGCTGACAGCACCGCGTGGGCCAAACACATTTTTCTTCCATATAAAACCACAGAACAGGGCATTTGGCTGCTGTTAGCAGAGGGCTGGGGCATAATTAATCCGTCCTATGGAACGCTTTCAATTACATCTCCACTCGAGTATCAAAGTCTCTCACAATCCTGATACTTTTAAGGTGCAGGAAAAATATTACAGCCCATTTTTACAGGGAGAGACTGATGCATAGAAACACTAAGGAGGACAAACAAGAGAAAACCTGCAGCACAACTGCGAGCAGAGCCCAGCTGTACCAAAGACTCGTGCTTTGCTTTAAACACAGCGCTAGGATCCCTCTCGGTCATGATGCCAGTATAATGGTATTTCCTCTCCTGGAAGGGTGCGTGCAGCTTTGGCCAGCACCTCTCTCTCCCAGAAAAGTCACGGGGGGAGCAAGAGGGAGAAAAAGGCCAGAGAAGCACAACCCAAACAATCCCAGTTGTGCAGAGGACTCCATACAAGGAGAGGAAGAGGCGCCAGGAGCCCACGGGGGATGGCGAGGTGCTCCGTGCGGGCGCCGCCTGCGAAATGGCCGCCGAGCCGCAGCCAGCATGAGCAGCGCCGAGCGCTCGGGCTCAGGAAATACGGGCCCAGCCCTGGATCTGCTTGCTGTTTTCTGTGTGTTCTGGAACGAGCTGTTCGCTATAGGGAAAGACGATTTATTTAACAAAACTGTGGGTTATAGAAAGCCACGTGGCTGAGTATGAGAGCAGGGAACATGCAAAATGTGCAGAGAATCCTCCAGGACCGTGTGAGAGGCACTAGAGGCTGTTGCACTGCATGCTGCAATGCAGGGTGGCCGAGCTAGGCTCGGAGGCCGGGTGCTGGAGGACAAAGATCAGCCCCGTCGCGTGGGGAGGCCCCGATGGGCCCTGCGGCCGGCCCAGCTGCAGAGCGGCTTCCCTGGCAGCAAGAGAGCCCGCAGAGGCGCAGGAGGTGCGGGCTACCCCGGCAGTGATTTACAAGTTGCGTACGTGATCCCGCCCTCCTGCCTGCCTTGCTTGCAAAGTTTCGTGACCGCTGTCTTAGTCCACACACGCTGGGCTACACGAAGCCCCCTGCGAAGGCTCTGCCTCCCCCACCACCACACTGTCAGACTGACGTGCGGTGCCACGGCCGCTGCAGCTCCCTGCGGAAGCCCGGCGGCTCCGTGAACGATAGCGCTTCTGACGTGACCTCTGCAGTTCAGAGCGCAAGTGCTTGGTCACCAGCCAGCTTCTTCCCGCCAGCTCCAGGCTCCCCATCGCCTCACCTGAGCCCTGCCGCAAGGCAGTGCTTGCCCTGGTTGCCCTCTGCGGGCGGCACCACGACCACCAGCCCCGGCTGCTGCCCTCCTCTGATTGCTGCCCTACTCCTTGCTCACATCATTTAAAATTTGAAAATAAAGACAGGATTCAGCTCATAGATTAAGCCCATAATCCTACAGCCAGTGGCAGTCCAGTCAGTGCAGGCAATTGAGAATAGGATCTGGGGCACATTTAGATGTCTTAATCTGAAAGTTCAGGCCCTCAGGACTCAAAATCTTCTCTTCTTCTGAACTGGCTTCAGGCTACAGTTTATACTCAGCTGAGTGGTGATTGATACCATAAAAAGTCAGCCCTGCTCACAGGTGTTAGCGTCCATGAAGGTATGTTGTGGGCTTCAATACGATCATCCTCCGTACGCTGATGCCTCTTCTGCATTTTTGATATCTTTCACATGTTTGCCTGTGCCGGTCTTGGTATCATCATACCTTGAAGGATAACAGAAATGAAATTCTCTCTGAAGTTTGGTCCCCAAAGGAATGGCAGTTCAGGGCATTAATGCCAACCACAGTTTGGGAAATGGCACCCCCACTTTTCAAGGCTCTTTTTCTAGGGAACAGCTCAGTGTTCCACCCCTACTTTATGAAGATATAGCAATCAGGATATCCATACAGCACCTCCAGGCCATCTGGCACAGAGTGTTCAGCCCCTGATGGGCCAGGACAGAGCAATTCACATTTGCTGGCACCAACCTCAATGTTTCTTCTTAGAGAAGAGGGAAGCTAGGAGAGTCCATCTGCAGATGTGGACAGAGATGCCTTCACGCAAAAGACCTCCGGCTTTAAGGAAAACAATTTGCCAAGAGCATTGTGTATGCCTAGAGAAAAACAGGACTTCTCAGTGACATGATAAAAGTCAAAGGAAGAGGTGTTGGGAAAGCAAGGTAGGATGCTTTGGGGATTCGTGGTGTTTGGGGTGAAAGATCTGAAGCAGGCTTGGACTCTCATGTAGCCATGCAGCTCTGGGCTCTCCTAGCCCTCATCAGAACCCACAACCCCACTAACTCTTCAACTTCTGATACTCTTCACTTTGAGAGACCACAAACATAAATCAATTTCAGATAAAATTTAATTTACAACATCAAAACTAGTGTAATTTAGAAACAGTCTAATTCCCTGACACTCAAAGGCACATCACATAATTTATCAACCATCACATTTTTAATGATGTCAGACATTTGTCATAAAATCACCGTTAAATTGTTAGCTAATGGCTTCTAATAAATGTCAAGATGAACTTGTAGATGCCCACTGGAAATATATTAGGAGTCATTAAACAGCAATTAAAAAGAAGTTTTACAAATAATATTTTATGTTAGATATGATGCAGAGACATGCAAAAAAAAATGGACAGTGACATTTTAAAGTCCATTTGAAACTTACGAAAATGTTCCCTTGTTTCCCATCTTCCTAGAATGAAGTGCATTATTGCCTGGAGAGAAGCCGCTACTTTCTGGGTATTCAGAGCCCTTCCTGCAGAGCGATGGCTCCTGAGGTACATGATGTGAGTTGTGTCCACAAGATCTTGCGTGAGTTGCATATCAGGGAATAATCCTCTCCCAGGCCTTTCCGTGGCACAGCTCCCCATGGCCAAGCAGACACTGTGGTGCTGAATGGTCGTTACCCTTCAGCATGTGTGAGATGACTGAGAAAGAGGTTATAAAGTTGGTTTTAAGGACAACTCGAGGCCACCTGGTATTGAATGTTGCATATGCACTAAAATCTGATGTGTGCACTCTTTGCTGTTGACGTAAAGAGCTCACAGCAGTGGCATTGACTTTCATACTGCCCTTTCAGTTGTCACTGGATTTCTTTAGTCAATACGTTAACAAAACTCACCATGTTTGTTCAGTCTGCTATGCTCGTGGCCTAGTCCGTCTCAGAAAGGACACTAAAGACCATCTTGGCCTTCTGGGCTAAAATTTTCAGACCTAAATATGCTCTGAGAGCCACCCATGGTGCCTTGGAGGAGATGTCCAAAGAGGGCAGTTATGGCCATGTTATATTTTCACCCACGTCTGTTCTAGAGCTGTTGTTTAAAAGGTATATCTTCTGTATGTGTTAACTCTGTGTACCCATATATATATATATTTTACATAAAATACACATCCTTTATTAAAAATATGCCCAGGTCTGGTGTCCCTGATTTCTTTTCCACCGCAAAACTTACTTCCATCTGCCCTACCTCAAAAATGACTGCCAAATACTTAACCTTTAAACATTATCAAGAATTTCGTAGTATTCACATGCCCATATCAGTTCAGCCACAGCTCAGAAGTAGTTAAAAAGTACAACTAAATCTGAGCTTGTTCCATTCCAACGTTAGATTTCCTTAAAAGACACGTTTGCTTTCTCCCTCTCATTTTTTACTTTTAGCTCTTACAAACAGGAAGGAGGAAGGTATGGGACTAGATCTGACCGTTAATCCTCGCAGGGCTTAGTCCCATGCAGCGAGAATTACCTAACACAGAGGATGCAGGGCCCAGTGGGGCAAGTGCATTCTAATGTGGTTAGGAAAGTGAGCTACAAATCATGAAGTTACACAAGTAGGTATTAGCAGCCAAGAATAGAACCATTGTGTCAGTACACAAATATGTTCTTCTGCTCCACCTTCCTTCGTATTTGTTTCTTACAGCACTATGGCTACTTCCCTCTCCCATTTGCGCAGCCTAAAAGTAGTCCTGACACAAAATGTAAGAAAAAGGTCCTGTCACCTCCACCCTCCCAGGCACTCACTCTTTAAAGGACCTGTTTATACAACTATATAAAGGAGTGTGTATTTACATATTAAATGGGATCAAGTAAATATGTAACATATGTTGCAAACAGAACTAATGTCTAAACACACATGTAAACCTGGGCTAACGGGTCCTGCCAAAATATTTTAACCATCTGTTTTTACTTAACTGTTTTTGAGCAAATTATGTTTATTATGTTAATTTATTTTACTGTCAACAACACCAAATGACACAGTTGCCGCTAAACAACATCATTATATATCACATTCTGGCATAATACCAGCAGGTTTTTTAGTGCGACTGGAATAAATGCATATTAAAAAGTCAATTTGTTTAAAATCTAGTTCAGGATGGTAAATACATCTGCACAAAATCATTGTGTTCCAACATACACTGTTTGCATAGAGACTGTTTAAAGATAAGGCAAGTGGTTAGGACTTGGAGTAAGAAAGAAGTAAGAGCACCACATTCCTTCCTTGACTCCTGGCTCCAGCTTTGAGGTTGACTCACATGAGGAGGGGAAGGGAGGGAATGAAGGAGAGGGGAGGCTATTTTGCTGGTTTGACCCATTTTAAGTAGTTGTATTAGAAGCCCTGTGAGTTTCTCCTCAATTGCAACATCCAGAAAATCTCCCTCACTCAAAGCAAAACTGAAACTGTGATCAAACACAAATATATTGCTCTCTGTCCCAGTTCCACATCTTATTCCGTATCACTGCAGTTTGTGTCTGAGCTGGTATGGGAGCATCCAGAGCACTGTGAGGCCCATCCATCACTGCCACCAGAGCCACAGGTCAGTAAGTGCTGCTTTGGATGCCCTGCGTCCTCCCCAGAAGCACCAAACAAGTTGCAAGGTAACTTCTGGGTCATGCCCTCTCTCTTGCCTCCTCTCCCCAAATAATTTTCTGCTCCTTGTCCAAAAGCAAATCCTTGTTTTAACAGGCTTTTTTTGCTGACTCCTGTAAGAGGACAAATTGCCTCTTTGGGAGGAGAGGGGCTGTTAGTGTCAGTCACTCACCCTACCAGCTATGGTATATATATATGGTATGTGGACACCTCTGTGTCCAGAAGTGTTCTGCAGGTTGTCACCCCATAACCAAACTGTTCCTCTTCCCCTTTCCAAAGCAGCTATTTTCCTTAATCAATGGCTGCTCATCCCAATGCTGCTGGCAGAACCCACCCTTTTCTTGCACACAGGCAGTATAATGTTATCTTCAGTGCAGGTTTCCCTTCCAGTACCTTTCACGGATGGCTCAGGATCCTTTTGCTTGCTCTGTTCCCCAAAGCCTCACTCATGGGGCTGATCTTCTTTCACAGAGTGATGGAGTCCTGTTTCTGCCAGCTCTTGTCCTGCTTGTACACAACCCCGAACTCCGATAGGGAAAAGTTTGGGGCCAGAAGAGGCCGGAATACCCCCAGCTGGATTGGTGGCAACCAGGTAGGCTCCTACAGCAAACTGGAAGCAGGGATTTTTTTCTGTACTCCAGAAGATGTCCAGAAAAATGACAGACTTCACCAAAAATCAGACAGAAGTCAGTTTCACCCAGGTATTCCTCCTTTGCATCCCGTGGCCACATATAAAGTGCTGAATCCCAAACACTTCCTGCACATAGTTCTAGCTCAGGCTGCTTGGGTTGTCTCAGTGACATCCAGATGGTAGAAATGCAGTAACACTGGGATGAGTGGATGTGTTATGGCATTTTAACTCATATTTCTTTATGGGCCTCACTAAGAGAAGAGAGTGCTGATCAAAATGAGACTGAAGGACTGAAGTCTCCAGAAACACTGAAGATTCAGACTGAAACAAGATGAAAGTGGAACAAGCAGGCAAGCAGGCAAGATGATGAGCACAGGAGTGCTCTCTGGCCTTTGTAAATTGTCATGTTTCTAACAGTTTACTCAGGTAGCTTAAGGAACTCATGACATATAAACCAGTGACAACATGATCTATTACAGGATATGATTCAACATGAAGTACAGTCCGGCCATGGTCCTGCAAGCCTTGTGCATGTGTGCAATGATGCACAGGAACAGTTGTGCTGAGGCTGGAAGAATCACTCTGCTGCAGATGGCTAAACGCATGCATAAAACCTTGCAGGCTTAGAGCCGAGAGAGGCTTGGTCAAAGGTGAACTCTCAAGCCCCGAGAAATCTTAAAAGAGAGTAACACTGCCTCTAATATTGAATCAATTAGCTGAGAAACAACCAGTAAGGAAATACGATATTGCTTTGGATTAAGGAACAGGCATCTTGGGACAAGATTTTGTTTAAGACAAGGAACAGGCTCCTTTTGATTAACCTCAGTCATTTAAAAAGTAAGGTGAAGAAATACTGTGCACATAAATATTTTGATATCTCACTAACAAATATTATAAGCCATGCCACCTTTGTTTAAACCTTCTTCCTCAGCATAACAAGGGCTGTTCGTGTAGAATTGTAGAGAAATCTTTGTTTACAGTGTTCATTATAGCACCAGACTTTGTAAAGTGCCACGATATGCAAGAGGCAAAACCACACTGTGTAAAGTTGAGGGGATTCCCCCCTCCCTGCTCTAAGTTCTGGTTTTATGTACAGAAAAGTTACGTGGTTTATATTTCAGGAGTTGAAGTCCTGAGAAAATAAACTTCAGTCCAAGTATTTGTCCAGCATACAACAGATATTCCATAAAATGTATGGCTTGATTTCACGCATATGGTTGCTCATTTTACAAGGGGATGATTAAGATGGTCATGGTGATGTTGGCTTTTAGTCCAGAAATGCCTCAGCTGTTCTGGATCCATTTAAAATCGTAATGTACCTTTGCGTGCAAAAAGAAAGCAGCCAGCACTCCTCTGCTCCTGCAGTCCTGCAAATCCAGCTCTTCACCTCTGACAGTGTTTCCAGCATGGCTCATTAGATGTTATTTCCTTAATCAGTCCATCGTTCTCCTTTCCCTGAAATCTCCCCCTTCACTGGCACCAGAGCCCTATGGAGTAGGCAGGGCTGCCTTTGGGAAGAGAGGAATTTTTATACCCCTCCTTCCTGCTGCTTTTCTGTCCCTTTGATATCTCCCGCCTGGTTTCCGTAGCGCTGCTCCAGAGGGATCCTGGCCCTCCCACCGGCAGCCTGTGTGCGCCCAAGTGGCTCTTCAGGCACTTCCCGAGGAGGAATTACTAGCGGGAGCGCAGAGCAAAACTGCTTTTCCCCCGACTGAAACTTCAGCACTTGTACCCCACCCCTGGAGAGCAATGCAGCTGCACAGCTGCAAAACCCAGCCTCCTGACGGTGCTTTTCCCTCGGAGAGGAGAGCAGCTTTTGCAGTGCGTTGCGGGTGGCGCAGCATTGCAAGGCTTTATTCCTGACCCACGTGCCCCCCCAGCCGGGAGTCATGCACGGACAGATTAAAGTGGCACAGATTACGATGCACAAAATGTAACTGCCTTTTCCCATTTTAATCTGGTTTGGTCACAGGCTTTTCATACGCACTTGATTTGATACTTCCTGTTTCAGGAGATTTTCTTGCTGCAGCTGCCTGGCATCCCTTCCCCTCAGGCCGCCTCTGCCTCCATCCCTGCACTTGGTTTCTCTCTCCACTGTAAAAGGGAAGGCATTTACTGCTTCATTCACCTAAAGTTATTATCATGTAGCAGAAACAAACTGCTTGTTCCTATATAATCATAGATCATTTTACAGAATACAGGCTGCAGACAACAGAGGCAAAAATCATCAATGTTTTCCTGTGAAGCAATCTTCCTTTCTTAAAAAAAAAAACAAAAATGGCAAAACAAAACCTGAAAACCCTAAGTCAGTATCTTCCGCAACTGCAGCTGATTTCCCGTGTAAACTAAAACCATGTGATATTCCATAAATGCTTCCAGCTCTAAATTACAGGAAATGAAAACCATCATGGAAAAGGAAAGCTTTGGAATAAATTCCCAGATCAGATATCATTATGGCTACATTTCAGTCTGATTACAGTTTGGATGCTTTCGAACATACCTGTTAGTAATTAGAGGGGCTGATAACAGCTGATACTGTGTGACCCAGGGCCCGCGCTGCAGCAGAGACATCCTCCACACTCCAGGCATTGCTTCCGAGGTGCCGCATCTGAAATCATGAAGTGAGGCTGATAGACGGAGATTTTCTTATGTGCCCTTTGCGAAGGTCAGGCTCTGAACTTCCGACTGTGTTACATGACATGTGCCAGTCATGCTCCTGGCACAGACACTATGCACATGCTCGCATGGACTCAGGCTGTTCCACTGCCAGGACCTAATGGTTGTGCAGCTCTTCAGAGCTCAGTAACATCTGTAGCTATAGAAAGAGAGCTCGCTATGCAAGGCTGTATGGTCCAGCACTGGCATACAGCATTTTCACCACTGCAACACAGGGAAGGAGAGGAACTGAGCTCACTCCATCCTACCTGCTTTTGGGGATATACGCTTGGCCCTTTACCAGTGTTGCTCTCTGATGTTACTTAGAGCAGCCCAAGGACTGCTCTGTCTCGTGGAAAGATTGCAGGAGAGATTGAAGCCACATTTACATGCTACCATGTTTTGCACCATGATATCTGAGTATACAGGAGATCTCCAAGTTGTTCCTGTGGGTGAAACTCCTTGACCACCCACTGCCGCTCGTATCTGTGGTGAACTTTCCACCCAGTTAATAGTCCTTCACCTTTCAGATGAATTCTCAGTACTTTTGACCATCTTGGCAAAACAAGTGGCCAGACTGAGATTTATAGACATTTATCCCAATGTTCTCATCCTGTAAATGACTACAGAGAAGGGATTTTCACTCATGTGAACTGTGCATTCTGTTCATTTCTGCACAATATCTATGTACTTCAGGACACTAAATCAGTCTGGCACTGTTAAGAAAGAGGGACTTCATGCTCTCCAAAAAAATCTTAATTGATATCCTCTTTTTTGTTTGTTTGTTTGTTTGTTCATACAAAATCAGGATAATATTCCTTTCTGAACCAATGCAGTGAATAGCCATCAGACAGATAAGCAATTGAAATGAAGTACTTGTTTTGAGAAGGACAGATCTTGGTCACAGTGTTACTCATTTCTTATTTCAAATGTCATAGGAGCAAAGCATCATTCTTACTATGCAGGTGATTCTTACTGGGTGTCAGGTAACTGCCCATAAACCTCAGTGACCTTTCAGATAATTGAATCATCGCTATCATTTCTTCACAGATGAAACTTCTGGGGCAGTCTCCCAAGCTTGGGGCTGTTAAACACTAGGCTGTGATTATAGTATTATGAAAGCATTTCCCTAAGTAAGTGTGTCTGAACCATCAATATATTATCCACAGTTAGGCATGCATTGATTTCTAACTTATTACCAGAATGAGACAGATTCTCCAATGAGCCATGCATCTGATGTCCAAGGAACTAAGACAATTTGCACAAATTGAGGACTTTGGCCAATACTTTTTATAAGTTGTTCTTGCTGAATGTCCCAAATGAGAGGTTTCACTGCCAGAAAAATCATTAAAAAGTGAGCTGCTTTGCCTTGTTCCCTACCCAGCAGACATTTCTGTTAGGGTAGGTCATTAGTTATTCCTGAGGTTGTGAGGTTATCGCATTGAATCTTAATCCATCTAATTCATCCCAGCACAGTTCCATTTGTTTCTAGTGCTTGCCTTTTAAAATACCATTAAATTATGTCAAAGGCCTTCTCTGCACCTGCCAAGAAAGCTGCATGCATTCTTGGATTTTCTCTGCCAGGTGAATTCTATTTAGCATGGAGCTGGAGAAGACAGCTCATTGCAAATCCTATTTCTCCTTCTCCTATTTCTCCTTCCCTAGGAGAGTTCCTCCTGTGTATTGAGGGATTTTAGCTTTAAAAAACCCAGCTCAACCTGGGCTAAAGTCAATCCATGTTGTCCTGAGCAGAATGCTAGCAGGTTTTCATTATCTCCCACTAGGCTGGGTGTCCCCCTCCCTCTCGCTGAGATAAGAAGTTGTTGGAGGAAAGAAAGAGGAAATGGGACCTCTGATAGTCTAATACAAAAACAAAGAAGTCCTAGGAAAATCTGCACATATTATGCATAAAACTCTTTGGTTAAAATTCTTAGCAAGCAGACCAAAAATAGAGAAAATCCTCTGAGATCAGTGTATGGCTTTAAACCGAACATATATATTAATAAAGAAATGGCACTCTCAATCCTAGATACCTTGTAAGTGAATTAGACCAAAGCTTCTACAGAACAAAGGAACCTAAAAAAACTCTAATCTCACTTTGAAGGAAAAAAGTCTCTGATCACTCCACCTGCCACTTCTCTCCTTGCCAAGAAAAACTCAACTCTATACCAAAAATACTAAAGGAGAGTTGAGTGTTGCATTAAATTTATGTACCACTAGAGACTAGGGTTGAATGTGCTGACTGAACTTATTCTAATAACTTAGATGGGAAAAAATCCATACTGCAAATCACCTTACTTAGCTTGGTTTAACAAGAACTGTTTACTCAAGAAAGAGAAAAACTCTGAGTGCTGATTATTTCCATTCTCACCCAAGAAGCAAGAAATAGCACGTGGCCAGCTCTTGAAATATTTTTTCTAGCTGCAAAATACAACAGAAAAAGAAAGAGTAGTCAGCTAGACCGAGTAAAGGATTTTCCAGTAAAAATGAGCAGGGTTTGCAGAGAGCATGTTTTTGCATGTGTCACTGATATGGTGTTTACAACTGGTACAAGATTTGGAGGCACACGGAGAAACAGGCCAGCCTGGGGTTTGGGAGTGCTAACGTTGCCTTACAGCGACCACATCCATTAGTCACAGGGAACCTTAGAAGTGTGTTGGACTTTGCATTTCTGAGGCAGAGAGAGGCGAAGGGGCTAAGGTTAGAGCAGGGCTCCTTCACCCTTTAAATAAATCTGTGTTGACTGAGAAGTCTTAGAACCAAAGATGGGCAAATCTGCTTGTCCTAGAATATTCTCTTGTAAACCTTGCTGGGAAGCCAAAATGTCTAGGGTGGGGGGGCTTTCACTTCAGCTGCGATGTGCAGCAACTTACGCAGTGCCAGTGCCCACACACTCCCTGGGCCAGGAAGGTTTGCAATTAGCACCAGTTGTGGCAAGTTCTTTTGGGGTTTTAATCGGGCAGACACACATCCCCTGGGAAGCAGCGCAGAGACCACCCGCACACATTGCCTAAGCCCCCACAAAAACATTAAACTTAAAGTAACAACTCTCAATCACTACCAACTCGCACTAGATTTGAACCATCCAGTGCGAGGTGAAAGGTTAATGTGAGCTAATTTTTTTAATCATTGCTGTAACATTAGGAAGAAGCTCTGTTAACCTTTCGGGGACTGCTGACTTACTGCCTGGTGTTCATTTGGCTGATTCTATGGGCTACGATCATGATCGGGTAGTTTCCCCAGAGAGCAAATAAAATCCAAGAGGTACATTTTTCCTCTCAGCGCTTGCCTGCTGCAACATTGAACCCTTCATTAAAAATGTGATAAGCCACGCAATATATTTTCCTGTATATTATAGCCTTTAATCTTTAATGTTAATGACAGAAATGTTACCATTAGCTGGGCTGTATTTTGCTCCACGCTTTAGACATTCTTTTGTAACCACATTTTCCTGTCCTCTTTCAGGCAGATGGTAACTATTTCAGCTTGAATTCCTTTTTATATTAACATAAAGAGAATTTGAAAAAACAAACGAGGCTATAATATAACCAAAATAGAAGAGCTTATGGCAGGGAAATGTCAAATACATTTTTCTAGCCATGACCACACTTTGACTTTGCTGTTCCTAGGTGTGTGCCTTGAAAGGGAAGGCACATTTGTAAATACTGCTGACGAAGAGGAATCAGGTCCACCTCAATCACGGAGTCACACTCATTTTTTTTTGCCCTGTACAATTTTTAGAGGACAAATGGAGAAAACACATGTTTGCAAAGCATCTAAAAGGCAAGTTAGAGAGTGGGATTCAGTCTAATGATTAATAATGGGGCTGGAAAATGTTTCTCTGGTCCAGATGCATGTTTCTCTGGGTCCTTTACGCAAGTCTTTGCAGGTCCCTTTTCTTTGATCATTGTGACTATTAAGTGTAGATAACAATAGCCATGTATATCACACCAGTTCAGTGAGGAGTCATTAACTATGCTGCCTCTAATTACAAAGGCATCATCACACTCCCAACTGAGTTATAGCCAGCACCAGAATACGCTGTAGATTTAGCCCACACACTTCTCCAAGAGGGAGAGTAGAAATGGAGAACTAGGTAAAATCTGTGGTGGGGGAAGCAGGGGGTGGAAGTAAAAGGAAATCTCATTTTTTTTGCAGACCACCTAGCATCATGGGGACCAGCCCACCACACACCATTTCTTGACACGTAGGGTCACAAGTGGAAGGATAAGGAAAGATTTCAGTCCTCACATGATTTCAAAGCAGGGGTTTCCATTAAAAATGACTTTCTGTCAAGCACAAGGGGGCGTGCGATGTCCTCTCATCCCCTGGCAACCTTTCCTGCTGGTGGTGCCTTCTTCGTCCGTGGTGAGGCCCAGCTGGCCGGGGCACCAAGCTGGTCGTGTGGTGTGTGGCTTGGTGTGTGAGTGGGTCACACCAGAACCTGGTCTTTGATGAAAGACCAAAGACTGGTAGTAAATCAGAGGAGCATGGCTCTGCTCCTCCACTGGGTGCACTGCACTGGCTTCTCCGTCTTTTGACACCAGCGCACAGATGGTCATTGTCCATGTGCACAAGTTGCCATCAACGCGATTTGTAGAGGCAGGGCACGCACAGTTCCTCCTGCTCTGAATCCTGGCTTAATTCTGTTGGCTTGGGCATTATACCTTATCCTTGAAAACCCTGAAAGCCTTTCTTCAGGGTCCTCGTACCAGCCCACCTCCATACCAGGCTTGAGCAATGACACGCTGGGGAGCAGCAGCACCATGCAAGTAGTCCTGTACCACTTGCCTTTCGTTTTTAAGCTGAAGGACCAGGAAAACTTTGACATCTTGAGCAATTCAAGTCTTGTTCGGTCTAAGTACTTCTCCTGAGATCGTGGCTGTGGGCTGTGGCATGAGGAACACTCTGGCCAGCAGGACGCAGGACGGAGGTCACTGGCAATGTATCTGAAGCGGGTCCTGCTGCAGGTCGATGTGAGCAGCACGAGCAGGACTGGCCTTCCATGAGCCATCAGCTGAGGCAGAGCTTGGTTAAACTCCCAATATCAGGAGCACAGGCTCACCTTGCAGGTTACTGGCCAAGGTTTGGTCATCAACACAGTGGTCTTGAACAACATCAGTAATGTGGTAATGGTAAAAACTAGTCAGTGGCCTATAGCTAGCAGGGCACAGATTAAATCAATGGTGGGATTAATTAGCTCAAGGTAAGAAACTTTTGTCCTCCAAAGAACTGTACTGCTCGTCCTTGGCAAAATGACCATCCCTGTGTTCATCAGTTTTGTTGCAGTTTATTTGGGTGCATAATATTCCTGTATAGGGGATCGTATCTCTGTATTTCCCTGTAAATTATTACACACTTTAACAGGCTCAATAAATAATAATGAGAAATATTAATCATAGGCAGTTACAGTTTGATCACACTATACCTATCAAAAATCAAAAGTTTATCTAGACCTTTACTACCGCTGCCCTTCTACTAGTTCTTCAGCTTATTTAAACTTCTCAGTGCTAAGCCATGGGGATAAAAAGCAGAATAGCAGTGCAAGTATACTTGTCTTGGTGCATATCTCCTTTTATTTAAAATAATTACTTAGTTTTCAAATCTTCTACCAAAGAGTTGAAACATAAATAATATCCCAGTTTTGTTTCTTGGACTCTCAGCAACTTGATCCCTGCTACTAATGTCTTCTTACATCTCTGTGGGGAGTAAAGCAGAAGAAAGAAGGTAATGATTTAATCATAGGAAACTAAAATGAAGACAGAATTGTGGGTTTTCTCAGGATTTCTTTCTGGGAACCATAAAGAAAATATCGCATTTAAGAAATAAGAGTTAATACATACTTTTAAGAAGTGTTTTTCTATTTGAGGAAAGGGCTAAAGTCTAATGCATTATTGGTTACATCTTGAAACATTTATGATATTGTGAAGACAAGGTGTTTAGTCTGTGTTTTATCTCGGCTTTGTTTATTCCTTACAGTAAAATCAATAGTTAGCAATAGCTCCGTTTTCTGCTGTGTGAAATGGGACCTAACCCACACATCAAAGTGGAAAATTGTTAAAATAACGTGCGATCCTTTAGTGATTGCAGTTTCACTAAGTAATGGACAAAAGCAGGAGCCAAACAGAAGCCTAATGTTACTCCACGCGCTTGTGCTCTCATTTTGAAGTGTTGAAGGCATAATCAGGTAGCCAGAGTATGGAGAAATCTTCAGATCATTAACAGTGCAGGACAGGGGCATTTTCAAAATGGATTTCCCACATCTTTTTTTTTTCTTTTCTTAGGGGAAAAAGGTATGATCAAATGTACTGTACTAAGGACAGCAGATATATAAAGGAGGTATCTGCTTAGTGTTCAGCAGCAAAAATATATACAACATCACTGAGATGATTTGTTTCAAGACTCTTTTCTTAGTTTTTGACAATGTCAGCTGAAAATTGGCATGGAACTCCCAAGCATAAATGTGTCTGAAATATTGGAGACTAACCAAATGAAAGGTGATTTTGGAGTAAAAATAGTATAAGCAGCTTAAAGGCTTATAACTATAGATGAAAGATTATGTTCTGTATGGGATTTTTGCAGGTGATTCAGGAAGGAAGTATTCAGTGTCACTGACAATCTTGTCTCTTTCCACACCAAGTGTGGGTTTGTATATACATATATATATGTGTGTGTATATGTATATGTATGTATTTTACATATTTTCAATAATATATAAAAATATATATCATATATGTATATATAAATGAGAAACATAAGCAAATAAAGATAAAATGCTGCAGGCTACTGGAGTATCTCAGTTTCCCTTAACTTTTCAATATTTTGCAGGTATTTTATTTCTTCCCCTTTAAAAAAATGCATACCGTACTACTTAACAACATTAAGAGCATCAACCTTCTCTCCTTGCTAGATCTGGTTCGAAACATCTGGATCAAAAAAGAATATAAATGTACCTGATATTCTAGCATCTCCAAAAATAAACCGTTTGCAATAGAAAGGGTAAGGAGAGGAAGAATACATGTTCAGTATTTTTATTTCCAAATGTTCTTTCACAGTTACTGGATTAACTCACCCTTCATCCCTTCTTTACTCATTCAGATCTTGACTCTTTTATCCTCTCCTGGCAAATTGAAGGTCTGCCTTGTGGTCAGAGGTCTCTGAATTAATCACCTTAAACAAGAGCTTTGCTGAGGTTTCAGAGTTTCCAGCGTGACCTATTTCTCCTTTCTGTTTTCCACATCTTTCCCAGCGTTTCCCCTTTTGATTGTCAAGGAACAGTGGATTACCATCATGAGACGGAGAGTGCCAGGAAGGGAGAGGTATCATGCCCAGCTTAGGGAAAAGCCAGTGAAAGGGTCTGTGGCCGGGGTCTCCTTGGGCAGGATTTGGGGAATTTGGCCAGAGCAGCCTTGGATAGAGCCATGTGCAGGGCCCTGGTGGCAGCCGTGGGACTCGCGGGAGGGACAGCAGGGACCTGGTGGCAAACGCAGACCCTGAGCTGCCTCCTGATGGTCGCAGTGACATCCTCACTCTGAGCCCCAGCAGCCACAGACAGAAGAGACCAACTCAGCCACCCGGTCGATCCAACTGGAAATACAGATTGCTTTGCAACCAAAGCTGTGGCTGAACAACCGCTCACCGACTAGTGCAGCACCTCTCCCTTGGTCGCTGTCATATCGTCCTGAGGACTTTGTATATTCTCAATTTCCATGGACTCAGAAAAGAATTAAGAAAGGTACATAAAAATTTTAGTTGAATTAGAGTCACAGCTGGGAATCAGGGCCCAACCATATTTATTTTTCTCCAAGTCTCCTCAAATAAGGAGAATATACTGCAAAAATAGCAAGCGTCCCTCCTTCCCAGGCCTGGGGGAGTCAATGCAGAAAACAAGCAAAGCCTCCGGCAACTGCTCAGGCCCTGGGCCCTGCACCCGCTCACTCGCTGACACTGCTCTCGGGCATTTTGTAGACATTAATCCCCCTTAACCAGATTGCTCTATTATCTATTCCTTCGATCTCAAGTACACCTTGAAAGATTGCACTTAAAATGTAAAATAAAAAAGGAACTAATTCCATTAACTCGAGATAGGTCTCTAATTGACCTCTTAATAAAGTGTATTTAACGTGACAGTATACCATTTTCATATGTAAAGGGGATGATTCTTAATAATTCAGTGCTTCTATTTTCATTCTATAGAATACATTTTCTAAGAGGATGCGGAGAATATTGTGAATTCATGTCATTTATCACTGTGCCACAGAAATGAAACAGTGTCCTTTACATCTACCTTGCCCTACTTTGCTCTTGCAATGACAGACTGCAAAAACTTCACAGCTTTCAAACTAACAAATATACAAGTGTGTGAATGAGCTGTTCTTCCACCTTTTCAGTAGTAGAAGGGTTCCCCACGTAGCAGGAGACTGTCAGCATTTCCTGCTGCAGGATTCAGCTCAGAGCTACTACAACTCCAAGGAATATAATGTAATTGATGTACTTTTATTTCACTTCTCTCCCACCTAGCATGTCCCACCCATTTAGTCCATTCCCTCCATCCCCAGTAATTTATTCCCACAATAAAGTCCATTTAAGATGCTGGAATGATGTAAAGGAGACTTTGTATAAATGAGAATCTGATCCTTAACGTTAAGCTTGCAGACCTGCTTGAAATACACTCTTGTTTAGGTTGTCAGTAAGGCTTTTAATTTGCATTCAATCTTGCATTCATGTGGGAACTGTGTGTGGTATTGACTGACGGTTTATTATTATTTGGTAGATAAAAATATTTAAATTAAGAACAACCCACTCAGTTGCAGTAAGGGCTTTATATAGTCATTACACCATACTTCCCCCCACTGTTGAAAGTGTAGGAGGCGTGTTATTTTTCTAGCACTTAACGTGCAAAATGTGACATATTTTAAGAACATTATCAGGCTGTAGCTTTAGAAATCATCTTAAGCACAAAAACAAAGAAACAACCCGATAATCTTCTGACAGCTTCCCTCAGCTAACGTGTTCCAGTGTGCTATTTTTACATTTATTACTTATCTTTGCCTTCGTCTCACTAGGTTTGGACGAACACACAATAGTTCAGGCCTTTTCACCCAAATAGGGTCTAACACACCATGAAGGCTGGATTCATGTTCAGAATCCAAATGCCAGCTGCAGTTAAGAAGAACTGCTCCATTTTAAGATGTAGCTTGTTAACTTGTGCACTGGAAAACTGCAGCAGGACAAGGAAGGGAACTGGAACAGAGATTGAGAGTGACAGCTCGTTGGCCACGAGAGCCCTGGCACCATTGGCTCCTCACTCCAAAATACTAGGAAAGAGCAGCTTTGCTGCAGAACACACAATTTTAAGTATCGCTGTCAGATTTGCAGTATTTCCTCTGCTCATGGGCTTTGTATTTTACATGCTTAACAGTATGTTTGTTGTTTGTTACAAACTTATCTTCAGATACGTGCCAACAGAACACACTGTAAACTGAACATCCAGATCCCGGTGTTTCTTAACCCTAGGCCTCCAACATCTGCTGCACACTTGTTGCGTGGCTGGAACACAAACAGAGCTTTTAATTCTGCTCTTTGAATTTTGCATTCCTGTTTTTAAATGTTGTTTGTGTAATTTATGCCTTGCAAGCTCACAGAAGTTGGAGGTGGAAGCGAACCTCTTCTTCATTTCAATTCTCTGAAGGGCAGTATTTCTTTTGGCTTAATTTTTTTCCTCCTTCCAAGCTCATGTATTGTCATCTAACAGATTGGATCTTTCTTTTCCAGCAAGTTATTTGAGCATGTATTTGTAGCTGCTTTTAAGAACAGTACAGCCTTCAGTTAATTCCATTGTTATTTTATGTGCCAGATGTGGTTGTTTTCCACAGCTGGAGTATTAGAGAAACGTTGCACAACATCCATTCATTCTTTTACAGATAGAAATTAAAATGTACAGATCAGAGATAAGTGGGTCTCCCAGCTGCCTGCAGAGCCCAATACTGGTTTCTTTCACTTGTCTGTTTATACTGCAGGAGATCCAGGCGTGCAGCCACCTACCTCCCTGCCAAAACACAAGCTCAGGGCTCATTCCCACTGTCCCTGCACATCCTCAGCCGCTTTGGTTCCAACACTTAACCAACGGCATTTGACGTAAGGGGGCCATCGAACAGAACTTGGAACATGATTTTTTTTTTCTACCAACAGAGTGAATTCTTAAGGCATCTTTTTGATTCTTCTCCATATCAAGAGATTTGCTTTTAATAACCAGAACTCGGTTAAAAGGCGAGATGTGCCCGCGCTGACTCTTGTTCTCCCCTCCGAGGGGCAGTCCCCGCTGGAGGACCGGCTGCTGCTGCACGGAGGGGTTGGCCGAGCCCGGAGCGCTGCCCGGGGAGGCTCCGTGTCCGCGGGGCAGCGCTGGGGCCGCGAAGCCTCCGCCAGGGCAGAGCCGATAGCTGCGCGCGGCGCCCACCCACCGGGTGCTGCAGGCCCAGCCTGCACAAACCCACAGAGCAGCATCCCGGGAGCACGCTGTGTATTTCAGTATTTCAACTGAATATCTGTTTTATGCATTTATTCCATAAATACTCTCTGGTCACTGACTCTGCACTCTTCCGGACTTCTGACCTTCACAGGGAGGTAGATTAAGGGAATATCCTGCACATGGGAGAAGAAAGAAATTTTATTTAGATGCCAGAATTCAATATCCTTCTGCTTTAACTTTGTAGATAAGCTAGATCAGGAATTCACAGACTAAGTCATTAGGGCTTTGAAAGATGTAAATAAAAACATCATTTTGACATTGAAAAAATATATAAGTACATAGGAGCACTTTCTCTCATCAAGGTGCCATACAAACATTTATTAACAATCTCGGACTTCCCACCTCCGTCAATCTTGGACTTCCCACAAAAAACAACAGCAAAAGCCTTTCTCCTAACTGCTGGACTAGCAATGGGCACAGATTGTACCTTGACTAACAGAGTAAGGTAAAATAGGAATCTTTAAAGATAATGGAACAATCTCTTAAATGAAGGCTGGGTTTCATTACCGGGGACGGCGCAGCACCACATCCATGCTCCCAGCGGGCAGGACCCTGTGGAGGCAGCTCTCCTTCAACCCCATCTCCAACCAACAGCCGTTATTTGTGTCCTGTTCCTCACTGAAACCTCGTGCTGAAAAGGCCAGGAGGGACCTCGGCACCATGGCATTAGCCCCTAAAAGTGAAGGCTGATGTGGAACTGCAGGGAGCAAGGGGAAAGCCTCCCATGCTGCTCATTTCATTACTCCTGAGCTGTTCACACAGGGGTATTTCACAGCCAGGTGCCACAGGTGGTCCTTACTTGGGGAATTTACAGCCTGGGCAATTCCTAGATGGAGCTGATGCAGGGGTGGGATGTAAGCAGAAAAGGAAAGGGACATTTTAACCAGATTCAATGCATGCTCTAGCTGGTTTGGGGGGCTCAAATGTTACAGTTCCCATCTTCTCTCTTTTTCTAAATTTTAATTCCTACAGAATCTGGACATGACTCCTGTGAGGAAAGCAAAACAGGAATTATGTCTTGGGAAGGAGAGCAAGCTGCAAGTCTCATGCTATCGAGGATGTTCTTGGTGGCAATGTTACCTTACTGTCTTAAGAAGCTTTATGACAAAGCCTGAGGAGAGGAAAATTACTTTGGTGGGAGTCAGGTGGATAAGCCATGACCAGCAGGCTCAGGGTGAGACAAAGAAGAAAAAGGATAAAGAAACAGGTTTACTAAACTGGATTAGAAAATAATGTGGCCTAGAAAATGGTATTGAATTTCTTTCTCTCTTCTTTGCAATCCTATCTTAACAGGTTACATAGGTAAATTTAAAGCTTTTGGGACTGAGATCTTATTCTCCTAATTACGTCTGCTGACTTTACATCGCTGTAATTAAAAGGCCCTGCGCTTTTCACAGCATGAACTCAGCAGCAAGCACGAGCTGCTGAAGACAGCCCGATGTGCAAGCGCACATCAGGAGGACGACACGGAGGCTAATAGCTCAGGCACTGGCACAAAAGCAGCACTCAGCCGAGCAGCATCTCGGCTGTTTGTCATGTTGAATGATTTCTTAATATAAATATCTCTAGGAGTAAAACCCATGTTATCTTGCACTTGCACAGAATATTTCTTCTGCAGATCTCAAGGCACACTGCAAAAGCGGTGGCATCTATCCACAGTTAAACACTAAGAAATTTAAGAGTGGCTACGCACCAAAATGTGAATCACTTTAGACCTTTCAGAACTGCTAGATGGGAGGAGGAAGGGATCGAAACACTCTTGCCCTTAGCATTCTGCTAACCCATGTGCTTCTTGATTTTATAACCATTAATTTGGGAAACCACATCAACACCTGAACGCTGCCTCCTTGCACGATGCAAAGCATTTCTAAGATTTGAGCAGGCGCATCATTCAGATTTATTTCACTAAGGAGTAATCATGCTGGTCAATAATTTCTCTGCTTTTGGTGTTAACTTTCCAATATCCTCCTAACTGACTCTAGGAGAGTTGCAGTTAGTGCTAACTGCAGCGGAGTCCTGAAGAAGTGTGACTGTTGTCATCTTTCCAAGTCAGAATCACTGGAAAATACAACATGTTTTCTTAAGGACCTGAGATAAAACAGGGGATTAAAAGAATAGAATAATTAAATTATTATAGACAGTAGCTCTGTTTTGAAATCAAACACAACATCTTGCATGTCCTATATGACAAACATTTCTTTAAAGAAAAGTTCCACTGAACAGGTAAGCAGATTCCTGAATTAGAAAGCACCTCTCTGATTCCTATAAAATTTAAAATAAACAACCTAGAAGAAATAATTGCCTGACTGTGACTACTGAGAAATGATGCATAAAGCATGACCATAAAAGAGTGGTATACAGCAAGTACATCTTTAAATGTTCCCTAGTTGCTGCTGATTACAGCTTGCCACATCAACAAAACATCTGGTCGAGTATTTTTCTAACACTGAAATCTCTTGGCTGAGCAGGAATTCTTATCTCAAAAGCAGCTGAAACCTTTGTTTACCATCTCATAGGACATACCGTTAGGCTCTCGCACTGAAGATCTTTTTTAATGACACGCTCGATGGGACTGAGTAGTGTCTGTTCACCAGCCTTCACCTTCACTATTAATAACAGCACAGTTCCTATCTGAAACGTCTTCTATAATTGCGTAATTACACACCTCATTTATCCAATTGTTAAGCCAAGAGTCTGATTAAATATTAACAACTGCTTGGTTCTCCTAGTGTCATTAGTTGGAAAGCAACCCTGTAATCTCAGGTAACACATGACGGTAATTATCCTTCACAGTCACACTCAGCTGAGAACCCAGTACGATCGGAGCAGACAGGGCTGCCCCGTAGAAAATAGATTCCCGCGTTCCTTGTTACCTTAGCGGTGCCCAAACTGCACCTTTTCTAGGCACTTTCCACTAGTTAAAAAGAAGCAGTAACAGAGTCCTGCAGAGAGGAGTACTGGCTAGTTTTGTTCCTTTAATCCTATACTTTCATGGTCATAAACTGAAGACTGGCTTCAAGTCACGACGTGATCTTTACTGGAAGAAGGGCTGGATTCATTTCGCCCAGGCAATCCCGTGTCACGGAGAGCAAGCGGGAGGGCAGTGCGGCCGGGCTGCCACAGGCAGTGCGAGAGCGAGCGGTGCTTGTTGCCCAGCCTCACAGAGAGGCAATGGCTCCGCAAACATCATCAAGTATCAGGCAAACCGAGCTGAAACATGTGAACCAAGAGTAAGCTGCAGTTATGTAACACTCACCGGGGGGAATCAGCGTGCCCTTTAAAATAAAGTGTTGCAAGAGAGCGCATCAAAACGCTATGAACAACCCAAAGCAACGGCAAGCGGATGGTTTGGTGGGCAGCAGCTGGACCCCAAGAAGAGCCGTGCAGCTGCTCTCACCGCTCAGGCACTGAGGACCTTTGCACCATGGAGGTCCCAGGCAGCAGCAGGGAACTCCGGGATACCTCGGTGATGCCGGCCATCCCCTGTCTGCCTGCAGGGAAGCCCCATCACGGCCACAGGTGGAACTCAGAGACCTGGAGATTGGCACCCGCTGGTACCCCAGCCTTGTGCCTTCATTTCTGCTGGAGGTGACAAGGTCGGAAGCCCCTGCCCCATCCCTGCTGCGATCCCATCGCCACATGGGCACCTCCTCTGTGGTGCCCGAGGCCCTGCGCCTCCGCCGAGGGTGCGGGAGGCGTTTGCTGAGACTGCACCAACAGATGTCATCTTCCCTCGTCCCGGGGATGGTGTTAATAGAGGACCGCCCAGAGCAGTGGCTTTTTCCTCCCGTTAACATCTTATTACGATGAAAGGAGCAGTTTATACCTCCTGGAGTTATTGCTTCCAGCCTGTCTGTAAACTCAGGTGAAGCTGCACATCTGGTTCAGGTTTTCAGGCTTTTCTGTGCAGGCGAGAGCACTGGAAATGTAATTCCTGGGTAAAGAGAGCAGCTCGGAGCTGGCCGGAGCAGCTCGGGGACGGGAAGGCCGGTGCTCCTGGCCGAGGAGTGATCCCAGCTGCGCCTTCCCGCCATGACGTGCCCGCCAGGCCCCTCGTCCTGCACGCCGGACCAGCCATGCCCAGGGCCTGGCGTGCCAACAGAATGGCATTTCCATGGGGATAGGTTTTTCCATAGGGATATCCCAGCTGGCAGCCTGGGCAGCAGCCGTGGGGAGTGTGCACAGCTGGGCTGCCCCTGCAGGGCCGCAGCACCGGGTTCCAAATACGATTTGCCAGGTCACTCACAAATCAATGAACTCTATCGGCGAGGCCCAAGCGGCAGCCTGAGACAACCGGCTAGAGCGACTGCTGCATCCGAAATGGGACTGAAATACGATCAGAAGGCACATGCTGCAGCTGCCAGCGGGGGAGAAGGGAAAAACCCAAGAGAAATAACTATGCTCAGGTATGGCCCATAAAGCACAGCTAGAGCAACCCCTTCACAAATGGATAACACATTTATCTGGTGGGCAGATTATGAGACAAGTTGCCAAATGCCTCTCGGTTCGAGTTTCATTTGCTCCCTTTTGCGATTCATAAAAGTGAGTTATCCATCGCTGGGCTCTTTCCAAAACCCCTTTATACAACCCTCATCCGCCCCTCTGCCACGACCACTGCAAGATACTTGCTCCATTTGTGCAAATAACGCAGGTGCTCGTAGCTCTGAACCTCAGGAGGGGACTTTTAGGCTGGATGCACACCCTTCAGCTCGCCTTAGCAAGGTTACACTTCCCGGTGAGAAATGCAACACGACGTGCTCTGGCCCTGCAATCCCCATGCAGGCTCCAGCGTATCAGAGCCTGACAAAGCCCTTCCTCACTTTTTGCTTTTCCCACTGAAGGCAGAAGGAATGGGATTTGAGCCAGTTGTTGTTAAATACACACAGGAAACGTAGCACAGGGGAAATGCAAGGTGGAGGGTGAGCGTGGTACATACGTCCACAGGGACCTGCCCTCGAAGGATGTAGGGACGGGCGCCCTCAAAGGCTGGAACATGTTTCTCACCTTCTCCATCCTTCTCCATCCAAGTTTTGCATCCTGGGGATGCAAAACTTGGGATCCATCCCATCCCTGTGGAGACATGGCGGGTGGCAGGAAGCCATGACCTCCACTGGCCCTGGGGGCACCCTGGAAAGACAATTCTCTTCCCCAGAGTTGTAATCCCGACCGGACAGCCAGGAGGTCGCATTCTGCGGCACACGGCACAGCCACCGCGGAGGGCAAAGCCACGCTCACCCCGGCACCACGCGTGGAGGCAGCCGCGACCGCGTAACACGGCTACAAGCTGCCATGGAGCATAGTCTTCTGAAGGGGGAAAAAACACGCCAAACGAGAGCTTGCTGCGGCAGTCAGAGGGAGTCAGTGTTAGCAGGCACCTCATGACTGAAGATAATCTAAGGAAAAGAGGCACCAACTTGGCCACCATTCCTGCAGACATTTCTGGTTTATACAGTCTTTAGATGTTGCAACAACATAACTTCAAGTGGTTTATTTATTGTTGTTTGAATGGATTATAACAACTGACTGCCAGGAAAAAAAGCAGTAAGCTTCCAGCAGGCATCTAATGAAATCCCGAAGGGCAGACGCAGGTTGTAGCAGCACAACACTTGTTATCTTCTGTATTACTGCAAAAAGTTTCGCTGTAAAGTGAAACCGCTTGGAGGAATTTGTATGTTCAGATAAGAGTGACCTGAATACAGGGCTTTTTTTTTTTTTTCTTCTCCCTTGTAGCATTCCACAGGCATTTTACAGAAACTGTTTTAGAAAACGGTACACCAGCCCTTACCTGTTACGGCAGGGGCAGCCCGAACTTGCTCCCGCTGATGCCGCGGCTGCGAGAGCGCGGTCACCGCCGGCAGGAGCTGCCCGACGCGGGGAGGCAGGAGGAGCCGCTGCAGCCACCTCCACTGCACCGACCTGTCCCATCGTGGGTAGGAACGAGGCGGCTGCAGCAAACGGAGATCCCTGATCCCGGGGAACCACCTGCAACCCCCTGCTCCCCAGAAACCTCCCGGCCCCACAGAGCTCTCAGCAGCGAGAGTTCTTGATTCCGCCAAGGCCCTGGTAGCTGTTTGGAAGCCCCAGGCATGGCGGGTTCCCCTGCTGCTGCGGGATGCTGGCTCCCATGCAGAACAGGGCGGGGGAGAATCAATGAAATCAGTATTTAACTCAAATTTCCAATTTCTGACATCAAGCTGTAAGAAATTACTGAAACAGGTCAATGAAATCAACCAAAAAAATTGAGTGCATAAATATGGGCCAGGCATGAAATTTCTCTCAGTAAACACAGAAATGCTTTCTAAAACGTGGTATCCCAAACAAGGGGTAAAAGCCTGTAAGGAAATCTCCCTAGCCTGGTGTGTCAGAATGAACATCAGGAGCAATGGAAAACAAAATTGGGGAAAGCAGATCCACTCTTGCAGGTGTAAAAGCGTAGGGATGGGAAAACTACCAAAAAGCAGCCCTGGTGAGACCTTGCAAGGGAGGTTAAAGCGCCGGGCCCAGGCTGAGCCAACGGCGCCAGCACAGGAGCACAAGGCGAAGGGCAGGCCATGAAGAAGGGCACTGAGTATGGGGTAAGGGTTACAGGTAATCTAGCACTTCAGTTAAAGACAGGGACGCCAGCATATGCTCCCCAAACTGGCACGGTTGTGACACGTTAAACACAAGCTATTGGACTGCCAGTGAAATGGTGTCATGTGTAAAGGAAGTTATTTAGAGTGGGAGGCAGTTTCAAAGTGGGTTTGAATTGGCCAAGAGGAAGAGGCTGATGGGGCTGCACAGAGACTGCGGCCATCAAGGCAAAGAGGGGCGCCGGAATACCCGAGGAGTCAGCAGTTCAACATTAAAAAACGGCAGGAGACTCCTAACGAAACCGGTGGATCCGATGAAGCGAGTGTGTTGCGAGCACAGATATGATCCGTCTGAAGATGTAAACGCTGGATCGAAGGTGTTGCACTANCATGTGTAAGGAAGTTAGAGTGGGAGGCAGTTTCAAAGCGGGTTTGAATTGGCCAAGAGGAAGAGGATGATGGGGCTGCACAGAGACTGCGGCCATCAAGGCAAGGAGGGGTGCTAGAATACCCGAGGGGTCAGCAGTTCAACATTAAAAAACGGTAGGAGACTCCTAACAAAACCGGTGGATCCGATGAAGTGAGTGTGTTGCGAGCACAGATATGATCCGTCTGAAGATGTAAACGCCGGATCGAAGGTGTTGCACTAACTCCAAATCACGCACCTAGATACACACGCGGAGAATTGAGCTTGCGGGGGACGGTCCTCTTGGCTCTGGCGGAGGAAGAGCAGGACTCACCCCACAGGGCAATCACGAGCTACCGCAGCAGCGAAGCAGCCAGAAAAGACATCAATGTCACAATCCCAGCGGTTTCCTCACGCCGCCCTCGGCCTCGTTAGCGATTGCTGGGGGTTTCTCACACAACCAGCTTACGCGGGGGCGCTTCAACCCGCTGCGGCCGCCAGGGCAGTGAGGCCGCCACTCAGCTCCTCACACCTGAACGGAAAACAAGCGTCAAGGGGGGAAAACAGCCCCATGGGCGCCCGGGCTCCTCTCAGCCAGCACCACCACCCAGGGCTACTGCAGTTTCGTGCCTCATCCTTCCTTATGCTGGTTTTTCAGTTTCCTACTAACTGAATGGCTGGAAAGGAGTCTGCCGGCAAGACCAGTTGCATCCAGACAGGAGGGGGTTAAGCAAATGCCCAGGAATCACTACCTAAATTACCACTTGCCAAAGGGCCTGTGGCCATCTAGCAGCCATTGCTATTTCTCCAAGGCTATTCCTCCAAGGGCATTTCAATCTTTTCTGGTTGAAATCCCTGAAAAGTACTTCCAAAACCTGCTTATCCTAATTACTTTTCCCAGGTCCTCCATAAAACATCAACCAATAACCAAAACTAGAGGTAGAAAACTCCTATATTCAGAAGAAAAACTAAGCTAAGGGAAAACATTGCTAAGAGAAGCAATGTAGTTGGAAAATCTGAGGAAGAAATCAGTTTTGGCTATCCTGTGTTAAATCAGTGATTTCTACTTGAGATTACAAATATTTTTACACACGTCTTCAGTTACCTTCATTTGCCCTCATTCTTACCAAATTCCCACCTCCGAAAGAACTTTTTCCTTCCTGTCCTGGTTTTGGCCATCTGCAAACCTCGCTCTCATGAGTAAGTCCAGACCAGTTGGTTCTAATTTGTATCTTAATTGCCTGCAAAAAATAAACTTATTTCCAATAGCTCCGTCAGTGAAGGGACTCCCTGCTCTTCTCCACCTTCATGTAGGCTCCTTGACAGCACTGCACTCCTCATAAACTACTAGTGAGAATATTCGCTGAAGTCCGAATAAAGTTCTTGTACCAGGATTTCTTGACCTGTTGTCTGGATCACTGCGGTCTTGCAAGAAAGAGCATTTTTCTTGTTACACACACACACTTTTGCTATTAGAAGAGAACAGATGCTCTGATCTGTAATTCGAATCAGTCTCCCCTGCTCACACAGGGGCTCGCAGGGCTGTTTGCTACTTGCCCACGGCAGAAGGGGCTCCAAGACAGCAGTGGGTCACATGCTTCCAGCCATAGGCTTCGATTCTGCAAAAGTTAACAAGGAAAATCCCAGGAACTGCCCCGGGAATACCCAGAGCACCTAGAAATTAAGCAGGATCAGAGTAGTGGGATCAAGAGGTGCGTATGGATGGATATAGTATGTACGTATGTATGTACATGTGTACAGTTACCAAGATGGCTCTGCAAAAAGGCATTCCAAATTAGAAAAACCAAAAAGCTTTAGTTTTGAGAAGTGGCTCTGTACGAGGGCACCGTACAGGCCTCGCAGAGCTGCCGCCACAAGGGGCCTGGGGGCACTTAGAGGTCTGTTAAAATACTGACATCTTCCCTGATTTGTGACAGGGAATGGCTGCGCCGCACTGGTGTCGATGTGCATTACACACAGGCAGTGCCAGAACACGTGCAGATTAATGGCAAGATATAATAGACTTCATTATAATGGCTACTATATTTGTGGGGTTTTTTTAAACCAGAGACTTCTGTCATTGTAAACTCCAGATTCAATTGCTTCACCAACTTCATAGTGATTAAAATTCTAGCATCTATTTTCCACATCAAGGCACTACTATAGTATTACATCAGGGAGAAGAATATCGAAAACAAATGCAGGCCCCAGACCTGAGGAAGGATTCCAAGCAACAAATTTACTCTCCCCTCCAACTCCTCAACTCCTGCTAGTGAAAATTTCTCTTACAATTTTTTTTTTTTACTGATTCTAAAGGAGTTCTTTGTTGTCTTGCAGTTTCATTAGAGTAGAACAAATCGAAACTATCCTGAATGTTATCTGAAAGAAGCTGTTCACGTGCAAATAGCCTGCATCTATGCTGATGCTGTTGTTGCTGTTTTCCCAAAGGTTGCATTATGCCATTCAGTTCATTCATCTTTTTCATTTTTAATTTTATTCAGACTGGGATTTTTAAAAACTATAGCCACATTTTAAGCACTCCTAAAGGATTCTGACTATGAACCAAACCCCAAATTAAAAGTGAGAACAAAGCCTAATAATTTCCCATACCTTATAGCAGACATTCCTTACTAGAATAAAACCCTATTCAATACTGAGTAAACACAACTGCACTTTTTCCTCCTTAGATCTAACTTGCAGATTCATTATCTTTCCTTGTACACAGCTGCAGAAGAGGAATTATTTTCCATAGCTGCCAGTGGGAATGCTGAGCCCAGGAGACACAGAGCCCAAGAGACCCAGCGACCGTCTGGAACCATGGCTAAAAGCGCGATTCATCTAAACGCTGCAGAGAGAAGACAGGGAAGAACAGATGAGTCTAATTGGTTCTGACCATAGAAGTCAGATCTCAGTTTTCTCTAGAGATGCGCACTGCAGGAAACATTATTACTGAACCTGGATCCTTTTTTATAGAGAACTAATTTAATCAAGATCTAAAATCCTTAAAAATATGGGTATTTTAAATTCAAGATTTTACAGCAAAACATATTGAGCATTTGTCATTAAATGACACAATGAATTACTTAGGAGAAAGGCAATATATATTAGTAGTAATCACAATGAATGGACCCACTTACAATAAAGGCTCCAAATAAACAAACTGAGAATTAACCACCAGACCCTACCTATTACACACAGAACAAAATGCTAAAAAGTTCAGAGAATAAAGGAAATCTTCCTGCAATGGCAATACAGAGGCAGTTTAGGCTGAATGAGTGTGGGTTAAAATACCCTCTCCTGCTGCAAGTCATGGTAAATGCTTCTAAATGCAGTTACATGCAATTAGTGTTTCTTCTTCAAAAGTGGGCAATTCTTCATATCCTAACAATAAACCTGCGAACACAGTCCATGGTTCAGGTGAACTGATACAGAAAACATATCAAATTTACCCTGCAGCCTTCTGCCTGCATACAGCTTTCAGACAGACCCTCCAAGGGCTTCAGGCTTCCAGTATTTTCAGTCCCTCACCTTACATAAGCACTTCATTTATCAGAAAGAAAAGAGAAAAATCTATTCGGTGCTGAACTGGACTGCCACCTGCGCTGCCTCCTGATGTAAGCAAATCCCAGGGGGAAAGTTTAGTAGCAGACTTTTTTGCTGTACCAATAAATCATGCTCAGAAATACTGTTTAAACCCTACACATGCTGTTAGCCAGAGTAACACACATTTTATAATAAATTCAAACAATTCAACAATTAATCCAATTTCCTGGAAGAACCCAGATGGCTACTGTGTGCGTCAGGATTCAGATCAGCCAGAAGCGCACTGGCACTACAGTAATTGGTGTTACCACATTTAATAATAGAAAACAAAACGGAATATATTGAGTTCAGCATGGCACGTTTGTTATTTTAACTACCTCTAAAAAACTAAAAAATGTTCCTTATACTTGATCCTTTTATACTTTTGTGTGTATGTGCGGGAAGAGGAACGCGTGGTTAAGGACACTGCAAGTTCTCCTCTTGGGAGACATTAGAGCAATAACCTACACAGACAGGGGAGCCGCCGCCGACCGGGGTGCGGGTTCACCGTCCATTTATCCGACTAGCTGGGCCACCAGATTAAAACCAGGTGCTGCTTTGAATTTAGCAGAAAGGAAACAACATCCAAAGCAGGGATTCTGGTTCGCTGCATTCGTCAAGAGTCTAAAACGTGGGTCAGGAGAGCACCACATAAAACAACACAAAAAACTCTTCCTCCCTAGAACATTTCTTTTCCAACTAGTCACAAAACAGAATAAAAATAAGTGAGCTTTCAAACAACCTGTACCACTTCTCGATTTTATAGCTCGCTGCCAGGATGCCATTAATTTTAATCAACTTGCTTAATTGAAATGGCCCAAATTCTAGAACCTGTTCGCTTTAAAAAAAAGTCTTCTTACCAACTTTGATTAGACTGACAGAAAATAAGGCAGATGACTTTAAATGGCATGAAGGTGGATTTACTGGCAACAGCATCAGGTTTGCACTTAGCAAAAAAATTGGCAGATAGTTGAAAATGGCTGGTAGGATTCAAAGTCCAAGGACTCAGAACTGTAAAAGGGTTTCTTTGAATTGGAAAGTATATGTATAGCATATTTACTTCAATAAAAATTAACAAAAGCTTTAAACAAAAACATTAAGAAATTAAACTTCCACTGGAAAGCAACTGCACTGCTTCAAAAGTACGGGCACCAGGATATTTATTACTTTCATCGCTCACCCTCTCACTTACTGCTTCCAGCAATAGGAAAGAATATTGATCTCCTTGACCGGGTGTACATTCAGGAGTCAAACTAAACCCGAAGCAGCACCAAAGTACTCAGCATACAGAAATTCCTTCTTGTTCAGCAGCACAAGCAGTGCCTTCCCTCCATATAAGGGCCCAGGAAGGGCTCAAAGCCGGCCGAGGGCTGCCGGGTTCCTTGGCCACAGCTGCAACAGTGAAGGGGATTCGCCTCTCCGCCCGGGCAGGCATCGCCACAAGCGCGCTACACTTGGTTGCTTCGGGGGGTTATTTTTTGCTCCAAGCTTTGTGCTTTCTTCACAAATGTCTTCTTCACAAATGTCACGACGTGGCTGAAGTATTGGCCACCACAGAGAACCCACGTCTGTGCTGAAGCAGGGGCTGACACAGCACAGAGCGGCGCTGCAGAAGGACACGGCTGGGACCTGCCAGAGCCCATCGGGCCAGAAGAGCTCTCAGAGGGTGAAGGAGAGGCAGGGAGACACAACTGAAGTCGGCCGCTGCCACTGCGTTGCTGCCCTAAGAATCACATCCTTGTGCGACATCTCCAGAGAGGAGATAAGTGATGATGGCACCTTCTAGCCTCCTCGAACCGCACATAAAGACTCCAAATTTCCTTTAGCTGCTTCTTTTCTTATGCTGTTTTCTTTTCNCAGAGCGGCACTGCAGAAGGACACAGCGGGATGTGGGCGAGTGGGACCTGCCAGAGCCCATCGGGCCAGAAGAGCTCTCAGAGGGTGAAGGAGAGGCAGGGAGACACAACTGAAGTCGGCCGCTGCCGCTGCGTTGCTGCCCTAAGAATCACATCCTTGTGCGACATCTCCAGAGAGGAGATAAGTGATGATGGCACCTTCTAGCCTCCTCGAACCGCACATAAAGACTCCAAATTTCCTTTAGCTGCTTCTTTTCTTATGCTGTTTTCTTTTCCTCTACAGTTCATTTTCCTACAATTTCTCAGGGTTTGTACTCCAGGTAACAGAGGAAGCCAATTGCCTATTTTGCTAAGTACAAATGTAGCATTTGATCTTACTTTCATGGTATAGAACTAAACGATGCTTTCTCCAGGAAACTGAAAGACCGCATTTCAGACACAGGAGCAGCTGGTCTCAGCAGCCAGGATGCGTCAGGCCTGACTATAAGCATTTGACTGAGACAGTAAAAGTACACCACATGCAGAAGGTGATCTATGACAATCCTGGAAGAGCTAAGCCTCTCCACGGGCTATGAGAAGGAAACCCAGGGTGTTCATCACCTGCCCCAAGCAAGGGCAGACTCTGGAAGCGGTGGAAAGGAATAAACTCAGAATAAGGCTCTAAGACACTTCCATGCATGCAGGACACCAAAGACAGTCACACCAGAAATCCGACCTTGCATTCAAGGGGATGCCAACCTCCATCATTCCTTCTTGCTTTGCCCATCTCTTCTCCTGTCATCCAGTGAAATACTGCAAGTCACTCAAAGTGGGTATTTAATGTCCTTGGACCATGATCTGCAGTGGCAGAACCAACAGCAGAAACGTTCAACAAAATTCAAGTGAAGGCAACTTGGAGAAAGAACTGCTTGTAGCTACCAGAGCTGAAGCTCTACCATGTTTAAGGTGCATCTGAACAGTGTAATTGTGCAGAGAACACCACGCACAAAGGACTTACTCCCTTCAAGCAGAGTTTTGCTCCAGACAGTAACCTAACTGTAAATCATCGGATTCCACAAATGGAAATTTTTGTCTGATTTCATCAGTTAATCTAGATTAAACTGGAAATATCTGCAAAATAACCTCAGAATGCTTCTTGATTGGTCAACAGCAGAAATTATACTCTACCTCGTCTCTTAGTGCTTGCATGTAAAAGCCAATATAAAGTATGAAAAAATGAAAGACAGAAAGCTTCCTTCGTACTTCAAAGCATCAGAACCATCACTATTTCAATAAAACTATCAAACGCAGCACAACTAGTACAGTATATTATATGCACCTGTTAGCGTTTCTTAAAGGTTTGTCAATAAAGAGCTCAGAATTAACTCAAGTCTGAAAAACAGATAATTTTTACCCCCAAATTTGCAATTTCTACTTTAGAATGTCAGCCACGAAGTCATAAACTGAAGCCCAGACCGTGCATGTTGCCCCACCTCAGCCATGTCCATGTAATGTCACCAGGACGATTCTCCTTCCACGTGTCTGACGCGTTCATGGAACCTGCTTGGAGGTTCAGGTCTTCATTAGTGCTGGCCAAGCAAAATGCTGTCAAAAATGTGCAGGAAATCCTAAAATGAATTGAATCAGTTATAAAAATATTCATTAAAATGAGAACACCCTTTGCCACTCCTTTTAAGGAGTTTTCTTCATGAGACTTTTTTTTTCTGTGTCACACAACACAGACATTTCAGACAGATTTCAGAGGAATTTGAATATAATATGCTATATTGCTATAAGGAATTTGTCAAGTAAACCTGCTACAGTTAATGGCATTTTAGTCTTTATGCACATTAAGTACAAACCTACACTGTACAGGTTTGGTAACAGTAACTGACATTAGTTGAATTGCAGATACCTATTTCCTTCCAAACCAGATGCCTATGTTGTAGAAATATAATATGCCATGTGGCTGAGCTGAGATAATCTGGCGAGACTCAAAACACAGTGTCATCTGCACAAAGTTAGGGTAGAAATCTGCTCACCTAAATACCTGTTCATCCTGCTTATAACACTTATTCTAAAGAGCTCAGTGAATAGTAGATAAAGTAAGTATCTAATGCGGCTTGACAGAAACTCTGATGGAGCTAAACACCAGAGATCTACATTCTAATAAATAAATGAAGTAGAGTATTTACTGCCAGCAACTATGTCAAGTTAACGATAGGAAACTGTAGCTCTGCAGCTGGAGAAGTGCAATATTCTGCAAGCCAGAGGAGCAATGGAACTCGTCCAGCTTTGATTATTTATGGTGTGATGATGAAGAAACAACTTTCTGCATGAGGAACAGCTTTAAATTTGAACAGTGAAGCTAAAACAGAGGTTTAATGAAAAATCAGAAGCGAACAAAACTAGAGGTACAAAAACAATAACATTCATTTCAACAATTTAAACATATTATTTATGTGCAAAACCAGATGTTCACTTGTCCAACTTTAAGGTAAACAGCAAACTGTATTCATGACAACCATTTGCTGCACAGCAAACATACAGTATGAAATATTGCTTACTTCATTCCTCAAAATCTTATCAAAATGAACACAAACTCAAAGCAAACACACATTAAACAAAGGATACATCTGTTTCTAAGGCCAACGTATTTTACAAAAATTCCAACCTTGAATAATCTACTGCAATCGTAATAATCTGAAATGTAAGAATGTTTTCAGACTTAATGAAACGGACATCTAATTTTAAATATTTGTGAGAACACTGAGAAGTAGCTTAGAACCATGCTCTAAAGCATGCTCTCAGGCTTCAAACTGCTGAAGGCTGAGACCCCTTTCCCTGTTTGGCCTGCATTAGGAAAAGGATGCAAAGCTCAAAAACATGGTGGAGAAAAGTCACTGCATGTGAAAATTTCCCATTAAATAAGCAATATCCCTTCATCCCAATCTTCAACCTCTCATCTTTGCAACTCCCTTTTCTTATGTGTTATAATATCTTACTTGATAAATACCCCCAAACAACTCATTTACACCACTGGCTCTGATTCAACAGCATTCTGAGCAAATACTGTTCGATAAGATTTTTGAAGGGTACTCTGTCATCATGTGGGCTATTCTCGAACATGAGGAAGTACACTGAGACACTGATAATTTTTTGCAGGAGAAGTGATTTAAAGTCTGTTCCAAACAAAAAATGGTTTGATCAAGCCCATTAAGTTTTTGCCTGATGTGAAAATCTGTGCTTCAGGCCAGGAGTGAACTATCTTTCAATATATTTTAGCTATGAGAAGGAGGGACTATTCTCAAATTTCTTTTTTTTTTTTGGGGAATACACCAAGTAAGTTGATTTTGAAAGTTAAAGCATTAGGTTGGCAGGGGAGCAGAAAGGCTTCTAAATGTAAATACACTCCACTAAGTTAAATACAACCTCATTTTGATATGAAACATTGACTGTAAGATTAGCTCTTCCTTTCCAAGTGTTCCACATATTCTACTCCATTTATCTGATGAGGAAAAGGGAATACAAGTAAATTATAGGTATTAAGGATGCATGTGTCAGAAAAGAACAAAAATAAACAATATGTTTAAAGTAGTTCAGCATGTGAAAATAATACACTACAGCAATGAACAACCACAATTGTTTAAAAAAGAAAAAAAAGCAACAGATACTAAGGAGGAAGCTGTGAAAACCCACAGGGATCTTCCACCTTATCAAACAGCTGCACAGTTTCATGAGAAATTTCCTTTTGGCTTTTATTTTACTTGGCTACCAGGCAAGGCACCATTAAGTCATGAAATGTCATTTGAATGCGACTACTTGCTTAGAGTTGCATTTGCTATTTAAAAACACACACAAAATACTGCAACAGTTAAACCCCTCTCATTCTCATGACCCAATTTTTTGATGTCTTCTTTTCATGTTTTCTTTCTTTNTTTTTTTTTTTTTTTTTTTTTTTTTGTAAAGTACCACACGTCCACCCGGGACATTCTGAGAATACCTCTTTCATCACTGCAATCCCTACATACAGCTTGACCACAAAAAGAAATGGGCAGAGTTGTGATGTAGAAACAACTGGTGCATTTTTCAGTTTGTCATCTAACATGCTCTCACTTCTCTCAAATGACACAGTGACTTCCTAAACTGTCTCCATTATTGCTCCCAAAATAATTCAGACATACATTAGGCTCTAAGAAAGAGCAGCTTAAACACAAATTTTAGACTAGCTTCAATGGCTTCAAGGAACTTGATCAAAACTTAGTTCCAGAACTTTATTTCATTGCAACAATCTGAAAAACATTTACAAATGGCAAGACTATCAACACAAGAAACTGATACAACAGTGCAAGCTTCTATCTTGCCATATGTTTTCTTTTTTAATAAAAACTCAAGATTTTGAAGAATTCTGTATAACTTGATAGGAATTCCTTAGTATTAATCAGTAGTTCTTTTTTGTTGTTTTGCAGTGTCTCAGTATAAAACTGTGCTTCATTTTTAAACAAACAAAACCCTGAGGTACACATAGCAGTTTTGTCCTTGCAGTCAGGTCTGACTTTACCCCCCTGGAAATGGTCATTTATCAGGTCTGCATCACAGGCTACCATTGGCTTGCACCCTAGTAAAACAGCTTTTGTTATTTGCTCCTATGCTTAAGATGATGACTGTTGTAAAGCTGAGGTACTGCATGTGATTCCTGCACTGAAGTTGGCAACACAAGGGAAAATAAATATGGCCCATACCAAATATTTAGAGGTAGAGGGACGATCTCCCTTTTTAAAGCCACAGACTGGGCCAACTGCACGGGTACATGAGATACACAAGCAGAATGCTAAAGGCATCAGCAGCAGTAGTGCCAATATACTTGCAGCTCACTGGGAATCACACAATCTATTGCAGAATGTCAAATTTCCTAGAAGCAAACCCAGATTACTGTTTTTAAAAACATCTTTTTTCATAAAACAGTCAAGCTCGAAAAGTTCCATCCTCACAGGCACAACTAATTTATGTCTTGATCCCAAAGCAGGCTACAGGCAAAAAAAGAAAAAAAGACATGTGAATTCCTTTCAGCTTTTAAAGAATCTTAAGATCTCTGCTATTATCAGGGCAGAACATAACACCTGGAAGGTTGGCCCACAACAAACCTGTAAGCAGCAAGAAGGGCTGACAAATGAAAGCAAGAAAACAGGTTCAAAAGCTCTTAAACTATAAAACTCTCAACATATGTGTATACACATTCAAATCACCTAGAAAACTGCTTGAAAATACGTATTTACCACAGAATTTGGAAGGAGATCAAGATTAGTTCATGTAACCTGATTCATTTCTGTATGGACAATATAATGTATCTTGAGTATCTCACCTCTTTCCTTGATCTTAACCATTCACATTGCTTATTTTCTGCTAACTTCCTAACGCATAAAAATTAATCATATTTTATAACAGGTTTGTATGTACCCATCTCGAAAGGCAGTACATTTTCTATTTAACAAAATAAAGGTGAGGAAACACTGAGAATGATAATTAAAAGAAAACAATCCAAAAAAAAAAAAAAAAAAAACCCCTCTCAAGTGCTACTTTTCTTAAGTCCATTTCACAACACAGCAAAAGCAGACAATAATTTGGGAATTTAGTTCACACTTTTCATAGCATTGCAAAATTCAGCTTTAATATTCACCACTATTAGAAAGGTCAATTATTCCTTGTTTTGAGAATAAATTAAAAATTGTCCATAAAACAGAAGGGTCTTCACAGTTATGATGAATCTGCCAATGACTACAAAGATCCTCTTTTTTTCCAAACAATTGTTTACACAAAATGCAGTTATATCCAGACTTAGACCAAATTTCAATCCTTTTCCTTGGTGCACCACAACCAAAACTTGGCATCTCCTTGGCTGCTTCACTGTGTTCTGATGGAGTTATTTCACTTTTAGATAAGATATCAACTTTATTCTGATGGTGAACGTATATTTGCCTTTTCAGTTTTGGAAAACTATAAAACTCTTCCTCTTGAGCACTGGATTTTGCTAAACACCTTCTCTCATTGCGCTGTTTCCAGAAATGAGTTGCATGTTTGACCAATTCCCCTTTAGTTCCTCTATTGCCTTGCAAAATCTCTTCCTTTACTCTTCCTTGGATCTCTTCTCCATGACAGCACAATAAATGAAATTTCATTTCAGGAAAAGACTGTGCAACAAATTGGCATCGACCACATTTTATCTGTAATTTGACTTCTCCTGGATTACGGAAAAGGTCTTCAAAATTGCATTTATTTTCTCTGTTTAAAAAAAAGAAAAAAAAAGAAAAAAGTAGTTTTGAGAAGAGATGGTATTTAATCATATTTTTAAATAAAAACAAGTGCTGTCCATTCAATATCTGATTTATTAGGAGCAGAAAAAAATAAGTGAAATAAAATAATATTTCGTTAGGAAAAAATGAAACCCAACTGTTCCAATAGTATCATTCATTCAACACTTTTTTTTAAAAATTCCTTCCAAAAACCCTCTTTGTAAAAGTTTTTAATAACACTAACCTTTTAATTAAAGTTTTAAAACATTTTAAGTTCTTGAGATAGTGAGGTCAATTCAAATGCGTCTGCCTCTGTGCTAGAAAAGCAACAGCAACTCGTACCAGCAGCTACTCATTTATCAGTTTGCACGGATTGATCCAACGGCTTCTGAAATGGAAACCAGTCCTACCTCCCACTCCAAGAAAACAACAATGAATCTTCCAAGTTTCTATTTTTTCTAAAAGTTACTAACATAGTAAAAATAAGAAAAAAAAAGTACAGTAAACAACTGCGCAGTCTGTCTTCCTTGGTTCACATCAAGTCTGCATTATGAGGGATGTATTTATATAAAGCTAACATATTGCTGGGTTAAGCTAAGGCAATCAAGGGACTCCACAGAGCACCTTCTCATAATGTCTAGAAAAAGGATCACATATTAATGTTTACTAGAGATTAGAAAGACAAAATGGTAGGCCTGAAATAAAAGCATCAGGATGTTTTTAACTTAAATACCTTTAATATTTCTGAGTGGTGCCCCAGTAAATGGAACTATGAGAGTGAACTGTATAAAACTGATATATTGAGTTGTACCGAGCTTAATGAAGCGCCTTTCAATGCAAACAGATGCACAGTGAAGGCAAAAAAAAAAAAATCCCCTTCTACTATCACAGCATTTCTACTGGGTGAAGAAAATTTGCCTTAAAATCCTACTGAAGAAATGAAAGTCCTATCCATCTTTGTGGTAGCTATTAGCCTTTTTTTTACTTGGTTAAGTGATGGCAAAAAGAAGCAGCAATCAATGTAGTTTGGCTCACAGCACTTCAGAGAAGGAAATGGGATAATGATATTTAATAAAGTAAACAAACTACAAGCTAACACTGAAATACAAATTGCTTTTCACTTATGGCATTTAGTTTACTAGTCTTCCGGAGCAAAATACTGTAAAAATCACAATTCAGGTTAATAGAGAAAATATTAGCCATTAGAAATCAACTAATAAAAATATATATCCAAACTTCCAGTGACTGTATGTCAGCTAAAAAATACTGGATGTTCTAGTGCATTGCCTACCTGTTTTAAAAAATATGGAAATCATTAGGAATGTCACTTGGGAAAAAAACAGCTGAGAAAACAAATGAACAGTTTTCACAACAGTGACACTAATTTCTACTGACAATCTGTTTCTTATTCTCTGTATTTCTACTGAAATCCTAGTTTATATGGGTATCTAACTAGGGGGAAACACTCACCTCTCTGTTGCTTCTTCTGGCTCTTTCATACTTGTATCTCTATTCTTTAAAGCATCCTGCAGCTGTTGCTCACTAGTAGAGGGTGCTGTGCTGATAACAACCCTGTGAACCTCCTTTAGATGGCCGAAATATACTTTTGCATGGCCAAAAACTTTAGCACAGAACTCACAACACACCAGCTTTTTGGGTCTGCCCTCATTGTGATGAAGTTTCATGTGTGTACTCAGGCTTCCAGAATGAATGTACGCTTTCCGGCAAATCCGACAACTGTACGGCCTTTTGTTGGTATGTGTGTTCATATGGTCCTGAAGATGGTGTTTAAATTGGAAGTTATGGTTACAGACATGACATTTATGCCACAGCTTAGGTACGGTTGAATATACGTTTCTACTTAAGTCACTTGATTTAGCAGAGGGGGTATCATTATGTTTGTAATTTAAATATCTATTGGGAAGTGAGCTATTTAAAACGGCTCCTGGCTCTAAATGATCAGGAGATTCTGTCTCCACTATTGCTGCAGAAGTCAGTGGTGCAAAAGCCTGAACTACCACCACAGGCTTCGGTCTAATATTACGGTATTTTTTCACTGCTTCTGTTTTTTTGTCTTGAGCTTGTGGAAGATCAGCTTTCATCCTCTCTCTTCCTTCTCTGAACTTGCATTTCTTTCGCTTGGACTGAAAAGCCAACAAATCATCTGGGGTTCTTCTTTTTCTGCCTCTTCTTTTAGAGGACAGACCATTCATTTTAAGATTGTCAACATCCACTTTATTGGATGGACATAAGTTATTTTCTCGAATGGTTTGCCTGGGGACTTGTGTCAAAGATACAGCTAATCGTTTATCAGATGTTTTAGTAGCAACATGAAGGGTTTTCACCAAAGATGGTATCCTTTCACATTCAGACCTTAGTGAAGGATCAGATGCATCTGCAGCACCAGCATTTTGCTTAGATTTAGAAAACACTGTATTTTTCACTCTTGAATAAGGTAGAATTGGAAGCTTTCCTTTTGGTGCAGATGGAGTCAGCTGTACTGCACTGCCAAAAACTGCTGGTGACAGTATCGTGACAGAATTTGCAGAATTCGTGTTTTTTTCTTTTAGTTTCTTGGACACGATGAGTGAATTTTCTGTGTTTTCAAATGCTGTCTTCACAGAGTGCTTCATGAGATTACCTGTACTTGATGGCTTGGTTAAAGATTCCTTAATTTCAGATGGTCCAGAAACATTACCTTTAATAACACGTGCTTTGTTTAGTAAAGGAGCTCCCAAATGCATACCATGACTTTCATCCAGTAGTGCAGCAACTGTAATTCTGGCTGAACCACAGTCCATCGATACCCCTTGCTCAGGCGAATCTGAACTGCTATGAGCTTCAGGATAGTCTTCAGTTACCGCAGTCACGTGGGAAGTCTGTGATGAAACATGTGCTTTGGTACCAATCTTGTTATGTGCAGCCAGAGCAGAGATTTGAGTTATTTTCTTCTGACCCAGCAATTTATTTCTCACAGACTGGTACCTAGGGATAGGCAGCTTGGGATTTTCAGAAGGGTTCCTCTTTGACTGCTGCATTTGCTGTGTTACTGCCGGGGTAACGTAAGGCAAAGCCAGAACAGAAAAAGTTCCCTCATGAGCAGCAACCTGCATCACTGCATAGTTTTGTGTAGGCACTATCAGTGGTTTGGAACCCGCAGCTGAAACAGGTGTATTTTGTTCAGGCAGAGGTGACTGAAGACAAGAAACCACTCCAGGTGTTAAAACTTTCGGTACCATTTTCGGAGCAATGGTCCTAAATTGGCTTTTCTTCTGAAAACTTTGTACAATATCAGAAGGGGATTTGTGTTCATCTGTAATAATAAAATATACACAGACATGTAATATAATGTATAGTATTTCTTGTTCAAAAAAAACACCGTGTCAAAAATGAAACTGCTTACAAGGAGACTATCATACACAAACCTGCCACAAAAATTTAGGTATTAAAATACCACTAAATTTGCCTTCAAATTGCAAGTCTCAAACAGATAGAACAAAAACAAACCCCTGAACCAATATGCTTAGATATACATATGCAAATAACAGTCTCTTAAGCTAATTTTAAAAGGGTGTTTCTATCTAGGCTATACACTCTGCAACATTTCAGAACATATACACCTTCAACCACTTCTACCCTGAAAAATCTGTACCATTAACATTCATTAACGTTAACATTCAGTTGGAAGAACCAGCACAATGTAAACTTTTCATGCTGTAGAAGTTTTCTAAGCATCTGCTCTGGCCGTGTTTTTTTTAATCGGAGTCAATGCATTTTGCAGACCATTTCTATAACTTTTATGATTTACACGTTTTATTAGATACAGACTAAAGCTTACCTGATGGAGTCTTTAAAAAATTATTGCTATAAAGTATGCAAACTTGTAATAAAATGAGAGAACCCGTGAGAAGAACCATTATTAAAAAGAAAAAATATTCATACATATTGCTGTATTTCAGTGTCAAGTGTTCCGAGTTTACAAAATAAGTTATTACAACAATAGTTTTAAAATCGCTCTTTTCTTGAAAGACACAATTTATGTAAGTTACAGTTTACTTACTTACATAACTTACAGTTACAGTTATGTAAGTACAGTTTTTTGCTGTTTCTACTTGTGTTGGTAAATATCACAAATATTTTTAATAAAGAAGGAAAATGTGATGATAATTAAGAGGAAATGGTAAACATAAAATATAACCTGCATCACGTGGCAGAGAGATATACTGTCCTTTCACATACGTAAAAAACTGATATATGGTTGCATTTCATATATGGTACATTTCATACAACAGCCTAATTATGTATTATGTATGCATTAGATAAACTGTGAAGCTTCAAGTTCCCAAAATTGCCTTTTTTCCCAAAAAATATCTGCCCCAATCACTGAAAATTCATAATAAGGAAGATTTCAGCCAGGTAGACAATTTGAAGAGGCCACACCATATTTATGAAAAAAATCATTTTAAAGAAAAGAATTATATTTGAATGGAATATTTAAAAACAAATACTACAACCCTAAAATATTGCAAAGAGGTAATTCAGTAGAAAATTCTGTTCCTTATCATTTAAAAGCCTTGTTTTATAATGCTTTTTCATTCTTTTTAACAAACCTCAAAAGGTAACTGTGAGTTACAACCAACACCGCAAACTTAAAACAGCTTTATCCTGCAACTGGATGTTCCTCATGGACAGTGTGCACTTTGCAGTGTGCTCTAAGTTACAGACCCTTTTGTGATGACATGTCCCTGAGAGGTCCATGTGTGTGCAGGTCATACGCACACGTGCAGCAAACCCACTGCTTCTGGGCCACATCTGAGCAGCACAAACTCTACATTCAGACATGACAGGTCTGATACATCCCAGAATGACCTGTTGGATGTGGCTCGAGTAGTATAATCCAGCATAAACTTCTGATTCTCTTGTTGCTATCTGGAACATCAACTTCTACGATGCACTTCTCGATTCCACCCAGTTAAATGAAATTACTGGCTACCAAATATACTTGGGGTCTGCTCAATCTTCTAGAGCTGCACCATATCCCCAGTTATTCTTTGCGGATTAGACTACTGTGTCTTTGGAAATCCTACACAAACACAAATACTTTATAAATAGGGATAAAACCAAGCCTAGAAAGTTTGGACAAAACTGGAAAATGAATAAGTATAGCAACTTTAAAATTCTGTTATTTATTCTCACTACAGCCATTTTTGTTCTAGGAAAACTAGGACTATGCTGTATTTTTTGCTAATAATGACAATTTTGTTAATTTTCGATCATTACAAAAATTTTTTTTTTCAATTGCTAAGATTTATAATAATACTCAGATTTTTTGTTTCCTGTGCAGTATGTGCTTACTATTACTTTAAAGGTAAAACTTAAAGAGTTTCTGAGAAAAAGTATATCACAGTGATAAAAATTAACACAGTCATTAACCAAACTAGACCCTGAACTTCAAAGCAAGCCACAGGCCAAACTGTACATCTTAAACACAGTAGATCGCGTAAATATATTTTGTTTTAAAGATACTTTACAGATTATCTATGCCATATACTGAGGTCAAAGCCTTCTTCCAAACCAACATTTATTCAGTCTGTCACAATATTCAACATGAACTGGCTTCTACTCTCTCTTCATGTTTGACTTGCACCTCCTCCTTTTTATCTCAAAATCTCATTCAAGGATATGCACAAACTCACTTGGAAAAACAGTATTTCAGAAGTCTGCTACCAGTGTTTCTTTATACTCCAAGTTATAAGGCACCCACTCTCCACCCAAATGCATTCACAGCAAAAATTCCACCACCTCTACTCCCATCTCTTCCACAGAAATCTCAAAATGACAGCTGAAGCACCACCAAGGAACAGTTCAAGGTTAGGAGGAAACATTTGTACAAATAATGCATTACACTAGCTTTAAAAATACATATACATTTCTCAAATTCATGAACTTGCCACTGCAAATTTAGGCACTAACATCACTTTTATTTAAAGAAAATCTCTCTACATAATTCCTGAGTACTCCATAAGAAAATATCATTTTAGTAGCTGAGATTCTCGAGAGCATAAAACACAAAATGCCCTTTGAAATCTAGTCCTTTTAAATGAACATTCTTCTTAGGTAGTTATTATAATGCGAAGCACTGATATAGCTGTTTGAGAAGGGATTTTTATACAAACGGTATATTTTTCACATTTGTAATTTTACCATAAACACTTCTTCCAGGCAAGCCATGTTTGGTCTCAGGCTTGAGTTTTGGTTTTTTTTTTTTTTGCCAAGTTTACATTAGACAGTCTAGTGAAGGAATATTCCCCGCCGTGCCTCTGGTATGCAAAGGCCACTCAGCTCCGTTTCCCTCTCATCCAGCACAGCTGCTGGCGTTAAGCAGCTTAGCCAGTGTCTAAATATAGAGATGGGCTAGATGCAAACAAGCTGTCTGAGGATCTTGCAAACCCACTAAGATTTTGATTGTGGAATAGGAAAGCTAATTGGAGAATGTGATAGTAGATTATTTAGCTTTCTGGATCAAGAAAAATAGCCAACAGACTCAGTTTTGAGGTCCTACTGGCCCCCATTCAGAACATTCAATGATCATCTGTGACAAAGAATATTTCTTCTACTTACACTTGGCTAAGAATTTCCTTTGGACACTAGAATAAGTCATGTTTTTCTCACCTTGACACTGGATAATTTGAATGGGCTCTGGCACTGCACCAGAAGGACAAATGGAAACTTAATGTACATTTTTGCAGGACATTTCACTTGTATTCTGCTCCACTTTTCAAATTGTTCCTGTCCCTGATTCAAAGGGACATGTGCAAACACATGAAAATCTTGAAAGCTATGAGGGTGATTGTCACTCAAGGCACTGCAGTGGCCATTCATGAGCATGGCTCTGGAGTTCAGGCCACATTCCTTCTAGAGGCCACAGTCTACAGGTACTTTACTGGAAAGCAACAACTCTTATAGCTTCTCCTAAACTCTCAACAATAATAAAGGAAACGAGAGAACTCATTAATCTCTGAATGAAATGAAGCTCACTTTTAACTGATAATTTTATTATTTTAAATATGCATGTAATCAGGGCAACAAGTAGACACTTCTAATTAAGCACAAGGTCAAAGCAAATACTGCTTAATTTACTTTTTTTTTTCAAAAGTGTCTATTAAAAGATAGACCGTGCTACTACAGGGAAGTGTCAGCACTCTGATATGTCAGTATGCAAGTTTTCCACAACTCTAAATTATCTTAAAATTGTACAGCACTGGCCAATGGTACACCAATAAAAATCCAAGTTCCTGTGAACCATGAGATGGCTATGTTGGAAAGCGTCCTCCGGAGGACAGAGTGTCTTTCCCAGGGCTTCTCTTAACCCACGGTCCCCTTTCCTTCATGAGATCCACTCTAGCCCAGTCTACCCTGTTCTGTCTCTTTCTCAATCTCTCCCTTTATGTAACCCATGTATTATTGGTGAGCTCGGATACTGCAGAAAGTGTGAAAAGACACCATTTTCCCCACTAATACAACCTACTTTCAACTTTAAGAAAAATTATGATGCCAAAAAACAGTGTGGACCATTGTTAAACTCTCAGTAAACCGTGTAAGGCCATCTCACTTGTCCATGTTTATACTGTTGAGTCATTTGCTAAACTGAAAGAGAAAAAGTTTTCTCTGTGTATGAAAGAGCATGTAACTATTTTCTGAAAGACAATTCTAAATGAAGCTCAGTCAATGTGAGTTAACAGTTACCTTCTGCCAACCCCCCATACACAATAAATACCTGTGGATATTGTCTTTCCAGTACAAGTTTCTTGTTTTTGCTGATCCAGCATACTATGTTGGACACAATGTTTGTCTGTAGGATTAGCATGCAAAAAAACACCACCTGCAAAAGTGCTTCAATCAGTTATAAATAGCAACCAGGAGAAAAAATATAAACAAAAAATAGCAAAAAACCAATATAAAACATTACTTTCCAGCTAATGCATTAAGAGGGCTAATGTTTCTTGCTCTTTGCTACTTTGCTCATAAAAACAAAACAAACAAAATAAACACCCAGACATTTTAATATCTAATATATTATGTGCCAAATACAGGGCGATAGTTTAAAAAAAAAGAATACAGCTGGTTAATGCCATAAACAGATGGGATGCTTCAGCTTCACTATCATGGCAGACAGTCAACAGTAACAAAACAAAAAACTCACAGAAGAATGAAGTTTCAGTAGCTTTAAAAAAAAGTTCCAAACAGGGGAGCTAAATTCTAGGCTGACTTGCATTTGCCCTAATCCCACTTCAATCAACAGAACTGAAGACATTAAACAAAACAGAATTTGGCTTTCTTTGTTCAAAACTAGTTTTGCGGCATACCTCTAAAGCAAGATTGGTAGTAATATTCAAATCATAACATTATAAGAATCTATTTTCAGCTGTTTATAAACTTGTCAAGTATTCACCTTCTGGGTGGAAGATCCCACTCTAGGCAACTGCCTCAGATGATGTTCTAAAACAAATTTCAACAGCCCCTGTCAGCTGTTCCTATGTATGCCTTCATACAAAACAAGAATAATCTCATAATATGGCTGCACAAAAGGGGGACCTTGATATTTGACACAGCAATGTCTTGTTTTTGTAAATATTTGGCAAAGTTGTAAGTTCTTAGGATGTGTTCAGTGTGTTCACGCGTTAAGCAGCTCATTTTTCCAATGATTATTTTCTACAGAACCTGCTCCTGCCTCAGGATGAGCTGGATTTTCTTAAAACTACCCTTTACCTCTCTCTATTTACCCAACACAAGTAACTTTTCAAATATATATAAATACTATTACTGTGAGGGATAATAAATGGCCAACAGCTTCAAGGTAAGCTTTAGGAATTTTACATCAAGAATGCTATTAGCCACATCTGAGTAAATCAATATCCTAAAGCAACATCTTACATAAAATAAAGCATGTGGGCAAAGTAAGGCTTAATGTAACCCTGTGAAAACAAAAAAGGTCTTCCCTCTGCTCTGGTATAAAGGGTAGAAAGTCCTGAATTGTTTCCTAGTAGTCTAAATGTCTACACAAGAGATTTTTATACACTACTTTGCAAGAATGAATGTGGAATATATTTCTTAGAAGATTCCCATGTTCTTTTAGCACCTCTCATAGTGGTTGTGAATTTTCAAAGTCTTTCATGTACTGAAGGTACAACCTCTCAAGCAATAAGCTCTGGTTTCATAACAAGGTTAACATAATTTAATGGTTTTAAGCAGATTATTTATTTTCAAAACAAGAAACAAAAACTGTTATGAAAAGAGCTAGATGCAGCATCTGCAATTATTAGTATCTTTACATTTTCCATCTTTACAAAGAAGACACATACAGATGCTCAGATTTTTGTCATTACTCTGACAATAAGAGAACTTGGGAGAAAAGCTTGATACAAATAAGTCTATGGGTAGGCGATAGTGCAGAACCTCTGCAACGAGCACAGTCTCTTCCACATGTCCGCGTCCTCTCTGCCGTTTGAAAAGTGAATTTCTGTATCAGAAATGAACTATTAGATACACGATCCAAGAGAATGTGTTTCATCTGCCATGTGCCAATACAAGTTTCAGTAACAACGTGTCAGACAAAGTCCACTTCACTTAGAAGTGATAGGGCTCCGACAGGCCTCAGCTGAGCAGAAAAGAAACAATTCTGGCCGCTTTGCAGTTCCTGTGTTTTATTTGCACCCCCGCACAAGGCAGAATTCCATCCCCTGGGATTTGTGAAGCACAGCTTTAGTGACACAGCCACTTGGGGGAACTAATTGTTCAGAAAACAGTTAAAGGGAGATGATGCAAGCAGTGGTCCCTGAATTCATCATCTTGCAGTGGCATCGTGCATATGAATCACATACTTTGGAAGGTGGATACCAACAGAAGATTTGAAAGAAAAGGCTGAAACTGGTCTTAAAAAATTATTTTCTGGGAGAACTGCCAGCTGAAACGTCTTAAAATGACCTTCAGGAAAGATACAGGCCTAAACAGTAATTCATCCCTTGTAGACTCAATGCAAATGTGAAGTCCTTTTAGAAATGACTATGAAGATGACATCAATGTGGATAAATTCTTTATACATCTAATATTGGTGGTAATTAATAGACTTATTTTTTCCTGAAGTGCAGGAAACAATAATGGCCAGGTATGTTACAAAAACAAAGGCATAATTCTTCAGAAAATATGCTGCACAAGAAGGTCAAGTAGGACCATTTTATGAATAAATCATGAAATACTTTCTGACTAGAATCTTGTTCCCCTTTCAAATAAGTCAAGAAGAGAATCAATCCTTTTCTGACTGGGAATTTAATCCCACTCCCTCCAACAGAAATCCTCCCCGCTTGACTACAGAAAGGAAGTCATGCCTCTTACTCCCCAAACTTGTCTTTTGCAAATAGAGATGTATAAATAGAGAGCATTACGGGAAGAGTAAAACCGTTGGCCATTTTATAAGGTTTCTCCTTCTAATGAGAAAATTAGAGTCGTTCTGCTTGAAGTGCCTGTGTACAGGAGAAACAGAATCTACAGACCACTGACTTATGGACTCCCAACACAGCAAATCTGCATAATGTGAGGCATTAAAAGCACCTGCACGGTGATGTCTGAACTGCAAGCGCAGAGAAGGGCTCCTTCATTGAGCACGAGCCAAGGAGGAGGCCTTGCCTGGCCTATTCTGAGTTTTCTGTACAAACGATACACAGGGCTTATAATTTCCAAAGAAAGTAGCAGACCATAGAACACTGTAATGTGAGGGGTTCCATAAATAGCTTATTTCTTTTGAAAGTCATCTGGGTGCTTTTACTTTCAAAGGCACAGTCTCTATCCAGGGCTTTTGTATTTCTTCAACAGTTCCCCTTTTCCTTTTTCACGATGAAAATTTCTTTTTTCATCATGAGAAAGAACACACACTTCTGTCTGAGATGGGCAAAGCGTTGCCACCTGCAGTCAACAGCGCAAGAGGGATTAAAACAAAAGTAAAGATTAGAGGATCTACTCAGTACTTCAAACAGATCTGTATATTTTTTTAAAAGATAGACACAGCCCCCGTAAAGCACAGAAAGACTGAAATATCTTCAAGACTGTGGTATTAAGATAAGTTTTTTGAACATACAAAATTAGCTTTCTGCTGAACCTCAATACAGGCCACTGGCATTAGGATGCAGAAGGAAAAATTAAACAAAAGCATCGGAATGCCTTCCCCCCACCCCGTGCATAATTCCAATTACTTGCAACATTTGTTGACACTGCTAAGCTGCCCAAACTAGCTGCCGTACTGCTTAAAGGCAGCGCGGGGGCTCACGAGGAGGCAGTGGGGGTGCTGTAAGGGAATCAACTGCACACACCAATGGAGAGTCATAATATATCAGCAAGCACTTGTAACGGGTGCCAATGCAAGATGGAATTACACCAGAAATGGAGTCAGCAGGAATGCAAGCCAAAGCTGGTATCTTTAGAGATGCCTTGTACTGAAGCATCATTCAGTTTCAAATGAAATTCCCATTCACCTGGAGTGCTGCTCTGCTGAAAGCAGCAGCAGCCCAGCCGGGAGGGCCCCGCCCTGGGGACACAGGCAGCCCCGGCAGGGGGGACACATGGAAAAGGCAGCGGAAGCCGTCCCTGGGAACCAGACAAGTCCCTCCGAAGCCCAAACCACTGGGTTTGGGTGTTTTTCAGCCCCCTTTAGATATACAGCTTAAACAAACTATCCTGCAGCAAGAATAACAGAAAGCCTAAACTCGACCTCTAATAATACTGCAATAGCAAGCATGGTCTCCTGAAAAATCCCAAGTGCCCTCAATTCTTTTATAGCATCAAGCATAACCTTTAAACAATTTAGTACAAGTTTTTCAAAGCAAAGCTACTACTTCAAAATAATCTCTTTTTCAAAATTTTTAGTCCATTCAGTGTTTTGTATAAATTTCAGAAGACATGAACTTTTGAAGCTAAATAGTCAAGTCTTTTTCTTAAAAAGTAATTACTCAAATTTAACTATTTAGGATCTTTCTGAAAGCACAGCAGAAATTTTGTGAAAAAAAATAATTAAAAAACTTCTTACTGATTTTGTACTTATCTGGTTAATATGAGGAATAATCACAGGAATAATGTCTGTATTACTAAAAAGATCTATAAATAGATATTGTTTTTTGATAGGCTGAAAATTAAGCACAGTTACCAAGTATGATTTACCAATTTACCTATTACTACATTTTTCCTACCCCAAGAAACACTCTGCAATCTGTATCAAGCTTCCTTGCGCTCATCATGGCCCAGCCCGGCACACAGCCCATCTGCACAAATAAAGCTGTAAGCACCTGCTGTATGGCACACTGTCCCGGGGGCAGATGTTCGTATCCCTGCACTCATGTCACTGCCTTGGATATGTTATTTGAACAGATGTACACAGTCTGAAAGTGCCACGTCCCATGGTGAAATGCCTCCAACTGCTTCCTAGCAAAGTGCCTAAACACTATTTGCACCTGCATTTATGTTCATGATATAAAGGCAGCAGGGGTTCCAGCAAAGCGAGAGCTGATGCTAAGAACCATTTACATGGTTAATTGAAGGCTGAGATCTCCTAGCCGCAGAACCACGCTAACACTGGTACACAATCTATTAAGCCATATCCAAGGATTTTTTCAACTAATATAATGATTTTTTCTATATTAAAACAAAGACACCCAAGAAGAAAAACTCCAGCTTGTATGAATATGCTCTTCCAACCTATATCAGAGAACAGCATTGAAGGAACTCCTAGGTGAACGTGGATGGCCTCGCTTACATGGATCATTTCATGTCCAAGTCATTTAACAAAAGGGTTTTTATTAATCTCATAATGCTATTCATCCAAAGCCAACAACCTAAAACGATACTTTGTGTAATTATGGAACAGCACAAAAAAAAATATTTAAACTTGCTCAACAGCAAATATCAACATGAATGTGAATTACAGATGCAATGCTTCAGTGATGATTTCATAATTCCTAGGAAAAAATTAAAATTTCAGAAATTAAATATGTCTCATTATTCAGAAAAAGGTAACTTTTTGAAGAGAGGGTATCAGTGGGTGGTTGCATAAATGACAGAATCAGTTTTCTTATGAAATACTTTAATTTGAGAAAGATGCACACATCCTAAACGAGAATATATTAAATTACAAGACTCCTGCTATTACATGATGAATGGCAAGAGAGAAGGGTTTATGCTGTCAATCAAAGAACTTGCACTAATCATTACTTCCACATTCTCCTGAAAAATAACAGGCACTTTCAAAGCAGAGCAAGGCTGATAGAAACACTATCCTGCGTGTAACTGACTGAGAGGTCCTACTGCCAGTACCAGCTTTCCATGTCTTCAAACCCCTTCTTTATAAGAAATGTGCCAACTTACAGTTGCACATAAATTATCAAAAATTGTTAACACAGTCTCAGCACTTTCTAAGCACAATGACACACTCAAACAGAACTGATACTTGATACAAGGATAAAGCGATGGTAGCAGAATTCAAAAATCAAACACACTGAGACAAGCACCTTTGTGGAGCACTGCGGTTCCACAGGAGCCGAGCTGTTATTCAGGAGCTGGTTATAGCTTTCAACACAATTCCCCACATCCAAAATTTAGAAGATGGCTGTTATAGTTCAATTGGGGTGAAAGCTGATAACAGGATAGTAACTGGGAAGATTTCTCTTTAAAAGAAATTCCCAAAGCAAACGACTTGTTACTTTTATGTTCTGCAAAAAGCTTCACAGTTGACATTTTTCATCCTATTATTCAGAATTGGCTTTAGCAAAGATAACATTAAATTTGTCTACAAACTCCTCAAATCTCTATTATTTGAAGGAAAAGTTAAAATAAAGCTATCATGCACTAGAATTAACTATTTGAGTCGCAAATACACTGACAAGGTGCCCACTGAAAGGTGAATAGCTTCACACTACTGTCCGACCCGTCTTTCCCTTGAAAGAAGAGTGCCCTGAGGCACAGGGCTCATCAACTAAGATAATTTGCACATCACCCTGAAGGGCTTCCTCAGAATTACTACAGTGTCATAAAATTACTACATCTGCCAAAAAAAGTAAAATATAAACTTTCATGAGAGTAAAAGCTCGAGGCTTACAGTTAAGTTACAATTTTTGCCTTTTTCCCCCCCCTTAATTTAAGCACTGAAAATGGACGCTTAACTGGCAGCCTGCAATTGCTCTGAAAAGTCTGTCACTGCTAACGTCACACACATCAGACATTCCCTCACATTTAAGAACCATTCAAGCTGACATTCTAATTAAAAATCACATTTAAATACTAGTGGTGTGACACAAATCAACATGGAAAAGAAATGTAAGTTATAGATAACATGTAGAGATGGAGACTTGGGTATATACTCTTACAGCCAAAACACCTTTACTAAAGGCAAAACAAAAAATTCAGATGCTAACTACAGACAAATCAACAAAAAACACTGAGAAGAAAAAAGAGTAATAACAGTTAAGTAAAAAAATGTCAATAAAGATAGAATTGCTGCAAAAAATAGTACTTAAATATAAGATTATAAATTAAATTTCTCAATATTCATTATATTTACAAGTTTAGAAACATATACTGATCTGTACTATTTTTCTACTATAACTTGAAAATTGCTATATTGTTTGACCCCCAATTACATGGTCATCAAATATGACAATGATTTTGAAATATATTGGAATAAAATAGATTGCAGTAAACCCTGGATATTTAAACCTACTAAAGCAACTAAGAGGCCGAGCTATCTATTTACAGATTCAATTATACATAGAAACAGTTATTAGTAAAGCACTACATACAACAATCTCAACCATTGCAATTGTTTTAAATAATAACTGCTAGAGTAAAATGGTTGTTTTTTAAAAAATAGAGTAGAATAAAATACATGAGTAAAAGTTATTTATTAACAATGACAATTCAAGCCATAAACAACCTCTGACTTCCCTCAGAAACATAGAAAGTATACTGTACCTGCAGAAAAAGTTAAAGGATTCTGCATTATGCCCTCTAATAAATACGACAATGTTCCTGGAAAGAAGAATACAGATACTTAGTTTTGAAACTTTTTTTAGAAACTAAAAAAGTTAGAGTATATTAATGGAGTATATGAAAGTATAACCAGACTTCAAAACAAAAGACACATTTTGGAGAGTTGTTTTTTTTTTTTTTTTTTTTTTTTATCATATAGAATTTTTGAATATAAAGAAAAGAATCACAAGGAAGCTATTTATTTCCATATGCACAAACCAAATATTTTTATATGCTATTTAATGAATTTTATTGTTATATTGGTAAAAGTTGTTAAAAGAATAAATAAAATCTTTTATTACATTTCATATTTTGAAACATGTTGAACTATTTTATAAGAACTGAATGAGCACGTAAACAATCGATCAAGTCAAGCAAAACATTTTCTAAAGCATACAAACATTTTTATTTCTTTCCATACTTTTTCTTAGCATGCTGGTACTTTAACCCAGTTCAGTGATTGAAGAAAATATCAACAATTCAAACTAATTTTCAACACCCACAGCACAAATGCTGCTCAATGCAAAACCAAAAACTTCCACGTGTCCCAGCAAGTCTACCTTACACGTAGCACAAAAGGTCAATCTTTGTAGGTGATAATTTAGCCAATTAAACAGTTTCTTTATCAAATGGTATCTTCAACATTACAGTAAGCATTACTTTGTCTTCAATTTTAGTCAACATGTGTACTGGGACAGCATATTAATATATGTCATATTATTATATATACACATATATAAATATATGTTTATATAATATATAGAGATCAGACTATATATATTAAAAAGAGAAAAAAAAGTTCTAAAGACTAGAACCTGTAAAAAAAGGACAGCTATCCTACTGCAGCAGTAATTTTCCAAAATTCTGTTCCTTGTATAGATCTCAGGATGTCCAGACCTCATACAAACAACAAAAGTTTTCTCAAGGGTTTTTCCGAGTTACAAATATGCTCACAGGCACTATTCATACTTCACTAGTGGATACAACTATCAGCTTTCTTGTAATTCACAACTCCTTTTAAACCAAAAAAAGGAGAATATGTCATAATACGTATGTGACATTTTGTTCTGAAGAACCACGGAACACGGGGCTAATGCACTCCTTTTCCTTCCAATATTTACCTGCAAGGATCCCATGGAGTTGACTAACGAGCATAATCTTCCTTAGAATCTCACCTGCAGAATCTTAGCTCACATTTGCAAAACAGGCATCACAGAGCCACAGGACCAACTCTTCTGGAGAGTTTCACACAGTATTTGATGCACAATGTTTGACACAAACTAGCATTACATCACATTGTCACCCAGTGACTTAGAGGTTGGCATACTTCTTTCCAGTACAGACATGGTGTGTTGTTTGTTCAAATGTGACTTGGTAGTCAATTATATAAGACATAATATAACATAAGGACAACTTAAAATGAAGATCACTGTCTTATTATTCACTCAGATGTGTCACGAGACACGCTGATTTTGGAATGCCTGCCTTGAGCTTGGCTTTACATATTAAAGTAAGATTTGTGAGTTGTTCAGGGTACTTATCAAAAACCTTGTCTTGATGTGGTTGGAGGCTTTGGGAAGGCCACAGACAAGACCATTGACACATTGACACAAACGAGACTTCCAACTACTTGGAACTAGTAGTCCTACCACTGTGTATCTATAAATATATCCCATGAGCAGAGCCAAATGTGAGGTTGTGAAGTGTATTTCTTTTTCTGGTTAATATATCACTCCATAGGATCATAAGTTGAGCTCAAGCGAGTTGAGCTCAAATGCCTCCTTCTAGGCATATCAGTATGAAAGACATTATTTAAAAATTATTTAGGACAAAATCTGTCACAATTACATAACATAAGAGTAAGTCTCAAATACTTTTCTTGCCTATGGTGCAACTGATGATTCTGAAAAAGCATCAGTAAGCTTCCAGGCATGCCATGGTTCTGCGGGTAGCAGCAACATATAAAAGAGGCAAAACCAAGACCCCTTGCAGCAAGTTCAACACAACAGATAATGTGGCTGCAGAAGATGCGCCTGCAGCAACAAGGCCACTTGCGCAGCAATCCGAGGCAGCCTTTGGCAGCCCTGCTCCTGCGCTGGGCCCCGCGCAGCACCCCCATCTCGCGTTCTGAGCAGAGCCAGCAGCTCCAAACGCTGCAGCCTCGGCTCACATGGCTTCTGTCCGTGGTGCTTACGCAGCAGGCCCCAGGAGTCACACACACACTGATGCGGGGACTTCACCTCATCTAAATCCCTCTTTCACATCATGTAACATCCACCGACATCCTCAGTAACTACAAGAGCAGAACAGACCAAACCGGCGTTAACTAGGAGCAGCAAAACACTTCCACGAAGCTGCAGGGATTTTCAGCTTGCACCCAGGCTCTAATACTTCCGGTTTTCCCCCATATCTCTCAAAGTCTTCCTACAGAACGACGGTCTGAAGTGTTTCTTCCACTTTAGTGTTGCCAGTACACAAAAACATACTGAAGTAGTTTTCACACGTATAATTCTTGTGAATTGCAATTTAAGAAATAGGTGTTCAAATGAAGCTTCCAAAATGTTTATTTCCGAATTTTCATACTCTGAGTTGTACAGCACATTAAAACACTTAAGAGACTACCTTACGGTTACTAGTTCCCCTTTGGAATGTAACAATTAAGTCAGTTTTAAAAACACAGATCAATAATTCCCACAATAATATACGGAAATACAAGATGTGAAACAGAGAGGCTCTAGAAAATGAACCATTCTGTACTGATATCTCTGTTTTGCATCCAACTCTAACAGCAGAAAGATTTCTCTCGATCTAGTAAATGCTCTCATTTGACTGTTTAGTTCACTGATAAGCTACTGTCAATGAAAAAAATTCAATGCAAAAGTAAATGAAAAATGAAAGAATCTGTATTACTATACATTTTTATTGTCTATAAACACAATTTTTTAAAAAGTACATAACTTGGTATGACTGCCATGTTTGCATTTACACAATTTACAGTTTTGTCAGCAGTGAGGCTTTCTGATCACTGACTAGGGCTAACCTTGGAAGCAGTCCCAGCCCAACCACCCTGGATCTAAGGGTTCACGTTCGTGCACTATTGACAGCTGCTGAGATCTTTCAGCCAGGTTGTAACATATTTAATAGATATTCAATATCCGCAAACATTTGATGCATGGCCTGATGTATACAGATATGATATCATTAAGTTCTGAGATTCTGGCAGTGCACAGTACAGGAGTGCAGAGGCTGAAGGTTACAATATCTATACGGCTATCTATACCTGCCCCAGTAGAATTCATTAAAGAAAAAAAGAAAAGAAAAAAAAAAAAAAAAGGACTTGGCTTGACATGACATTTTCCTTAATTACAAATGGATTTCACAGCACGTGCATATGAACCCAGTAGCGGTTCTTTCCAAATACCAAGTATGATGCTGATCAGTCCTATCACCTGACTCAATTCCACTCCATCCTAATGGAGTGAATCCATCCTAATGACAGGATTCACTCAATCCAAACCCAGGATTTAAAAATTCTATTTAATCTTTAGATCTGTTTTACTCTGCTTCTAAACCTAGTACAGAACAATAAAGAAAGCATTCAAGATGAATCACCCCAGAAGTCACAAGAGTTCCCTAGAAATCTACTGTTGACTGCTCAGAAATGAGAAGAAAGTTATTACCAGGATTGTAAGTCAAAGTTGTCTTGGACAGAACTAAAAATATAATTTATCTCAATGCTACCAATACATCTTCTCTTGACTTTAACACTCCTTACATTACCACACCAAAGCCAACAAAAATATCAACTAAACTGAAAATAATCTTAAAACTGTATTATAAATCACTCTTAGCACACAGAAAAAGGAAGTAGAACATATACAGACAACAATTTAAAATATATTCAGTCCTCTATATGAAATTGGTGCCCTTATACAAATGCTGAATCTGAATATCAGGTGAACCCAATTAACCTAATTTGATGCTTGCCCATACCAAGACATTTATTTTACATGCTACACAAAATCCTTCAGGATACTATTAAAAAAAAAAAAAAAAAGGCTAAGTAGGTTGCAAAGGTTATGACATTAATTTTACTGTCATTCTCATGCTTTAAGCAGGCATAAAACTAAAAATCTCATCCTCTGGGAAGGAAAAATTACCTGAAAGTAATTATAGTACTTATTATCATAATACTATTAAACTAAACCACAATGACCCTAACTGAATTTATTTTTGGAGCCTTTTGTTAGAAGAACAAAGCTTCTCAAAAACTGTACTTCAAATGCAGAGAACATTATCTTAGGTACTGGAAGAAAGCATTAAATCAAATCTTGTAATTTCATATTAAGCTTAATTACAAATTGTGATTTAAAGCATGTAAAGAACTATTAAATAATACTATATAATTTCATTTGAGAATCAAAATGTTCAGCTAAAAAGAAACATTAAAGACATAGCACAATTTAGAAGTCCCTGAGATGCCCATTTATATTTTAAAAGCAATTTCAATTGTCACAATTGTCTTTTCACAAACTGCACCGTCTCATAAACAAGGGTGCCATGCAACTGTTATCGAGAAATCCTTCCTCAGAAACTAATTTCCCCTGCTCCAAAGTGTGAAAGAAGGGTATTTACCCGTCCAAACATTGTAACTCCCAGAAGAAATACTAAAATCTCTAAGTATTTTAAGGCTGAATAGACTCAAAGTAAAAGATTAAAATACTCAAGCTATGCAGTACAACAAAATTCCTGGGGAAGGTAGAAGAGACATACCTAAAGACTGATTGGTGTGACAAACAAAAGCATTTGTTCAAGCAAGTACATCTGCCAAAACCCTGCTGCGCTTGGCTACCTTATAAATCAAGCACAAGGCATTAAGCCAGTTGGTTTAAGAAAAAAAAAAAAAAAAAAAAAAAAAAATCAACCAAGCAATGGATGCCTTGTTTTTTTTTTTCTGAAAACCTTCAAAAATTCTGCATTTCACTATCCAAGTCTTCAACTGCAAAAAAATGACTAGTTTTCATTAAAATCTTCCTGTCTTAAATCATATTTTTTATATTAAGATTTTATCTTACAACAGTAGATCCTCATCCTTTCATTATATAAGCAAGAAATACCAACATATTTGCGAAGTACAGTTTGCTTAGAAGTAAGACGTTGCCGTGTTTCCGTAGATAGGTAATTACTCAGGAAGAAATGTGTCTTTACAGCAGACACTTTTTGGCTGGGTCCATTTGGTAATTTCAGCAGACGACCAAAAAGAAACAGAGGCCTCATTCCCAAGTGGTCGCTTTCCCCAGCACAGATCCTCCAGAACCTACAACAAATTGTATGCCTAACCAGGCTGGTTTTTAATTTTTGGTCATCCAATGAGCTGGACCAGTCAGGATACCCTTCCCTAAAGCCTTACATGTACTGAATGCCCCAGCAGCAATCCTGGATAAAAACCTTCACTTCATACCTTGCTATGGGATCTATATAATGGCTCTCTGGCAGAGCTGCTTTATGTCCATCTGTCAGCATGGAACTGTGCCCACAAGACAGGTTCTCTGCTACTTCCAATAACCTTTTGTTGATAATAAAAGCCTATTTATGGAACAAAACAAAGCATCGTTCTGCTCAACAGAAAAAGCAAATTAAAGATATTTGCCTTTCTTGAGGAGATAAATTCTAAGAACCCAACTTTAATTTTGTTCACTTGTGTGAGTACACACTAGCACATGCATTGCAAGAAGTCAGAAAGCTCCAACAATGTGCTACTACTGCAGACAGATCTGTACACATCCTCAGGAATTCTTGTTTTACAATTGTTACTATCACCAAGGTAGAGAGCTCAAGAGCCTGTGTGGATTGCATAAGAGTCAAGTTTCTCATAAAGGTGCATGGGAGAAGAAGGTTAGAAAAGAAGCAATATAAATTATTTTATGAAGCTACATGTCACTGCACTGCATGAATATGAGCATAAACTTAGCTGAACAGCTTATTTAAATATCACAAGGTAATTTCTGCTCAAGAATACTGCTTCTATTCAAAAAAAGCTAAAAGGGAAAAGCAAAGGACACCAAGAGTGTTGTTATGTCTAATATTCGACATTTTATTAAATGTCAAAACCTAACAGTTTTTTTTCCTTATTTCCACAGATTTTCACTTTTATGTTTTCCTTCATAAATACCTTCTTGGTAAGATAGTGGCATTCAAAGCCATATTAAGTCCTATGAATGCTCCAAATCTGTATGAGACACACATTTTTCCCACCCTACTGTTTTACAAAAATCAAAGCTCCTTGATTAAAAATACAGTCCTGGATCTTACAGTCGTGAAAATAGCTGTGAAAAGTGAATCATTAAATGCCTGCATTTTTTTCTCTTGATTCTGAGGATAGGTGGAAACAACAGTTTTGGAGTTATAATCTGCTCATTTCATTTTTACACGATACTACATAAAATATATACCATCAACTACATAAAATATATACCATCAACAGTTCTGTCAATTTAAATTCAAATTAATTTAATATTTAAAAATCAGAGAAAGAGACTAGTAGATTTAGCTGGCAAAAACTACTCTAGAATTTACATTAAGATTCCCACCTGCACAATTCCATTTACTCCTTTTTCCCCCCTCGCCACTAGTCACAAATTAAGATAAATTTACTGTTTGGATTCAAGCCTTAAGAAGTTTTGTGAGGATCTACAGTACTTCAGTTCCACAAAATACATTCTGTCTTCCTGCTCTTCTAGCCATATATAATATAATGCCAACCACAGTGGAAGAGCAGTGCAACACCTACGGTTTTCAGCCAGGAAAGCAGCTTGCAGCACCTAATTGTGAGACGTTTTTACTTGGTTGCTGCTCATAATTAACGACCGCATAGAATACAGAATTTATCTTTTACTCTACATCTGTTACAACACATTAGCTTTCTTTTCAAATAAACAACATCACAAGTACAAGCCAGCAATTTCATTACAATTATAGAAGTTCCACAGCATTAGATGCATATTCCTAACTGTATACACATATTCACAGAATCATTCAGTCAGCCAAGACCTCTATTGATCGTCCAGTCCAATCCTCCTGCTCGAAGGAGGGTCTATGCGGAGCTCACACGAGGTTGCTCAGGTCTTTGCCCAGCCAGGTCTTGGAAACTCCCAACCTCAGCAAACATCTTTCAAAAGAGTCAGGTGACATTTATCACTGAAGAACAAAAGAAAAAAACTGAAAAAAAAAAAAAAAAAATCACAGTAACATCAGAGTTACTTATGCAGGACAGGATGTTTCTGCAGTTACTGTTCCAATGCTTTCACCACACTTCAGAATTAGCCAAAAAACTACTCTGAAAAACTCTGGAAAAATCCTATATATCGTGCTATGCTGAAGGTTTAAATAGAAATACCCTTACTAGTGACAGAGAAGGAGAATATTTTTACTACATTCCTCCATATCCTTTTTTATTTACTTGCTCTTACATTCACCAGAGTAATTCAAATAGTAGAATGAGGTTAACATATGATGCCATGTGACACAAGACAAATGTATAAACAACAAAGATTACTAAATGAAAACACATCACTTGCATACCGTTTGGCTTTGTCATCTTCCTGCACTTTGCCAGTTCAAGAATAAGCAATTACTCATAACAAAGACAATTTGCTGGTGGAAATGAAGTTCTAGGATTCTGTTAATTATCAGTTTAGACCATGGAAATAACCAACCAGGACTGAAATGCTGAAAGCAGAGCGAGTGTGACTTTGGTTGGAAATGGCCTCAGAACCACAGCTGGTGTTCAAATTATGTAAATACTAAACAAGCAACAGAAAAGCGTGAATCACTTCTGTTCTCACAATGGCACTTTTGGTTATTCGAATACTAACCTGAACTCCTCAGGGCATGGAGCAAAAGATAAAACTTCTTGTGCCATTCGTAAAGGATTTTGTACACAGTTTGCCTTGTTTAATGAAGTCTAGTTTTTAACATCCTCCTCAGAAAACCAACTGCTGATGAAAATTTAGCAAGTTAAAAAAAACCACTCTGGACTTTGCAAGGCCAATTGCCTTGCAAGAATTCGGACCCAAATAATGGTATTGTTTCCAATTTCGCAGCTGCAAAATTGAGCACAGTACTAAATTCTGCTGCTGTACTGTGACAGTAAAATGAAAGTATCATTTATAGTATTTCTATAAAAATTTTCTTCACAGGGTTTCTTAAAAAGTCAGCCTCAGTCAGAAAGCTACTCAAAAAACACATTGTGTCTCTATACAAAAAAAAGCTAGTGTATTTTAAAAAGTGACTCCAATGTATCATATTGGCAGACATAAGCAAAACAAGCCAAAAAGACATATACAAATATATAGTATAGTGCAAAGTGTTAAACCTAAGACTGTGTCCAATCAGCCCAAAAATCACTTAGCCACAACCATATGTATTTCTAACGTGTTAAAATTCAAGTTGTTAAAGTACCTTCAGTAAAGTACCTTGTAAAAGTACCTTCAGCAATAAGAACACTACATAAATTTTGGCACTGTAGATGGAGAGAATTCCCAGTACATAATTTAGTCAAAATTACTGTGCAGACCTGAGGGCAGTTCAGGTCCGGGCTGCACCGCAGCAGCTCAGAAAGTTGAGCATCCGGCTGCATCCATTGCGCTGCTGCTGCACCCACACCACACGTTAGCACCAACCATAAAACAAAGAGAAAAGAATACTCTACAGATTTCTTCAACTTTGGTGACAGGGTTTGAACCAGGAGCAACATAAAACAGTGCGTTTTGCTCAAAGTGGTAAGCCATTTGCCACAGAGTATACAAGAGGAAGTGTATTCCAAATTCTATGATTTCCTTAAAGGAATCTTTCTTTTTTCAACGAGTTACTGCTGTCTGACAGCACAATCACTGATGAAACATAAGCTCTTATTACAAAAACCCTCACACAACTAAACACATGAAAGAATATATTGAATTCTAACTTGTGCTGGTTCACTGCCTTTAATCTCTTGTGCTGTTTTTATTGTGCAAATTATCCTCGCCCATGTAATTTTCATTTTTGTATCCACTACCCAGTTTGTAGTGGGAAATATGTTAAAGACACCAAGTTTCAAAGACTATCGGACATACTTAATGAAGTGCCCTCAAAACATTTCCATGGTGAAAAAAATGTGAAATAAACATGTCAAAATTATTCCTGGCCACTGTCCAACAGGCAGCTGTGATGTTCAGACTATGCTAACCCTGGGAACATTCTTCTTTCTTTATGAATCTCCAGCTTTGCCTTCTGTTCCTAAGGGTATTTGTATTCCTAATTCAGTCAGTTAAATCTCAAACCTAGCAAATCCAAACTGCAATAGCACTTCACCAGAAAAACAGTTTAGTACAATCAAGGTGTTAAAGTGACTAGGCTTTTAACATCGCAAACTGGATAATGCAATAGGGTGCACTTCCAGCAAGTCTGAAGGGGAGAACGCACTGAGAGAAATGGCTGAAGTGCTGGAAGGCAATTTCAGAAGCACCTAGACAACCTGAGGGAGTGAATGGGCTATCAGGAGTCTCTGAAATTCAAAGGCCTTTGCAAGGAATTACTCCAGACAGTAGTACAAGCTATGGGGCCTGACTTGCTTGAAAGCAGCTATGAAGAAAAGACCTGTAAGTCTTGGTAGAGTGTTTCATAAACCTATGTCTACAGCTAGATAACCTCTTCCTAAGAAAAGTATGAAAGCACTTCTGTGTTTTTAATTAGCACTGCTTCAAGTATGCTGCTAGAATATCTGCCTTGATTATTTCATAGGCTGCCCTTAGACAGTCAGAAATGTGTTTGGAAAGTTTCTAATAGGAATGACGAGGCCTTTCTCTTTCTATTATGACAAGAAAGACCTAAGAGACTTGCAGAACATCCAAATCTGGAGTCTATAGGCCAAGCTAGGGCTGCACATCAGAAAATTTCACCTATGCTCAACCTTGTGAAGAAATCTGAGTTAAAAGGGTAAATATACAGTTAATAATTGATTATAAGATAACACGGGACATGGATCCTAGATTAAGGGCTTCATCAATAAGCCTGCTCAGTAGGTGGAATTGCAAACAAGACAACTTTGGTCTTAAAGGAAGTGGCCTTTTATTTCTCATCATAAAATTTAGAAAAAAAAAGTCTCCTTGAGAAACTGTCTCCTAATCTGGTATTAAAGATAAAATTATTCTTGGCAAAGAGGGACAGGTGCTTTGCCTTACACTGTTCTGTGATACAAGACAAGTGTCATGGTGACCAATGTAATCTTTGTCCTGTTCTTAAATGTATTGCAGGAAGAATATACAGACCTCATGGATTATTCAGAGCTCCATCATCCTAATATATATATATAGAGAGAGAAACTGACAGCTAAATCTGTCGTGCTCTCTCTTATGGCTCATAAAGATCCTCCTCACATGCTCCACAGGGCCTGGGTAAGGGAGGGAACAAAAGGAAACTCTTCTGTAGATGCTCGCTAGATGCACCTAAACTGTAGAAACATCCTCATTACGACACGCAGAGATTGCATTCTGCAACATAAACTAATCTCATCAGCACTGATTGCCTGGATCAAGCAATTATTACAGCGTTTGGTAACACAAGATTGTACTGGCCAGAGGCAGTCCCGCCACTGCAGCCACTGTGACATGTGATCAAGCGCAGCCTCAGCCACAGACTGATACAAGGGCATGATTATAACAACACACTAATCCTGCTGACCAATTCTGTCCGATGTTTCTTCTCCATTTCTAACTCAGCCCAATCTCTGATATTCTTGGGTCATGGACCTTTCCAATTCTGTGCTTGTAGAGCAAAAGAGCATGGTGGCCTTAACCCAGAATAAGGGGTCCTGCACGCTAGGGCAATGCGAACAAATTATCATCTACTCCTATTCATACAGGAGTATGGGGTAAATCTTACCCAGCACTTTAACCCCAGCAAACGCTCAGGTTCAACAGATTTTTGATATGACTTTTTATATCTTTTTAAGTTTAACTTACTTCTAGTAAACAGTATCCCTTTATCTAAGAACACCCCCAATTCCTTGTTCCAACATGTATGATCTTACACTTGGCTGCGTTAAAACAAATTTGGCCCAAGTGAGGCAGTGTTATCAAATGTCAAGATGAGTTCCTGCTCATGTCTTTTACTTAAAAAGCTGCTTTTAGAAGTTGCAGATATATTCTAATTTCTCCCAGATCACTGCCAGAGATATTGAATATTGGGGCATCAAATCCCCAAAACATCTCTAAACAATGGCATGAAATTCATTTTTTTTGTTTGTTTTAGTAAGATCTAGCTGATGTTGGTTTCATTGATCTTTTACACTTATCACAGAATGGTTGAGGTTGGAAGGGACCCCTAGAGATCATCTAGTCCAACTCCCTGCTCCTGCAGGGTGCATGGGGCACAGGGTGGCATCCAGGTGGGTTTGGAAGATCTCCAGGGAAGGAGACTCCACAACCCCTCTGGGCAGCCTGTGCCAGGGCTCTGTCCCCCTCACAGAAAAGAAGCTCTTATAAAGCTTTCCAATTTAGAAGAGTAACTAAGAAAACTTCTGAAAGGTTTTTATGGCAGTACTTTATAACACTTCATAATTTTTATTACTTTTGTTAACTCAAATTAAAACAAGTATATCTAACAAGACTTTTTCTATAAAACCATTTTGTAAAGCATGAATTATGCAATTCTTTAAATTTTTATTGGCTCTATATTAGTCTGCCTTTTACTTCATATATTGCTCAGATCATGCTTTTTTGATTTTGAGCATCTTATCCTCCAGTCTTCTAGAACATCTCCACTACCCTACCATTTAATAAAACTCAGAATTAGTAATTCAGATAACTTTTAAGTTTTTTCTTTTCTTTTTTTTTGCAAGTGTAGAGACAGCAAATTTAAAAACATTTAACTTTGTAGTTGCTGCTCCCATAATAAACCTAACTTTTCAATTACTAATGACAGAAAATATAGGATGTAAATGTATAATCCAGTCTATTTCTGCATAAAAACATTATTTATTTAATATTTCAACTATTTTTCTGTCCAGAAGTCTTATCATCCTTATCTGTTATTGGACTTATCATTACTAAGCTTACGTATCTTTAAAGAAACAACTTCTACAGTTCAAGAAATCTACTTTACTCTGCTGCCAATTTAATTTATTAATAACCTCTTTAACCAACTATTTGCCAGCTATCTAGTGCCTGCCATAATCAGGCATTTTCATGCCTGAAAAATGCATAATCAACGCATTTTTAAAAAAAAAAAATGCATTGTTAACTTCATTTCCCTTCTCTAGTTTGTTTTAACCAAACGAATCATATTTCCTAACAGAAGGACTGCTCAGAGAATATCTAATCAGCAAACAATTAACGTTTCTTCAGACATTTGTTTAAGTACTTCTTGCTTTTAATGTTTCTCCTCTTAGGATTGAAGTAGAGATAAGACAAACACCTTCTATATGCCTATAACATACAAAATTAGATCAAAATTGCTAGTATCAAAATTCCTAGCACCTATATAGTACTATTTATTCTATGAGTTAGAATTAACCCGAATAACATGGCTTTTGTATAATAGAAAACTGTTCAATATATACACACGTATGAATACATATGTGCCTATACATACATATAAAAAAATAAAAGAAGCTTCAGAAAATTCATCAGTGACAACTAATGTATCAGCAGGTCCGACACATGCAACAGACTGAATTCTCCTAGTTTTCCTTTCTTCTAACTGCAGAATGAGTTTTAAAGAAGTGCTGAGTTAAATTTGTAACAAGGCTCTGTCATATTTTGCCCATTAATACCCATAGACAGTATCATTCAATTTGTTCTGAATTTCCAGAATTGTTGATGTAGGCAGCAATATTTAACCACAGGAAATTCTGGAAGGTTTTTTTGTGACATTTTACATTTCACAGGGACCCTCAAAATAAATGCTGATTAAATATGATTAACATTGAAATTATTTGGCTCCATTATAATTTTCATTTTGAAGATATGATTTTTTAATTTATCATTTGGTTTTATCTTGAAAGCTTAGCACTAAAAACAACAGTATACAAGCCGAGCCAAAGAACATGATATCCAGTTAAGATTTAGATAAGAGTTTCAAAACATAAACTACATTAGATTCTGGAAGAAAATAATTTCTGAAAGAAAAATAATCAATGTTTCCCTTTCAGTAAAGCAGGAAAAGCCTGTGTGTTATTTCTACTATATTCTTTTTTTCCTCTAATTAAAGTTCATTAACCTTTCAATAACAGCAAAACAACTTAAGATATATGTTGTAAACCTTGTATTTTTAAATGTACACTGGGAATAAGCCAACAATCTGTATCTCTTTTCTGCATCAAACATTCATTCAGTCAACCCAACTACTTTTTTGGAGCACTGAAAGGGAGATAAGACCTAATGGCGATAACTGCTAAAGACATTCCTCCCTTTTCTTCTACAGATACTTCCGATCTCTCTGAATTAGTTTACTACATGCAGGCCTTACGATCCATAGCACATAAAATGTCAATGACCGTGCTACATGTCTGCATGCTTTTTTCTTAAAGTTAATTCAGTTCAATAGCTATTCATTTCCCCAAGGAAAGGAATTCACTTGAGGTTTCTGAAATGCAAACTTTTGAATAGGATTATTTTTAAAAAGCCAAAAGCAAAGTAACAAGTTTAAAGCATGAACATAAACTTAACAGATAATGGAAAAAGGACAGGAGTGCTTTGGGTATCGTAACCAAAGGCAAAAATAGAACACCTTTTAAACAGTAGAGACACATGTACAATAAAGAGGCCCTAAAATACCAAGAGAACTTCAAAAAATGCTAGGGCTATTCCTTCTCAAATGCTAAAAATGTCCGGATGATTCCTTCTCCTTGGGCACAGAAAAAAATTCCTGTCAACATACTTAATCCATCTTTTTTCATACACTAAATAACATTCTCTAAATTTAGCAAGTCTGGCAATATAATTTAACATTAGCTAAGCCTACCAGGCAGATTTCATTCCTGTATTTATCTACAGAAGCAAAAATGTTTTAACAAGTTAATAAGGGATACAAAGAAGACATTTCCATCACTGAACTTGCACTGCTCTCCATTAATGGTCACAAGTAAGAGCTACCTGGGACCTTCCCAGTGACATTACTGTAAGTGTGAATAAATAACTGCAGAGAACAAGGATGTTTACAGCTGTATTATTCCCTGCCTCCAAGCCCAGCTTCAAAATTTTTATGTAGTTAAATCCAGTGAGGCCATATAGACTGAACACAAAGTTTGTGAACTTGGAAAGAAGTGCTTCCGAAAATATATGAACTGCTTAGACAAAAAATAAAAAGTTACTGTTACATACATGGTGGGGTAGGAAGGTAAAGTTATCACACCACTATCCAAATCACTCTTCCCAGTTCCAGAATAAAGCAAAGCCATCTGATACTTAGTAACAAGCATGAGCACATGCACCAGTTTCAATTATTTCCAGATAAACAACAAATTATTTTTATCATCAATGGGTATAACTCAGAAATCAAGACTTTCAATAGATCACAACCTACCTAAAACAGGAGGGTGTAAAGAACACAGGGTCAGACTGTCCTTTGAGGCACAGAATGCAAGGACAAAAGGCAACAGACAAATTGGGAAAATTTAGATATATTAAGAAAAAAAGGAAAAAAAAATAATCACAATGAACATCGCCAAACACTGGAGCAGTCTGCCCAGGAGCATGGAATGACCATGTCAGGAGATGCTCAGGACTCTCCAGATCAAGGCCGGGAGCCACCTTACCCAGCTATGACCACAGTCCTGCTTGGAGCTGGGGCTTAGGTCTCATTATTCTGATTCTACAGTGGGAGCTCCAAGGAGCTACTGGTTTATCCTTTTTCAGTTTAACAGCTTTTTTTTCTAAAAAAAACAAGCCCGAGTGTTACAAAATAAACCTCTCAAAATAAATTATGACTTTAACTTTGGTATTTTTGATTTCTCAACTTTTTACAGTGCTACCATGGTATCCTTCCCTCCCCAATCTTCCTCTTCAGAAACTCTGCTTCACAGCTTTTATCTTCTAAAGTATCAGTTTAGAACTTTAGTAACTAAAATATGCATTAACAATAAAGAATAAGTGAGAGCAAAAATACATATATGAAGTCAGTAAATACTACTAAATATATAACGAAAGCAGACACAGTAACACAGTCTTTTTATAAAGGACTGTTATGCTTTATAGAGGTTGTGCTTATACTTAATCTAAGCATGAATATCATAGCCAAATGATACAAAAATACCAGTTAAATTATATACACACATGCAATATACACACACGCATGTATGTAAATACAAAGGAACAAAAATGAAAGGCATAGTGCAAAAAGGCTGCCAAGTACCACACAAATCTATTTTGAAGTCAACACTGTGGAACTAGCATGTAAGGAGCCCACCAAACTGGAGATGCAGAGAACTGCTGGAAGATGATCATGTTGGGATCGTTTTATACAGCTACAAGCTGCGTTTGCTCCACAATTACCCCAGTGGAGCCAGTAAATACCTCCTCAGAACTAGGGCAAATGTGAGGAAAAGGGAAAAGTTAACTTTTGTTTTGCAGCTCCAGGGGTAATTATTCTACCAGAGCAATTAGCAACATTTTAACAGTAACTGATCTCTATATACAACATATTTAGTCTCTCAAAACAGCTGCAGGCATAGAAATTGTCCTTAAATATCTAGTCAGGCAGCACTCTTTGATGTGACTATACTTCGGTTTATAAACTTTGAAAGTGAGAAACCACTTCATCTAAAAACAAAATTTCTGCAGTTCTATGAAATGTGCTATTACACCTGAGGCATGTTAGATTTGTTTACATGTTACTTTTTATAGCCTATTTCAAACGAAGGCACTTAATCTTGCCTTGGATAAGTGAAATGAATTAATTACTATCAAATCCCAGGCATATTTATGCATTTTGTCATAACAGCAATTTACATGTCTCTTCAAGGAGAGGCCTTGTAAAACTCTGAATATAAAAATACTGTTCACTCCATTGTCTGCAAGCTTACAAAAACACCTAATTCAAATTATTCCCTAATTTTTACAGTATCTTGTTAATTGTTCAACCAAAGCTTGCTTCTCTGCATTAAATAGACTGATGAGGCCCAATTCTCTGCAACGAGGCTGCCAGGATCACCTTGCCTTCAGCACATTAGAGGTGTCTAAATCAAAGGGGTTATTTTAAATAAAGCCATCAAAAGATCAGCATACACACACATACATATATAGAGAGAAGCACATCACATGAACAGCACCAGTCTTTACCCTTTAACATTCTCTCAAAACAAAAAACAGGAGATAATTTGCACTGTTATTCTACACACTTTCCACCAGAAGAAAATTCATCACCTCTTAGGGAATTTCTCTTTGCAAAGGTGAAATTCATAATAGCGAGTCAAGTCTATTACACTCTGAACATTAGATGGTCATAAATTAAAAGTAAATTCAAACCAGGTTACCTTTAATTACAATACAATACGTAATTCCTGTGAAATTAAACAGGAAAAATAAATCTGTACTTACCATTAGAGGGCAAACAGGCATACAGTACAACTGCACTCACTTTCATTCAACTTCGAGATAACCAGCGTTTTCATAACAATGTCAAAAATAAGCTGTTGTGATAAAAGCTTCAACCAAAACCTCTAACACCTGCTGCTTTGCTGCTCAGTAAGATGGGAAACCTTAACAATGTGCTTAATACTTAATGTAACTACTTATGTGCAAGTCTCTTTTCTATGGCATTTTTTCCTAAAAAAATTGATAACTGAAGAGCATATAAAAATAATACTAAATGATACAGGCATGATTTAATTTCACCACTTCAGCAATATCCTCCTCTGTCTCTTCACTTACACTCATTTGGTGCTTCATACTTTTGTTCACATGAAAATTGCATAAATGCAACATCCCAGCATCCATTTGCTGTGTGTTTGAATAACCTGCAGCCGAGACCCTCAGGGTTTAACAATAAAAACTTGTGTATTTGACAGCCATGCTCCCTGTAATTATATGATATAACATTAGCCAGGACTTGGCAGCATACTGACCATATTCCACTATAACTAGGTCATCAAAATAATTTTTAACCAGAATTATTCTTTAATATGACACATTTTCATTAAAATATATTCTTCTAACCCTTCACCAGCATAGCAGCACAGTTAACAACATGAATACCAACTGGTCAGCTTTCTATTTATATAGTAAAGCACATACATGCTCTCACACATACATGAGAATCAAACTAAGTGGAGCGATGGAGCCACTATCATTTTTTACGTTCCTAATGTTTTCTTCCACGTAAAACCCCACTGAGCTCAAGTACAGTTACACATTCATTAGACTACAGAAAATTAGACCTCAAACTGTCAACCATGCAACAACTGGGAAGTATTTTCTAGCATCGGAGTTACAAGCACAAAACTGTATCTAAACAAAACTTCCACAGCAACCCATTAAATAAGGCTAATGTTGGGAAAAATAGTTTCACCTTTGACAGAATAATAATCCCCTGACACTGCTCGTGCATGAAGCAGCAAAACTTGGAGCACTTACTGAATCAAAGCTGCCCAGAACCTCCAGCTACTGTCTCTGGCAATCAATGCCAACATAACACCACACTAAACTGCTCATATTCTAGGGAAAAAAAATGACCATCTTGCATCTTTTATGGAACTGTGAGAAAACTGCACAGAGGTCAGGGAAAGGGAACTTCACTCGCTTTTTTTACAGCGGGTTCCTCCAGATTAGCTAGAGTGGCTGAGAGGCAGCAGGCAGAAAGTCTCCATGCCTCTGCAGAGCAGCAGAACACTTTCCACACCTCCAAATATATTTTCAGCAGAATGCAGTCACTTCTACTAAAAGGAAAATAATACCTCATCTGTTTATATATCACAAACTAAAAGTCTGAAGAAATGAACTACATGAAAGAGGTAGAACTGAGTAGTATCTTCTCCTTTTCTGTAGGTTATGCAACTACTGCAAAGATTTCAAAAGGCAAAAAGCCCAGCAAGTTCAACTGAGCAGTTTTACATTCTAGAAAGTTTTAAATGATTTGCCAATTATATGGTCAAAAGTGAAACATTATGATATAAAAAAGGCAGATTTTGACTGTAATCTATTTTCCAAGTGTATTAAGAAAATATAATCTTTTATGTGAAATATAAGTCACTCAAGCAGGATTCAGCAAATTCTAAACCTGCACAGCTGATTTGTCAACTATTTGGCTGTTAACTCTGATTTTAAAAGACTGATGTGTTACCTTTTTATCTCTTGAAAGGATTTCACTTGGGATTGCACAGCAAAAGAATGAGTACATAGCCTATCTCATACAGGAAGGAGATTTTTATCCTTGAAAAACAGGAGGTTCGCCCACACGATCACCTGGGACAGACTTGGCCAGTGCAAGCAGGCTAGAAGGTTATAGGAGCCTGGGAATGTTTAACATCAAGAAAGTAATTACAGCCCAGCAAGATCAGAAGGAATTACACAGGAAATGTGAACAGTAACCCTTTCATGCCAACAAAAAAGCCATGAAAAACTGAGCTCTTGGCTGCCTGCTGTCAAACTGCAAGGCTGTACAAACCAATTGCAAAAAGCAAGAATTGAAAAAAACACTACATATTATTAGCCCATAAATTCACAGTGATGTGCTAAAACTATACTATTCTTCCAAGAATAGAATCCATGGACTTTCTTGTTATCATGTATATGCTGCATAATTAAAGCGCAGAAAAAACAAACAAACATGAAAACACATCTAACATCACATAAGAATGGTCAGTAGTTTCCTTAGATCTTTTTTTTTTTTTTTTTTTTTTAAATGCTGACCAAATAGTCTCCTCCCTAGAAGGTGGTCAAACATCTTGTTCTTATTTAGTCAGGGAAAACCTCCTTCCAAAATAAATAGTACATTATCCAAGCAAAAATGCTAACTCTCCTAGTTATCTATTCCATAAAAATCAGATCTCCCAAACTCTGAAATAAACCCCCAATGCTAAACAGAATGGGTTCAAGCTATTTGATACCAAAGAGATTTCTATTCCCTGGAAACACAAGGAAATCTGAGTAATCTGCCTGTGGCTGAAAGCAGTTACAAAGCCTTCAAGTGCCATTTTAGAAAGTGAACCAGAGATCACACACACCAGCTCTTCACACAGTCCTAGGAACCATTTTAATTACGCATGAGTCTTTAGGCTCTCCACCGGAGCAAACTGTGTGCCTTTAAATCAGCTGAGAGGTAATGCTGTAAAGTACTAGCAAATAACCCCGGTCAGCCAAGAGATAAGCAGTAATGCAGCCACACACTAGACTGTTTTTATGATTTTGTTGATTAAAAAAATAATATATTCTCCCTATCACATTAAACAAAAGTAATATGCTCCCCTACAAAGGGCAGGAGCCCTCTCTCTCCTCTCCAGGCCCTCTTCACTGGTTGCTCTCCAAGACAGCTCAAAACACACAGTTCCATTAAAGATTTTTTAACAAATTATCAAAATTTCCTCCTGATTACATTCATTCCTTGTAGGGGCTCTTTAGAATTTATACCTGAAAACTAATAATTTACCAATGTTTAAATGAAGAGTTTACCGGCATTTATTTCCAGATAGAAATATAACTAACTTTAAAGTTGCAAATATAAAAATATCATACTCTTGCATTAAAAGCTATATTCTTGGGTCAAAAGTGAATTCCAAAGATACTAACTTTGCACATTATTACATTTCTAAATCTGACTGGAGATTTCTATATAAATGTAAAGTATTATCTGGTTTGGGGACATCTAAGGATAATTAACACCTACACATCAATGACTATCTGTTCCATAATGCAAGAAAAACATGCACTTTAAACACTTTCTCCGCCACAGTATAAAACAGTTTTCTAAAAACAACTGAAGACTGAGTAAAAGCATTTTTTCTCCCTCAGATAATGACACTATTCACAGATGGACATCAGACAGAAAAGTTGCTAAAGAAATTCGAAATTATTCTCTCTAAATATCCTCTAGGAATGATTGTTCTGTGCCAAAAAATACTAAACTACAACAGTTTTTGAAACTTATCTGTTAACTTTTAATTAAGTTCTGACTACCTAATGAGCAATTTAAAAGTTAAATGAATCATTCTAGTGTTTGAAGTCTAAACAGTTCAACTAAACTGCTTTCAACAATGAACAGCACAAACTCTCAAAAAGTAGCTCCAGGTAGATACGAAAACTTTTACTGACCAGGATGACTATTTCTCCCATCATTGAAATAGGAGTTTGAAAAGACCTGGGATACGTAATCCCTGATTAAACAGGGTGGTTTCAAGTACACAAATACAATCCAATACACAAGAAAGGATCCTTTTCTTACCCTTCTCTCTCTCTCTCTCCTCTCCAGGCCCTCCCTGCCCCACCTTTAAAAAAAAAAAAAAAAAAAAAGGTAGAGGATGCTCAAGAAAATCTGAGATAATAGCAACAGCTCTGGCTTCTTAGCTTAGATTTTTTCGATGCTTCAGTTAAAGCTATTACTCCTCAACTTCTGCATATCAATATTTTTAGTTCTTTATTTTTTTGCCATTTTCTGAACTGAAACAGTAAGAAATCTATGCAGAAAGCAGTTCTGTAGTCAACAGACTAGGCTCTATAGTCAATAAAATCATTATCAATTTAGAAGCAGTATGAGGCTTCAAGCCTTAACACTTCTCCTTCTGGTCCTTCTGGGTCCTTCCCAGTATTTGCAAGGACCACAGGCTTCAGAATTGTGCCTGACCACCCAAGACTACTTATTAGAGGGAGAATCTTCCCATAAATTTGAGGTTTTTACCTTAGAATTGTTAATCCTTCACAAGCTCTCCAAAAACATCTGAGACTACAAAAAAAATCTGTATCCAGAATACAGCCAAATTAGAGCAAAAATTAGCCATTAAATTTGTACCAAATGTAACTATTTTGGTATTGTATCAACATAGAAAGGATGTAACAATTTCTCTAAATAATTAACATTACTTATAAAGCCCCATACAAAACGTTATTGCTTATACTTAAATCATTTGTACTAAAAAATTTAAGACTAAAAAAATTATGTCATAACAGGTGCAAGAATTTCAGTTTTGTTGTAAATATACATATTTATATTTAATAGCCCCATATGTCCTCACCTGTTTGGAATTTACTTATTCCACAAATAATAATGTAGTCTCTCAGTCACAAGAACTATATCCAAAGTGATCAGAATAATCATTTCAAAGGCAGATTAACTGCCTATAAAAACTGAAGAATTGTTAACTTTGCCTCTGATTTACTTGAACCACAACAATTAAAGCAGACACTAAAAATTCCTTTTTCCCACATTCCATGAAAGAGAAAAATGATTTACAGTACTGACTACAGCAAAAATATGCTATGTTGTTTACTTGATGAGTAATCCCAAACATAACTTCCAAGTAATCATTGGGCAAATTGTATTTATCATTTTGCTCCTCAATCCTCCACAAGAAATGAAATCAAATTACAAAGCCTAGCAGTATTAGCTAAGTTTTTTCCACATCTGCATTTCCACAGCGCAAGGATACAGAATTGCTTCTCAACAGACAGGTATTCTGCTTCTTATTCGACTAGAAATCACTCACAGGCCAGTGAAAATGTCCAAACACACAAACCAGAGATACCGAGAGGTTTGGCACTCCCTCATCTCCAGGGAGAAGAGGGGCAGGATCTAAATCTATCCTCCTGAGATTCTGGTGCAAGTACCCTCTTTGTTATAGAAGAACAAAATCCATCAGGCTTCACAAAATATCAGTACAGTCTCATACATGCAAAGTGGAGAATTGTTACAGTTCTCAAATTTAACAACTTCTGATCAGAACTTACTCTGAATTAGACACCTGATTATATTTGTGCTTTTATAACCTACAAACTGTACTGTGGCAATAGGTATTGCTAAAGTGCTGGTGGATGATGAGTAAAAGAGAAACTAAAATATGAGAAAGATAAACAAGTAATTAGCAAATTACAAACAGCACTTCAAAACTGAGCCCCTTGTTAGGGCAGAGATAAAGTACTTCTAGTCTTAAAAAAGGGCCACTAACATCTAAAGCGCTCTGCTCACTACCAAGTTGAACATAAATAAACCAATGCAACAAACTTCCCAGCATCCCACGTACATCTGGCACCCATCTGCTTATGCAAGGATGGCTAACACGCAGTGTTTGCTTTTAAATGCTTATTTTTGAAATACTGACAATCCCTGAAAAGCAAAGCTTATTATCTGGAAGTTCTAACCATAAATAATTTTCAATTTGACTATTACTTTAGGTCTATTACTCCTAACAGAGCACCTCAATTACTGAAGTTTTTCCTCTCTTGATAGGAAAAAAAGACACTTTTAAGATTCATATAGAGAAAATGTTTTATATAAATCGTGACTATTCTAAGCCAGGAAATGTTGCACAGGTTGAAAGCAATCACCTTTCAGGCAAGATTTCCATAATTAATATGTCAATTAAAATTGCTAGGCATATTTTATTTTATAAATAAATTCTGTCATTCGAGCTGTGGGAAAGAAAGCCCATGCCAATACACCAACCCTTGCGGAATCAGGTTCAAACTGGATGGTAATTCTAAGCATTATAGCATGGATTCCAGCAGGAAAAAAAAAAAAAAAAAACCCACACACCACAAGGAAGATTCCCCTCTTGCCCTCCAAATTCCCCTAAGCTTTCTGAATCTTTTTATTCTCGTCATAGCACCCTTCCAACATCTGCTCTTTGCTTTGCTGCTCTAGAGCCAAGTACAACAAATTTAAGACAGTCTGTTGCTAAACATACCAAAAGTAAAAACTGCAATTTATACTAAATAGTTAAAAGGGCAATTTAGCAGGAATAAGTAAAAGTGGACACTGTAGGTCTGAGTATAGTCAGGGTATCTCCTCCTGCTGAAGAGCACTTTGATGCTTTTGTTCATCACAGGGATTTGTATTTGAGCTTGACAGACTGAAAGCAAATGTAGCTTCCAGGACTTGAGTCATGTCAAAGGAAAGGACTGGCAGAGCAACAAGCACATTCATTTAATTAAGACACCCCTCCCCCCCCCAAACTCTCTTTTCTGACTTCTAAGAGACTCACTGGACCTTGGTTGATGAGACAGAAGGGCAGTGCTAGCTCACCTCACCCTCTCCACGTGCTCCATCACTCCAGGCACAGGCATAGAGTAAACCTGTGTACTATCCTGGATTAAGCTTGCTTGGGAACACCTATTGAATGTGTGAATCCATGGGAAAAAAAAAATCTGCCTGACTAGTGGCAAGTCATAAAAACAACCACTGAACATGCTTTCTGCCCCAATTAATGCAGATGCCAAGGGTATTGCTAAAGCTCTTCCTTTGAATTCCCATTTAGAAGAAAATGAGCAGACCTTCCCATGCAGTAGGACCCAGTAGATATTTCACCTTGGCATACCGTACCAAACAACTAGGGAAAAAAAAAGAATTAGTGAATGTTATAACATTTCCCCGAGTTGCCCTATCACAAAATAGGAAAAAAAAAATTCTCTACTCCCACTTTCAGTACAAATTATCACAGTTTTTAAGATAAGCTCTAGCAGAAAAGTGAGGGACAAAATCTTGTTTTTAAAGTTCCTTCAATTAAAAAATACACCGCAGAACCGTCTTATCAACATATTAAAAGATATATCCTTTCTAAATTTGTTGCTCTAATTTCATAGAATATCCTCCTATTCACAGAATCACAGTCACAGCATGATTGAACCAGAATCACCCCCATCCTGAACTAACAGAACAAAAACTTTTGAATTACGTTTTCTACAACATTCAATCGTTCTGTGTATCCATGTATTTCATCATACTTATTGCTTTTCAAAAGGTAAACAACTCTCTTTCAATTTCTTTTTTTTTCCAAACTATTTTTCACTTTCTCTTTAGCTCTTTTCCACCACCACAAATCACTCTTTTAGCCTTTTCTTCCAAGTCTCCTCTCACTCTACTTCACACAGGAGCTATTGAGCACCACACACTCTCTGATGACACACTATATAGCAGCAAGACAGTGAATTTAACTACAGCATTCTAATTCTCATGCTCTTCTCCATGCTTTTCATTTACTCTAAGTATAAACTCAAAGATCTCAGAAACTAGCAGAGCTCTCAAAAACAGGATTCCTAACAGTCCTCCACTTTGATTAGATTCCATTGTGAACTTTTGAAGACTCTGATCACTTCAGATCAAGTTGTGACTACCTTAAACTGCAGATAAGTGGACTTGAAAAGTCCACGGTGAAACCGTGAGGGCAGAATAACAAGGTATCCACGTAGTAATGCCACCTGCCCTAATAAAAATTATATTCTAACAGAAAATAGAACACAAACATACAAGAATATACATTCTATTTACTTTATAAGAACCATGGTAAACATATCCCTGAATTACTAAGATACTCTAAAATATGATAAACACCCTATTAACCCTAAAGGGATAAATATCTAGCTCAAACTAGCTAAAGTTTCCAAGAGAAAGATTCCTCTAAAGATATTCAGTCATAACTGCCCATAGCTATTTTTACCCTGAAAGCTAAAAGAAAAATCAAAGGTCTAAGACTGTCTCTTTTGACAATCAGAAAGAGTAATGTAACATTAATACTGTGATTCTGGGAAGAATGTAATAGAGTGATTCACCCAACCCTCCATTCATAAAATCATTTTTGTTAAAAAGAACAAACTGTTTTTGAAAGTAACAAAAAACAGCTGAGGGCATTTGAGTGGTCTCAATTTCAGTGCACAACTGTGGAACAGTGCTTTTGGCTAAATCCTGTAACAATTTGTTTTCTTTCTTCAATAAAACCTCAGAATTTGCTTATGACAACAGTGATAAAATCCACTGATGAGACAAAATATTACTCTGGAATTATTTTTTTCTTGTAGTAGTATAAATGCTTGAATCATCATACACAGAGCATGCTTATACATATTTTAGATGGTTCCTTTTTGATTCTCTAACAGTATTTTGGAGTTCACATGCTGTCCCTTAAAAAAAGATGCTGGAAAGAATACCAACATTTAAATTTTACTTCCATATTTCCTAAATACATAAGATCCATTTTATTTCTTCAGCACCTGTTTTGATTTAGCTGAAAAAGACCAAGACTTGTCAGAAGTTTGTGTCTTGCTACACATAGTGCTACTTCACTGAAATGACAAGCTCCAACACACCCAAGATTACAGGCACTTGCAAAATACTGCCAGGCTGTAACCTCACTTGAGAAAACCAACCAGACAAGGAAGGCTAAAATAAGTAAAAAAAAAAAAAAACCCTAAATTCAGTTTTGTATCCTTTATTATTTAAAATCACGTATATCAGAAGAGAGAACCATGCTCAAAGTCATACAAAGCAGCAAAAAGAACATCTTTGCACTCACGGTTCATCCAGTAGCACACACAAAAAAACAAATGGGAAAGATGAATGGGTAAAACACAAACCACGCTGAAGTAAGTTGTACCTAGCCCTAACGGAGTAACCATTTCAAGACGAAAGTTCTTCCTGGGGAAAGGTCCTTGCAAAAGAAGTAAGAGTCCCTTCCAAATGTTTTAGAGTGGATGAAAAATGAACCATATGCACGGTCACACTTGCACATTTGTCCTCATTGGTTTCTGCCTTTTTTTCCTGGGGTGAGGGTTGTTCTACAACCCCTCAATGGCCCCTTCAAACACTGCAGCCTTCACTTACTGATACATCTGACTTCACAAACTGACATTTACTGGCAGGTCAGTCACAGAAACATTTCCTTACTCAAACATCAACCAAACAGTAAAAGTTCTCCATGAAGACCAAATTTAGAAGTCATGTTATAGCCCAAATTTAGAAGCCATATGTCCTGTATGTCAGACACACACAAATTCATTTTCGCCCCCCTAATTCTTACACCTACTTGAAGCAAATACACTTTTTGATCTGCTTTTCCATCTCATTTGCACCTGCAGGTCTTGGCAAATACCCGAACAGGACACAAGAATACTTCCATTCTTCCCAGAAACTTGCACCAGAGGCACTTCAGCACGACAGGGATACTCCAGCTTTGAACATTATCTCAGCACGACTCTCTCTTGGCATTAAGCAAGAGATATTTTTTCTAAACCAAAAATCTTGCTTTAGTCTTTTCTGAAGAACAACCAAATTCTTCAGCTAGAGAATGAAAATACAGAAAACTTGCACAGAAATTACTATGCACTGAAAGTCACTTCTTTTAAAAACTATATTTTAATTCTTCAGTACAGCAGTTTTACTTGTGTGATGAGAAAACAATCATTCTGAAGAAAAGAGCAAACCAGAAATTTTAGTTTTTTAAACAAGTAAAACCACAAATGAAGTGTCCACAGAGCACCATGTCTCTGGAAGAAGCACTGAGCTATGCACTGCAGTCTCCCCTTCCCTTGTGTGCTATAGTTGCAGGCACCCTATTGCTCAATGCTGCGTCAGCTGCAGGGCACCGGCCAGCCTCGGTTGGGGCAAGGCTTTCAGTACCCTATATCCCTCAAAAAGCTGGCAGAAAGAATTAAGACAAAAAGAATATTGTAAACTCTAGATGACAAAATAATTCCTAATTTGATAAAGAGACAAGAGACCAACCAAAGACAGTCTCTTCTTAACCTGCAGTTTTATATACTGGCTTATTAGCAGCACAGAACAACTGTACCACAATTAAGTTTACAGAGTTCTGATTACGCTTTTCATATCAGTTAGTACACTAAAATGTACTGGCCCACGAACTGTGATAATACTTTCCTACAATGTTTATGCTATTAAAAAAAATTTCACACTTAAGTTGGAACTAAAGGTCAAACCAATACTACAAATACTGTAACATAATAAGTCAAAGACACAGTTGGCAAATTCACACGAAGCATGGGATGGTTTATACCCAGCTACTGTGCACCTTTTCAAAAAGTGTGTCAAGACTGACAGTAGGTAACAACAAAGGCTACATAATTCCATACACAACCTTTTAAATTGATAGTAGGAGCCTGTTTGTTACACCAACAAGATAAAGCAGAGAAGCAAGAGTGATTACAACTTTTTATTTTGAAATTTTAAACAAGCGTTGAAGAACATACATATTTAACATTTACATCACGCACAATTTGCAACTTTAGTACAACAACATGCAAATACACTTCATGAGAAAGTAAGTAAATAGTATCCAAGCATAAATTCTTCTGCTATTTACCACTGTTAGTCTTGGACAAACACACTTTTTTTAACATAAAACATTTTATGGTTCTCTATTAGTCAATCATAGCAATAAAACTGAAGCATTAAACTTAAGCAAATAAGGACAAAATCTTAACTTGACTTCAGATGAGGATAAGCATCAAAAATTATCTTTTACTTCTGCTGAATAACTATTAAGACCTTTTATGGAAATTCTGAACACAAATTATTTCACTGTAGAACTCTCCCATTGGGGCACACTCCCAGTAACATCAACGCAAGAAACAAAACACAAAACTGCCTGCTTAAGCAAAATAGATAAAATATATGAAGAACGAGTCTTTTTCTTCTTTGGTCCCACTTAAACAAAATACTGAAAACAAGACTCAAACTTTGTGTTATTTTCTCTGCTCACATTTACAAAATTAGAATATTCTGCAAGGATAAAAACTGTATTCTTTCAGTGTACCTACCTTACACATCCTTTTGCTGCTATGGCCAATAAAACACTTCAACTTAATTCCTGTTTTAAAGGGGAAAAAAAGAAGTACCAATATCTTAGGAAATATATTTAGAAAGGATGAAAATTATATTAATTGAGGAACAAAGAAATTAGAAATTAGTCATAGATATTTGAATTGCTAAAAATAATTGATGAATTTAACACATTCCTGATTTGACTACTTTCTGTAACTGCGGTTACATTTTAGCTAAAATACTTTTAATAGGAACACAGCATTTTCACCATTTCACCATTCGTGCCTGACAACAAGTACCTCAATTAGAGGCAAATAAAAATATAAAACCATGACATTTTTATATAAAATTTTAAAGCATTAAACTACTACTATAAATGATGTATTACCTCAGTACCTTAAAATCCTCAAAACAGTCCCAGTCACAGAAGAGGAACATTCTGCTGGTTTAATTCTGCGTAACCACTGAACCTGTATATTGAAAATATAAATGAAAATCACTACATATATCTAAAGTTTCATGAGAGAATGTGAGAAATGTATCACCATTTCCTTCCACTGTCATTACTACCTACAGTACTCTCAAAAATAAGACATAAAAGGATGCATAGGAAAGCAACATTTCCTTTGTGAATTCTTCGAATAGTTCAATTACCTTTTAATTAGTTATCTTAAAAACTATTACATTAACAGCTTGTGAAAAAGTTTAAAAGAATACCAAGAAAAATCTTTTAATTATACTATTCTAAGAGTTACAACATTATAACAGATTATTACAGAATATATTTTAAACCCGTACCATAACTTTGTATCTTTCTATGTGATAAAAGGGAGCTGTGCATTTACCTTTTTTTCATCCTTCTCTTTTTTGTTGTTGTTGTTTGCTATGGAATGACTACAGAATAATTATAAGAATGATAATTATACAAAAGGCCACTATTCATACCATACTACAATTTCAAGAAAATCAATAAAAACAGATTCAAGAAAAAAAATCTAAACTAGGGCAGCATTTAAGGGCTGGGCTGTTGACAGAGACCTCTCCACACTAGAAGGTTTCAGCATGAAATAGGCAATAAGAAGCATGGAACTGAGCAAAATGTAAAATGAGGTGAAGAACGAGAGGATGGCAAGGTTAGATGTAACACACAAAATCTAAGTCGGGCACAGAATTGAGCAAGTCCTTCAGAGAAGCCCGACTCCCGGAGCAAAATAAATAAATAAGGCGGCCAGTGCCTCCAACCTCCCTCTTTGGGACGCCCCACGTGGAAGGTGTCACACCGGTCACTGGTTTTACACTCTCTGCTCTCCGTTTTGCCGACACGGGCCACCTTAGAGCACTTCCAACTCCCTCGCGTCGGCAGTAAAGAAGTGACCGGGGCAGCCCTTGTCCCTCCGTGCCCTGCAGCTGCGGGGCCTGGCGCGCAGGGCCCCCCTCGGGCTCGTCTCGGTGCCTCAGAGCGGGGACAGCTGCTGCCCCGCGAGCGCGGAAAGCGCCGGGGCTGCGCGGGGGCCGCCGTACCCGGCCCCGCTCCCGCGGGCACGAGGGGAGCTGAGGGGCCCGGGTGCCACCAGCGCGGGGAGCGCCGCGGCCTCAGCCCGCACGAGGCCGTGCGACCGCACCGGCTGCACAGGCGTGACACGGCGCCGCGAGCGACGCGATCCGCAGGAGCCCCCCACGCGCGGGGCGCCACGAGGGCTCCGCTGTGCTGCACCGGTCACGGCAGCCACGCGGGACGCTCACCCGTGTCGCCCCGTTTAGGCACTGGGAAGGGTCAGCCCAGGGGCGGCAGCGCCGGCTCCCTCCGCCTGCCTCCCCCGCGGCGCTACCACGCGGCCTGGCCCGAGGAGCCCGAGCCCGAACCGCGGCGCTGCCTGCGCCCCGGG
>VWPW01026102.1:918839-1017543 GCA_013389825.1 Crypturellus undulatus
CGAAGTTGGTTCAGGTTTTATTCTTCAAAATGTTTTTCTTGGCTCCTTGCACGAGTCTTTGTAATTTTCCCCCGTTCCCCTGCCATTTCTTCACTTCTGCTTCGGCTCCGTTCTAGGAGAGTCACGAATCCAGGGATTTCGCCGCCGCTCGTGCTCAGAGCGGGGCGGTGCCCGCGGGAGCCGTTGCGCGGCCGTTGCGCGGCCGTTGCGCGGGGCAGGCGCTGCGCTCGGTCCGTGGGTCCCGCGCACGGGCTCCGGCGGCGGCTCGCACGTTCGCGTCCTGCCCGCCAGCCTCCTCAACAGCCTCCCTTCCCCGGCAGCTGCCCTCCCGACAGCCACCGGCCCCAACAACTGCCATCCCCAACAGCCGCTATCGCCAACAGCCATCCCTGACAGCGGACATTCCCAGCAATGGCCGTTCGCAGCAGCTCACATCCCCAACAGCTGTTGTCCCCAGGAGCCACTGTCCCAAACAGCAGCCTTAGCCAACAGCTGCACTCCCAAACAGCCACCGTCCCCAACAACTGCTGACCCCCATGGCTGCCATCCCCAACAGTCATACCCAACAACCGCCATCCTCAACAGCCAACATCCTCAACAGCTGCCTTCCTCAACGGCCACCGTCTCCAACAGTCGCCATTCCAAACATCCGCTGACCACAACAGCCACCATTCCCAACAACTACCACCCCGAACAGCCAACATCCCCAACAACTACCATGCCCAACAGTCACCATCCCCGACATCCTCCATCTCCCAACAGTCACCATCCCCAACAACTGCTGACCTCCAAAACCACCATGCCCAACAACTGCCACCCACAGCAGCCGCCGTCCCCAACAGCCGCCCCCAAGGCCACCCTTGCTGTTGGCTCCCAGGCGGCCAAGGCCAAGGCACAGCTGGGCCAGCAGTGCGGTGTGCTTGGCCTGAGACTGTCCCCACGCAACCACTGCCATGGGAGCTGGGCCGCAGGCCACGCTGAAACAACTGCTGTCCCATGGTGGGGTCAGGCTGGATGGGATTTGGGGTTATTCAGGAGCTCCCAGGGATGTTCAGGAAAATGCCCAAGAAGGAACTGCGCTTAATTCAAAGCTTAATTCAAAGGCCCACTGGCTACCTTGTTTGCCACTACCGTCATGTACTACAGGACCGTCTCCATCCTCACAGCCTCTTCTTGCAGGACGCCCGGGCCCCTCCAAGGCTGCACATGGCACCCATCTCCTGTCCTGCTGTCGCAGCAGTGAGGGGCTAACCGGGAACCTGGCCAAACAGTCTGTGAAGTAGCGTTGTCACAGCCCTGGCAGGGCCAAGGGGAAAATGGGCTTAGGCAAGGCAATTCATTTTGCTTTGTCTTTTGTATCAACTCTTTAGCATCATGGTGCTACGGTGGTGGTGTTTAAGTCTGTAAAAGCATCAGGAATGACAGGAAAGGGCATCAGAGCAGGAGAAGATATAAGCAGTAAAGAATCCCTTCCAAATAACCAGTTTTCTACATACTATGGTGGAAATTTGAATCTTGTAGGATTCCACAGTATATTAAAAGTTTTTTTTTCTCTAGTTCCTTGCAAGGTGACAGATAAGGAAACACAGATCCTGAATCTTTACCCTTGGAAACAGTGTTATTTCAGTACAGTATAAAAAAGAAAAAAAATAAGTTGTTTGTGAATTCATTGCATGAAAGTGGGTGGGAATTAGAATTATTTTGATCATAAACACCATTTTATGAATACAGTAACTTCATTTGGCAAATGAAATGTGAAATATGTAGACTTCTTTACTCAAAATTATTTCAGAATCAAGGTATATTTATGATACTGTCCTTTAATTAGCAAGGTGTTCTGCTTAGAAATTACATATCTGAAATTGCTGTTCCTATGCTTCAAAATACTTTATTCAAAAATCGTTTGCAATTTCAGCAGGAACTGAAGTTTTAAAATAAACATACTTATCCATCACCTTTTATACCCAGTAAAACCAAAGTGTTTTGTGACTGCAAAACTACAATGAGTTTGAAGGTGAATCATCTAAGTGGTTATAAATAATTTTCCTTCCTTCTGAAGTTGTACAAGTCTAGCTGTTGCTTAAGCAAAACCGTTCCTGTTTTCAGGCTGTGTATGGCCTATCTGGACCACAAGTGAGACATAACAAGTATACAATGGTTGCTGCTATGTTGCACGCCATGTGCAGAGTCACAAAATAATCATTCTGATGTGAAAATATGTTTGTGCCTTTAACAGGTATTAGTTTTCATTTAAAAGTGGAATAAAGTACTATGATGAATTTACCTAAGGAGAAACTAGACCTGATTTTTTTTCTCCTTGACTAGGGAGAAAAAAGACCTGATTATGTAGTGAGACAATATGAACTTCCACTGCAGATTGTTTCCATTATTCAAAGGAAAGACTGGTTATTTCTAATAGTATATTAATTTTCCTTAAACTAATTTTGCAATAAACTATAGAAACTTTGTAGCAGTGGTAATTAAGTTTAATCTGGAATATCAGGTTTTAAAGGAAAATATTGGGGAAGATAATTCATTGCCAGTCTGGTAAAAGATAATAATTGGAGTGAAATAGCACTTCAGCATCTAAGATTATATTTTGAAATCTCACTTGGGGGGACTTTGAGGAAAACAGTATCAGGGACCTCCATGTCATTTTACTTTTTTTTTGTGAATGGATTTATTGTAAAAGCAAAGGAATAGAAGAAATTTATACTTGGACTTGAAAGTAGGTAGGAGTTAGTAGCCTAACAATGAACAATTAATAGCACAAGGGAAAATGAACACCTTGGTTCGTGTTGCAGATATTACTTTCTCTTTTTATACTGATTGCAGTTGCCAAGCAGATAAATGCTCTCCTTGATAATGGTTTAGGATAAATATTATATAGAGAACATCTTCCCTCCATCATCTGTAAGTTGTAAAAATAGCAAGGGAATATTATGGAGAGTGAACTGAACAGGTAGTTACATAACTAAGAATTTTGCGATCATAAAAGAAAGCAATGTATAGTATTACCTTGCACTGTATAGAAGAGTATTAGTAGTTCAGGTCAATAAACAGAAATAAAAAAAACCTCCTAATATTAAAGGCCACCTTTATTTTTCACGTTTGGTCATGTAGTAGTATATTTTCAGAATTAAATCAATGGAGATGTTTGAACACTAATGCTTTTGCCATTATATCAACATAAGTAGAAATGTCTGTACTTTGTAATAAAGTAATAAAATACTTTATTCTTGCTTAGGACAAAAGCCTTTATGGAGAGATTAACTTGAACAGACAACAGTTGCCCACCCCTTCTTCGATTATCCATGATGTTTTAGAACATTAACAGTCAGTCTGTTACTCTCTCTTGCACTTTAATGTACATCGAGAATATTTTTATTTCACTTCAAGACATGAAGTGAGTGTTACTGCATAGCAATAGTTTGGTTTTGATCAGGTAGAGAGTGGTTTAGGTTAGTTTTGGTCAACACCAAACATAAGCTTTGCAAAGTCTCTGTCAGACTTCTACTTACCACAGATCAGGCTTCCCTTCAGCTATTTGTACCTGTTAAATATATGAGAAAATTTGGCTTTAATGTCTCTACCCAGTTTGTCTTGCTTTGAAACAGCAACGATAATTCTGACTTAAATATTTTGAAGATACATTAATAAATATGAGCTTTTTCATCTCTTTGAAGTTGAAAAATATAATGAGGCTTAAGTATATACCTTTTTGTCATCGTAAAACTGTCATAACTTTAAATGCTGAAATGCTGGCATTAGCAAGAAAAAGGAGAAATGATGATTAAGGTTATGATTAAGAAGTCAAGATCCAGATCAACTAAGAAGGACAAGCAAATAAAACAAATATAGGAAGAAAATAAAAGTAACAAAGCAGATAAAAAGATTCACCTCTGAAGAATGGGAAGATTTGTTTTTTCTCCATAGTCACAAGGCATTTTCTGCAAAAACCTTTGCTTCATAAGGCATTTTCTGCAAAAACCTTTGCTTTATCTAGCGTGCAAAGCCAGCCTGCAGAGCTCTGCAGTGAAGGAGCTTGCCTGTGGGTTCACTGCCATGTATTTTGCCAAGTAAGGGAAAATAGAGAGAGGACAGACTAGTAATTAAAAATTTGCCTCTGCAGAATATATTCTAGCCTTGCCTTTTCTGAATTCCATTGCAAACTAGGGCAGATCACTTGAAGCAGTATCTTCCTATAATGTAAACTGTACCATCTTTCTCTTCTTCCGAATGCTTGAAATCTGGGGTCTTCCTTGCAAAAACACTCACCTTTTCATAATTTCACCTGAAGTCTGTGTAAGATGGGCCTTGAACAACCAGATATTTTGAAAAGGAAAGCATTTCAGTTTGTCTGCCCCAAAATGATGGCAACTTTTAACCCAATGATAATTCCGCCTGTAGACCTGAGTTGCCACTATCATTTTACTGACAAAGATGGGAGGATAAACTACATAATCTGTAATCTGAATTACATTGTCATTTTGTCTTTGGGTTCCATAATGATGAGATCCATCAAAAAGACCATTAAAACTTGTTAATCTTCACAGAAGTGTGTGAATGGCAGCAGTAAATAAGGTGTTGATAATATACTGGTCAATAAAGAGAAATAAATATTTGGCAATGGCTCACCTTTTGTGTTGCTGAGAAGGTGGGAAAATCTAGCTAACTGTATCATAATGTGTGTGTGCACAAAAGCCAAAATAACGTTGCTTGGCATCTCCTACCTTTTCAGGGAATTATTTCTCAATGTCCTAATACCCTTTCAACATAGCTTTTGTGATGTGATATGAGGAAGACCAAAATTTACATCCATTAGTATTGCTCTATAGAAGAGAATAAGACATATTCTGAGTATTTTTATCCTTCTTTTGAGGTGACACTTTCAAAAGCTTCTTAGAAATCATAAAGTAAGAAAAATCTCTCTCTGAACTGATTTTGTACCAGCTTAGGAGGAATGAGTTTTCAAAGACAGTGATAGATTTAAGCAACATGAACGGTTTGACTGGTTATGCCAAATAAAATTTATTTAAAAAAAAGAAATAAGATTAAAAAAAGACAGCTACTCATTCTAAAATTTTCATTCTATGTCCAACAATTTGATCTCCGTCCTTTAAGGGAATGAAATACTATGACAAGCCAAGAACACATCTTGTTGCTTTTTGTTGTTGTTGTTTTTCTTAACAGAAAACCAAAGAAACCTGTATGACTGAGGGGAAACCTGCAGACTTGCAAACAGGAAGAAGTAAACTCACTTCTCTCTGCATCACTATTTTTTTTCCTTACTGCTGCAGACTAAAAAGTCTCTACAAAGAGCAATGAGAAGTAAAGAGGAGATGTTTTTAGGGGAGGAAGATAAGATATGGGAAGATAAGAATCAAATATAACTACAGAAAGTAAATAAAAATATATATTAAAAAAAGAGGATAGAAAAAAATGCAGTGATAGCGGCTTAAAGATACAGGGCAAATCAGAGCTTTTGCAAACATTGCAAAGAGGCAAAAAAAAGGGAAGGATTAAATGGGAAAGATAGAAAAGAATGATTCAGAAATAGTGAGAATTTTTAATCTTCTTTTGGAAAGCCATCTTTATTAAGGTAGGATAACTTAGAAATAACCAAAGCTTTATAAAAAGAGCTGTTCCTAAAAAGCAGTTAAGGAAACATCTGAAAAATGTGAAGAGTTGTAAGTCAGTCAGCCAGCGCAGCTGTTTTGAATCCTACAGGATAAAGGGTATTTGTTAAAAAACTTCCTGCAGCACTGTCAATGAAGTCTGAAAAGAAAGAGGAAGGCTGGAAAAGTGCAAATATGGCCTTTCCTGCCAAAGAAAGAAAAGAATGCCCTTTGTAATCGCAATCCTGTAAATAATACTGTACCACCACGTGCATTACTCTCAAAACATTGTATAGCAATAGAGAATCTGTATTTCAGAGTCTAAAGTAGAATTTAGAGTTACTGCATAAAGCTATCATCTGGCAGTGTGAAGATATGTCTTAAAATAATCCCTTTGAATGGAGAGTGCGGCTCCCTGCACGACACTGGGGCAGTGGCTAGAGAAGGCATCAGGCACAAATTCCTCTCCTGTTAGCATGGACCAGACCAGGACCAACTTCTAGCTTCTCAGACTGTGTATCATACCGAAATTCTTTGTGTGTGCGAATGTGTGTGTTTGTATAGCAGGGTCAGCTTTAACATTAGAGTAAGTTTCTCTGTGTTTCATTAGAACAGAGACTGCTTTTGGGGCAATGTCACTTCTTGTGAGAGACTGGCTCCAGGATACAGTTCGCACAGGACATAAGGGAAATGCCCCATAGTGTAGGAGTGTTTAAGTATTCGGGGTGAGAAAATTGCCCTTAAATCATAGGACGGACTAATGGTTTTAATGAGAAAAGCATCACCTCTGTAGCTTCTGGACTTAAATCACATCATCCTAAGGTCCCTGCAAAATGTATAAATGTGACATATTTAGGAGAGTGCTTTGAGAAGTATTTTCTTCAATTTAACCTCAAGAAATTTAAAATAGTTCTTCAATGGTTCTTAAAGCACTTCTTCAGTAGTATTTAATTTATTTCTTTTTAAAGAAATCATTCAAGCATTTTTTTGTCTGTGTGGTACCCAGTGAGCAAGAAAAATACATCCTCCTTTTCCAGTTAGGCACCAAGGCGAGGAAGCCCTTCTGTTACTGCATGTTTCTTTGCAGCCTCAGCCAGCTCAGCCAGCCTTCTGCCCAGGCTGTTAAGTAAGACAGAGATTCCAGGCAGAGGCAAAACAGATAGGAAAGATCCTGGTGTGGGAAAGCTGAGTGTCACTGAACTATCGGTAGTCTTCTTTGGACATTATTTTTGCTTCTCTGCAGTATATATGTTTTGTGTTTTTTTTTTTTTTTTTTTTACATTACTGGCAATCTAGTTTCTCCATCCCTTGTCTGAGTGTATCTCACTGCATGAGTGTTATAAATACAGCTAAATTTCTTTGGCTGAGATCAGTGTTTATAGAGTTCCCAGTGAACAGAGGTCACTGCACTAGAGAACTGAGCCTCTGACTGGTTCTCAAGCCCATGCAGCATCACGCTGTCCATCTGGGCGCACAGAGTGTTACCTTTGGGCCCACGGTGGCCCCGCAAATTACCAACAAATTTCATCACAGTCACTCACTCCAAATTTATTACTATTATTTTTTTCACAGCACTGCTTCTATAGCAGTCTTATTTTTCAGTTCCATGAATACATGTACCACCCACACATAGATGCATGAAATCATTGTCCTTATAAATGTTTTCATTTGTGGAAAAAATATAATGTGGAATAAAATCTGAAAAGGATTTTCAGGTTTTGTTCAGTCCTGTTCTCAGACTGAATTAAAAAATCATGGGAACCAGCTTTGTTCACGTGCTGAAACCTCATCACATTGACACATCACCAGCTAAGTTTAGAGTAAAGTTCTGGATGCAATAAAGTGACCCATGGCCTTGGCAAAGAACTAGCCCCAAGTCTCATGGGAAAATGATTTCTGACTCGTGATTCAGAACAAGTCCAAAGGAGGTAAGCCCTGCAAGCCCTACAGTTAAAACCAAGAAACCCCATCTTGATTTGAATAGTGAGTATCTCTGTTGCAAGCAGGTATGCGTGTAAGAGCTAGTGAGGCACAGATGTCCTGCAATTTTGCTCTTAATGTGGAAAAATCCGTCACCATTTCTATACAGCAGACTTCAGATAAAACATGCAGTGCCTCAGTGGTTATGAAAAGGCTTTATTTTTCCCAGGCTTTGATAATAAGAGCAAATTAAACAGAATTATAACCTTTTTCTTGTGAATACATTAGAAGAGACTGAAGACCTGATTTTCGTTTGCATCAAGGCCTCTTTATTAAGCTTAAAGGACCTCAAATGGGCGTAAACTGCGATTAGGATCTAGTCCCCTATCTCTCCCTGCTTGAGATATTTAAGGATTCTGAATCTCTAACGTCTATGCATTCAGCTCTGAGGGAGAACCTCTGATGTCCACAGATTCAGCTCTAGGGAATAGTGACAGCCTGGCAGCAGCCCAGAAATACAATTAAACTGAAGTCTGTCTTCAGAAACCAGAAAAAAAGCGATGTGTTTAAAAGCATTTAAAAGTTATTATTCTTTATGCTTGCTCTTTTCAGAATTAATATCATATGTATATATGAAACAAACTCCTTTTTTTTAAATCATCATAAAAGCCTAATATTTTTCATAGTTTTTATCTGAATATTTTGCATAGTTAACACTTTTTTTTGTATGTATTATTTCCACATAGGTATATTAAACAGGTATCAGTGACTAAGTTCGACCAAGAAAAAGCTTAGCTAGTTTTTTAAATAAGCAAAGCTTACTTACATTTTTTCGTTATTAATAGGTGAAGATAATGCTTAATTTCAGAAAAGGGAAGAATTGTCAAGATAGGTTAATACTCACATAGTGCATTGAAATCCTCAAATAGAAAATGTTATACAAACTCAAAAACTGGTTTGGCTTTTAAAACCATAAGTAGCATGTTCTTAAAAGGAGACAATAAGGGAAGAGGAGCTGTTCTGGTGGCAGTGGTAGAACGAGTGAACCTCGATTCCCTCCTGCTGTGTCCCCTGCAGGACCCTTCCAACACTTGCAGGTTTGCAAGAAACAGCAGTGCTCTGGCCTGCGTGATACTTTGCTTGGCAAGGCCATGTGAGCTTGCTGACTGGCGTGCCAGCCGCTGACTGGCGTGCCGGCCACTGCTATGTACATAATAATTTATGTCCAATAATCCTCTGTGGAAGCACTATTCTAACTCTCTCTTCCCCCTTGCCCCCCTCACCTGCTTATTTCCACAAAACCACTAAGAGCATCATTTTCTTTGAGATTCCACCTCCCTTTCAGATGTAGATGAAGTTTCTCAGTGGATTCCTGCGTGATTAGGAGAGCTCTGACAGGGGAAAAAAATGATGAAAAGCGATATTGCAAATGCCTCGTTCCCTTAGGCAGCCAGGCTGAGAGGAAGCGCGTAAGGCCTGTGACAGCCCAGCTCTTGGCCATGAGTAGTCAAGCTATGAAAGGAAGGAAAAGCCTAGTAATCATGAACTGCGATTCTTCAGTGAAATCCTGTGCCAAGACATCTGTGTGCTGAATAGGAAGAAATGAAACCATTTTGGTAATTTGTCTCCTGGGTTAAGGGCAAAATGTGTCACAAGAAGGATGTAGGATGTCCTGGGGAATTCCTACCAATTATAGTCCACCTAGTAACACGAATACAAATGAAGGGAGATTTAATACACTCGCTGAATTACTTAGCAGATTTAAGAGAGAGGAAAGGAGACACATGGCCTCAGGGACCTTGTGCTATCTCTGGTCCTAAGAGGAGCAAAGCATGAAGAGAGAGCCTGGACATTAGGCAATAGGTGCCCCAGAGGTGCTAAAAGGATCAATTCAGATTGAAGGCTATTGGGGTTGTGTCTTTGGGGACAGTTTATTGGATTTGAAATCGTCCCCCTGCACTCAGCATCATGCTGGATTCCAGAGCAGCAGGGTCTGTTGGACTATCTTTAAATAAGGTAGGAAATAAGGGAAGAGGCTGCTCTTGTTTGGCTTGGGCAGGCTAGCTAGAATTTCCAGCACGTAGAGCAAAAATAGAGACAGATGTTAACCAAAACAAAATGCCTAGAAGATAAACTGTATGGTTGTAGCTAAATTTCTCTCTAAGAGAATTTCTCTGTTGTAAGTTGAAGTAGGCTATGGAGTACAGAACAGATGAAAAAGCTAGGGTACTACTTCAGTGTTAGCAATATATAAGCCGACACCGAGATGTGCAGAAGCAACATTCAGCTAATGTGCAAAGAAAAAAGAATAAAAAAGCAACATCAGTTAAGCACTACAATTATTAGCATGTAAAGCAGTTTTAACCAACAACTTTAAGTAAGATTGTCAGTTCACTTAGCTCACTGTACTTTTTATGTTGATTAAGTACATTGACCTGGTTTCAAAGAATATGTGGACAAATTTGTGGGGAAAAAATCCGCTGAGAACTATAATTTGTAAGAGAACCTTTGGTTGAGGTAGTCCCAGAGCCACAAAATACTGCAAGCAGGAGGTTATTCTAAGCAAGTACTAAAATCTGCTTACCCCACAATGCTCTTCCCTACAAATCTGCTAGGAGATGGGAGGCTGAATATAGTGAAACTCTGGTCACAACATCTTTTTATATGCCCTTTTGTTCATATTCAAGTTATTGGGATACTGCTATTCAAAGTTGCATGTGCTTCATGCTACAGTCCTAAAAGAATAATGCAGTAAAGAACTCTTTGATAACGATGGCAACCCTGTTGCTTATATCTCTCCACGCCAGAAAGCCGTCTTCTAATTCATAAGCGTGCGATTATATTATCTTCAATTTAATGAAGCTGAGAATCAAAGCACCATACATAGAGGTGAAATGCAGGGGTTATAAGTTACACACTGGAAAGGAGGCCGAGTGTAAGAGAGTTACAGTTTGATTTATACCTTGAATAAACGAAGAAAGTGTAAGTTATGCTGTCTTGGAGATTTTTTTTTCCGAGTGTCACACAGAAAGGTTATTTAAGGCATAATTTATTGAAATTGATACTCAGTACAATGTTTTGTACTGAGTATCATATTCTTATTTTACAACTGTGATTGGTCACTGAATTTAGTTCGTAAATCATTGATTTTCATAAGCAGCATCGTAGCGCCTAAATGTATAGTGTGCATGTGGATTTTAAAATAAAGAAGGAAAGTGGGAGAGGACTGATTTTATGTTTCTATTAAAGTTCTGGATAGGTTAAATAGGGGATTTTGAGAAGGAAACAAAGTTTCTAAGTTATGTGAATGTGTTTAATAATTCTGTGAATGCTGTACTTCAGACTGGGCATGTGTTCATAACTGCATTGAAATAAAATAACTTTAAAAGTAGAAGCAAGAGGTTAAGGCAGAAGTTTAGTAAATGTTGCTAATGGTTTTAAACCTGATTCATGTGTAGAGTATTAAGCTGAGTGAAGCTGCAGAAGTAGAAGCGTCACTGAAATTAGAATGTTATTTTTTCAGGAGATGATGTTGTGTTGGTAGTTAGCTTTTTAAAATATATTTGTCTAGTAATACATAACAAAGTGTGTTCTGTATTACATATAAATAACTCCATGCAGAGAGTGTGCAGACTGCGGTGTTAAAATTCAAGCTGCCAGAATAAAACAATGCAAAATGGTAATATGGGAGAAGGATTATTTCAATTTTAACATAAAAGCTTTTCTTTCTGCAGAAATGAGAGGGAAACAAAGTCATTGTAGGGCTGGTCTTAAATGGAACAAGCTGAATAATTAAGTTATAGATTAGAAGCCTGTTTTAACTATGCAGTAGATAGAAAAGATGCAAAGTTTGAATGAGCCGTGGGGGACATCAGTGGGAAATTCCTGGGCACATCTGCCTGGGGATGTTACATTGGATTAGTTTATTCACTCATTCAAAGAGCATATTTAATTATATTAAACAGGGAGGCACCCATAGCACTTTTTTTTCCCACTGCAGTTAAGGTGCTCTTCTTGTTAATCCTACAGTCCTCATGGCTCTGAGTCTATCCGAGTGAATCCCTCAGCACTCTCCAAAGCGATTCCGCAGAGCAGCGTTCTGCCGCTCTGCTCCTGTTCTGGGACTTTGCAGTGGCAAATACTGGGATGTCTACCAGAACCTACAGGAATTTGGAGACTGGAGGTAAAACTAGAAACTCCTATGATTCTTCTGCTGGCATCTATTAATTTCACCAGTGCCAGTTCTGCTCTGCTGCCAGGCAGCCCTGAGGATGCTGCTGAGAGCCGGGGTCCTCCCTGTCAGTGGGTACCTGCTTTGGCAGGCGTGCAGGCAGACAATTCTGGCCCTGCAGGTTCCTAGGGCTTTTGAGGACGTGGGAACATGCTTAACGGAGAAGGGGCAGGAAGAGGAAGACTGGAAAGCTGTTTTCCTGGAACAGAAATAGCTATCAGCTGCTGGGCTGAGTGGCAAGACAGAATTCAGATGACTACGACTTATAGCAGACAGCCAGGACAGCAGAGGACACTTCTAGAGACACTAGAAATGTCTGTGCTTGAAGTCACCTGAGAGCTGCAGCGCCAGATCAGGGCTGTGGACGCTGAGCACAGTTTACAGGAAATAGGTGACTTTTGCTCCTCAGGAAGCTCGCTCCCCTCACTTACTCCCTGCCAGTAGTTAACCAGACTGGAGCTGTCAGAGCAACTTCTGGGCTTGTTGCCATAGGGGAGATTGAGATGTTGCTTTGAAAGGTGCTGTTCGGCCAGGTGTAAACACGGGAGGAACTGGCATCTCTTTAGAGAGCAGATACTTCCACCCGCTTTCTCTGGGAGCACCTTTGATTCTTCATTTGCTCTGGAAGTGTCTTCTAGGTGTCGGTGTCCAGGGCTTCTCCACAGAGGAGACCCAGCTGAGCCCAGGAGCTCCACGCCGCACGTGTGGTGGGGCCTTAGTGATCACTGCTTCAGGCAACAGCACAGGGGAAAAAGGAAAGGACTTTCCTCCTAGCTCTTTTGTACACATGTGATTTAGAAGCATAGAAATGCTGCCAGTCCTTAAAAACCACAAAGGTACAATAAAGTCTTGGTGATGTTCTAGGTGAGTAGGGTAAGATGAGAAAAGGCAAAGTCCTCCCCAGTCTTCAGAGGCTTTTGGAAGGAAAGATAAGGATGGTGTACAGCTCTGCAGGCTGCTCCCAGGTAGGGCAGTAGGGTAGGCTTAACACTTTAACCACCTTTTTTTGTTTAATAATCTTCAGCTATAAACCTTTAGCTTCACTTCCTCCACTTAAACAAGTGAGAGGGTTCTTCAGAATGAATCCTGATCCCGGTCCTATATATGTAAAACAGACTTAACTGACTTTACTTTAATGGCATCAGTTGGGACTTAGATTACTGAAGTTTATCAACAGTTAGATCATTTGGCTTTAGTGAATTGTATAAATAGCAAAGGTATTTGCAGTGCTGTCCCTGGAAGCTCATTTGATTTGGCCTTCCTCAGAATCAGGCTTTGCCACTGACTTTGTAGAGATGTGGAGATTTCACCCAGAGGTGTCCCAGCAGGGAAAATCTGCCTTTCACGTGACCTGAATAAGCTCTACCAACTTCCAGTTACTATAAGATCTTTTCTTTAATGGAAGTTAGGTGCACCTGCCCAAATCTCTCCTAAGGCTGAAAAGAAACACATTTCACAAGAAACACATTTCACCAGCTGATGGAAAAGAAGAGAAGAAAAAGGCATTCGCAATTCAAAGGAACAAAATGGAAAAATATTACTTAGAGAAAAAAATTACATAAATTCCCTTTGCCTGTGGGTCAGGGCTAACTTGTACTTTACTCTTTGATGTGGGATTTTGTTTTCATGCCACTGTCAGGCACAGACTTTTTCAAAGCAACAACCATACTGTTTACTGCATGCCACAGCCATTTTTAGAAAGAGTTACCACAACATGTAATTTTAAAAGAACTTTCATGTGTGAATCATGAACTTCTAGATCTGCTTACTGACAACTACATAGTTGCTATCAAATATTAAGCTATATTTCTTTTTTTCTCCTCCTTTAATAAAGTCAAGTTATTACCTAATTCTTTTCCTTAGTAGACATCAAAGCTTCATTTTTTTTACTGTATGTTGTGGGAGGGAGCAATAGATTGCCTTGACTCCATACTTGTCTTTATGTTGTGTATTCCTCAGGCAAAATAGATGTAGGCTACTATCAGGTCAATTGAGCAGCTTTCAGTGTGTGATTTGCAACTACTTTTCCCCAAACGCTTGACCATAGATGTACATAGACCGGGGTCATGCCCTTAGCTGACAAAAGTCAGCATCATCTATTCTTAATAGGCCCAACTCTCAATAGGTGAAGACCTATTGAGATCATGGGGTTCATCAAAGCAGTAAACCTGAGAATTTGAAAAGGGAAGCTGCAATGGGACCAAAAAAATAAAAAGATAATCGCCTTGGGCCATTCTGAGGGACCAACTCTTCATTTGATTATGCTGAAAATTAACTGTGTCCATTACATATGATTCCAAGAAGTAGAAATCAGCTAAAATTATAATTGTTAGGTTCCTTTTTACCTGTCCTGAAGCCTCTGTTGTTTCATAGAAGGTTTTGCCTTTGTGATGCTTGAACAGTCTTGTAGCAAATCAAGCCTTGTCTCTGAGTGTGTGAGAGAAAAACCGCTTCTCACTCTTTGTTTTGGTCATAAAGGAAAAAAAAAGATGTTGTGTCAGGATATGCAAGATCCCATTTTGACCCTCATCCAACAGGAGCCCTGTTTATTCAGTAACCCAATACATGTGCATAGAGCTTCCAATGGGCGGATTTATAACACAGTCATATTGAGCAGCACCGTATTACTCAGATCTGTAGCGATGCTAGTCCACGCCAGCTGAAAGGGAAAGGATTGCCTTTGAAGTCTAGTATTTTCAGCATCTGCTTGTCATGGTTGCCCAGGTCTGTAGCTTTCCTAATGTGCATTCCATGTTGGAAGCATGGACAGGCCACTGAATTTAGCAAGGTCCCCTAATTTTGTTCTTCACATCTGTTGTATTCCCTAGCTGCAAAACACAGATACCTGCACCCACAGCTGGTTAGATCTGTGCTGCAGATAGGCCTTGAAACAGTAGAATGGACGCTGGTATCTCGTCTTCTTTCATATGGTTTTGTGCATTGAGTTAAGCCCTCACCAACCTTTTTCTTTTCTTTTTTTTTTCTTTTATTTCCATTTTTATTTTTTCCCTAAGATAACTCTGAGCAAATATATGTGCATATCCACATATTTATATATTTTAGATAACATAAGAATTACATGCTATTTGTATACTATATATAAATACAAGGACAACTTTCTAGCAGAAAACTTAACATGTCAACTAAAAGATTACTTCTAGGAAAAATATGCATTTTTAGAGATGTGAAAACACTATGCATTAAGCAGCAAAGCAAGTCATGTCCTTTCACTCTGCTTTCCTATTATACTCCCTTCTCTGCTTTTATTGATGCTACACACTATAAAAACATAATGGATGGATCTGGGAGCCACAGATTCCACCAACCTCTTCCTTCCTTATTCTCAGTAGCAGGAGCTACTGCAACGTTTCTTTGCAACCAAGAACAGTTTGTGCAATGCCCCAACTCTGCAGCTTTCAACTGTTCCTCATTTTCCCAGATTAGTGCCTTAATGAAATCCAAATGTTTTTCATTTTCTCTCTTTGGGTTCCTCCTGTGAAACCTGATGCTGGCAGTGGACACTGTCCTTTTGTGACCTTTTCTCTTCCTGTTTTTGCTGCTGACTAACTTAAATCGTGAGCAATTGTAAAATGGTGACAGTTGCACACTTTATCAGTCTCCTCACACACCTGCAGGCTGTTAGTAATGTTACAAAAGCCTAAACTGGTCAGAAAACTACTCTGCTTTTCCTCCCCTCCACAAGGCAGAAGTGAGGCATGAGGATGAATTTCTAATGGGCTGGTAGAGCAGTTCATAGTGTCCATCTGAGTCACTCTCAGTATAAACTCTCACTGCAGTACAACAGTAATCTATCACATCACATAAAATCTATAAACCAGATTTCATAAAAGAGCCATTGATTTCAAGAGGGTTATTTCTGAGCAGCTATCTTGCAAGTCGGCCACATAATTTCACACAAATGACTTCAGCAAATCACATGAGGGCCCATGAGGACAGGAAGAGAGCTCCAAATGTTCAAGGCAGGGGAAAGATTTAGGTAAAAGAGAACAACAGAAATATCAAATGGCTCATTTTAATGTTAACTTATAAAGATGAAGGGCAAATTTACAAAGGCAGTAAGTCAACAGGATTGCACCGAAGACACCAGAGAAAAAGAAAGTAAGAATACAGCCCAGGAACTTTAAGAAAGAAAACTAAAGCAAATTAAGAGCTTTGTGCTCTTCTTCTGGCACAAATAGCCCCAGTTACTGGAACTACACTGATGTAAAATTGGTTTATGCGACAGAAAAATCAAATCATCTGTCAGTTGGAATTCTGTGATGATGATAAACACCAAAATTAAGCATGAAACCCCGGTCAGCATAGAAACTGTTACAATGTGAAGAGATGGCCCTAGTATCTCCAGGAACATTAGCTTGACACTACAAGTAGCAAACAGTTTTTTACCTCTGCAGCGAGTAATGGAGAGACAACTTGTAACACTCTTTTTATTTTATCTTAATGCTAAAGAACTCGGTTCTGCCTCTCAAATAAAACTGTGTATCACTAAGCTCATTTCTGTGTGTGAGGGTTTGTAGAGATCCTGTGGATGTGCCCATAGCACTTTTAAGAACCAGAAGATGAATGATGTACAGCAAAGCTATTTTTTTTCCTATGCATAGTTTGTTCGTTGTTTCCCTCAGGGAGACAGACTCAGGCAGTTTGCATGGAGTGAAATGAGGTACCCCGTCCTTTTCTGACACCTTTAATAATTTTAAAGAATTAAACCTATACTTTGCTAAGTGAAATGTTCCAATTTAATCAAACTGTGCTGTCATGACTATACTTACATTAAGAGTTTAAGAGCCCTGCTTCGCTCTCAGCTAATCCCTCACACATGAGGTTTTCATGGTTAAATTGTCTCCTGTGTAAGTAATCAAGTACATATGAACGCTGCTGTGAGGGAAATTGAGCATAAGTTAAAATCTCTAAGAATGAATTGCTAGGAAGAGCAGGGTTGTGGAAAAGAGGAGGAACTGGCTAAAACTGCCACCTTGCTCTGATCCCCTTTCTTACTTTGCAACTTACTCCAGTGAAAATGTTAAATATGAATGAAATCCACCACTGTAGCATTTATATCCAAGCCATGTGCTCCTACCCCCACTCTTCTTTCTCCTAATCATTTTCTTTCTCAATTTTTAAAGGAGAAAACCCCTGTCATCTTATAATTTTGAATATCCTCACCATTAATCTGGTCTACAGATGCTTTTTTTAAACTTTTTTTTCCCTCAAATATCAACTTTGTATAATCATCTACTACACTCTTTCCCTTATAATGGACAGAAACAATGAATCGTTTGGTCCTTCCCAACTTCTTTATTCCAGTTGGAACAGATTTGACCATGCAAAAGAAGTTACATACTCAGACAGATGCTAAGAATTTGTATCCTCCAAAATAGTATTTGGTGCTGTGTTATAGACAGATGATATAAGGAAGATAATACAGATCTAGAGGAAATGGCCAGAAACTAAAGCATCAAAAGTTCCACAGGAACTTAAGGAAAAAAATCTTAACAGTGAGGGTGACAGAGCCCTGGAACAGGCTGCCCAGAGAGGCTGTGGAGTCTCCTTCTCTGGAGATCTTCAAGACCCGCTTGGATGCAGCCCTGTGCCACGTGCTCTAGGTGGCCCTGCGTGTGCAGGGGGGTTGGACTAGATGACCTCTAGAGGTCCCTTCCAACCTTAGGCATTCTGTGATTCTGTGATTATATGAATATCAACACATGCAACAAGGTGTAAGAGCTAAAAAAAGGTTACATTTCTGTGTAAGAGTTTGCAAATGTCAGAAAAGAGTGCATGGCAGGAACAAAAGTCAATAATAATAATAGTATGGCTAATTCAGAGGAATTTTTAGTAGAACAAGTGGAAAATGTAATGGGAAATGCATGGAATATAAACTTGGAAGCAAAGGGGATAATCAAAAGTTATAAGGAGGACAAAGGCTACTTGCCAAGACATAATGAATTTTAATCTCAAAAAAAAATAAAGCCACAGGCATGAAGAGATAATGGATAAAATTTAGGGCTCTTGGTAATGAGCTCCCCCAAAAGGGAACATATGAACCAAATATATAAGTGAATAATAAATGAGGCATAATTCCATGAAATCCCCATCTCAGATGGAAAGGTGGTTAAGATTAGCCACTAACAGAAGCAACTATTTCTAGATGAATTTCAGTAGCTCTTTGCCTCCCTCATTCATAAAAACCTCCAGTGATGGAAATGATTCCCCATCTCAGAGAACCTAACCTGGCTCCTCCACTATTTCTGCTACTAGGATGTTTTCCCTATTGCTGAAAAAGGGAAAATTTGCTGTAATTTAAACAAGTGGTTTTGAAGAAAAGGGTATTTCATTTTCACATGGTCTTCTGTGTATTTGAAAAGAGTTACATTCCTTTTCTCTCTGTCGCTTATCTTCCCTTGAAGCCCTGCAAAGTTGTTTCTTTGGGTCTTTCCTCCCAGGAAAAGGAGGAAAGACTTCCTCTCACCTGTAATTGTTCCTGTTGCTCTCCTTTGGATCATCACAATTAGATCACATGCTTTTTTTGAAGGACATTGACTATAACTGAATGCAAAACTCCAGCTGAGACCCTTGCAGTGCTGAACAGAGCAGATGGAAATCCATGTGTGCCTTTCAGCCTACCCTCCTGCTCACGTAGTCCCATACTGTGTTTCCTCTTTTGCTAGAACATGACTTTACTGACTCCTGCTCCGTTCGTGATCCACTACAACTGCAGACTCCTTTCTGAAGAGCGCACAGGGGAAAAAATCAGCCAGCAGGCTCCTCACCCTGTTTTGTTCAGGTGATCCATCTTGCCTAGGGGTAGTTCTTGGCACTTGTCTCTATTCTTTTCTTTTTTTTTTCTTTCTTTCTTTCTCTTATTTTTTTTTCTAGACCATTTCTTCATTTGGCAAGATCATTTTTAATTCTAAACCTGTCACACAATTCATCTGCATTTTCACATCATCTACAGGCTTAATAAATATGTTTCTTTATTCAGCTTCCCAGTAAAATCATCAAGCAGAAAGGGAAAGAGCAGATTCCTGTGGAATCCCTCCAAAAGATACCTACGTTGCAACAAGGGACTACTGATGAATTTGCATCTGGATATAGCTGTCCAACCAAAGTTTTGTGCCCTCCTGGAATAGTTTAAACCACAGGTGAAGTTTATCAGGCCAAGGTGATGGGAGAACACCTGGCCTTTCTAGCTATTCCTTAACCTATTTGGTAGTATAAGCTGAAATGACACCTTGTGATCATTAGTGTTAATCGGGATAAACAGGTGATCACATCTGATCTTTTGAGTGAAACCAGATGCAAAAAAAAAAAAAAAAAAAAAAAGCATGTCTAGCCTTTTTGGCTTTAGAGCTTTCTTCCTCTTCCCCTTCCTATTGCCTTTTTGGCTTTATAGCTTTCTTCCTCTTCCCCTTCCTATTTTGGATTCTCCCTTATTACTAACAAAATTGTTGCCCTTGTGTCTCTTGCCTTTTATATCAAATTTTGGATAAGGCAAAAACAAACAAAAAACCCCACCAGAATTCTGCACAGATTCTGTTTCCTGCATGAAGGGCTACTTTTTCTGAGTGTCATAAGTGATCTGACTTGTTTTCCTTTTACTTTCTTTTGGCATACATTGTTAATGACCATGGTGTAAACAGTTTAGTCTCTTTTTACACTTGAAGTGAAACAATATATACTTCTGTCCTTAAAAACTTCTCTTTGCGCAATTGCCAGATGTCCACTCAAAATTGCTCGTGTCCGCTTAGCTGCTAGTTATCTAAGTTTGTTGAAATCTCTGCACTTTTAGTCCATTACTTCTTTTCCCCCTTAATTTCTTTGCAAGGATCATATAGCTCATGATTCCAAGATTCCCCTTACACATCATGTCTTTCACCTTCACACTCTCAAGCAATTCTTCTTCACTGCTTAGCCTAAAATCTAGAAATTCCCTCTTTTGGATTCCTTCCTTTGCTTTTATCAAAAACATTCCCAGTAATTCCAAGAAGTTGCTGGACAGCCTGCATTCTACTGCCTCCTGTTACCAGTCAGTATTTAGATTAAGGTCCCCCCCATCCATAAAAAAATCTAGTCCTTTGGCTGATTCTGCTAGTTGTGCACAAAGAGCCTCAGAACATCCTTGTTTGAAATTTAGCAATGCCCACCATGAGAGAGGTCATATTCATGTCTCTTTCTACCTTCTTGGAGTTGTAACTTGCTCCACATTCTGGATCTCACAGCAAGCACAGGTATCTTGAATGCAGCCTGTCTCATTCTGTCCATTCCCTGAGCAAGCCAATGCTTTATGTATTAGCACTCTAGTCATGCCCCCAACTCAGCACAGTTTGTGAGTATTCCAGTGAAAACAGAGCCGATTACTAGTTACAAATTTTCCTAGTGCCGTTAAGAAGATGCACTTTTTGGAAAAACCAAGGACTTGGGACACTGAGAAAGAACTAGAGGATGTTTTCTGGGGGTCAAAGAAGCTCCCAGAAGCACAGGGCAGAACAGAGAGAGAACAGCATGACAGCAGTTCATGCCACTCATCTTGAGGCAGGAACTAAAATAGGATGGATAAGTGCTCTGTGAGATCTGAGAAACCAAAAGTGGCTGTGATTATTGCACACTGCAGTAGGGAAAGGCAGAAGCATTTATTTCGGCAGAAAGAATGAAAAATAAATGAAATAAATATGTAAAAAGGAGAACATTTTCCGCTATTTACAATTGGAGAAGTTTGGGGGGGCATGGCATGTGCCAAATGTTTTCCAATGCTTGATGCATGAGCAGGATTCTGTCAGGTGTCCTTAGGAATACGGACCACATGTTTGTGCAAGTTCTGCACCTCCTTTGCTTCTGAGGACGGCTCTTTGGTCTCTGTTTGGCTCCCATAGTATTTCATAGGAAACGACGGGAAAACAAAACACAGTGATGGTGGTGACAGTAGTAAAGTCAGAAATAATATTTCTATCTGAAAAATAGAACAAAATCATGACCAGAAGCTCTGAGCTTCCAGTGCCAGTGCTTTTGGCCCTCACCTAAAAAAGAAAGGAGAAGAATTCTGTTCAAACAGAAACAGAACATCTGGGAGAAACATTAGGCAGGGCGCAGGTAGGTCGCAGCAAGGCCACCCTCGACACAAACGCCTCAGCGGACGAGAAAGGCAGGGACCTTTCTGGCTTGCCGGCCGCCCCTGGAGGCCGAGGACGGGCTGCCTGCTCCAGCTGTCCGCCCGGCCCCTCCGGATGCTCCTGCAGGAGCCGTCCCCAGGCTGCGGACACAGTGACTTGCTAAGGGCGCGTGCTGGCGGCTCCTCCGCAGCCGGGCTGCTGGCCGAGCCACTAGATGTGACTAGGAAGTGGCTTTGGTTGGAGCGCAGTCCTGCTACAGCGTACGCACAACTGCAGCCCAGCAGCTTGCCCATAGCGGGTACCGACAGAAACACTGTCATTACTGTCACACAAGGGAGGAGGCTTCAGCCTGAAGTCGGAGTGAAAAATAACTATATTTGATAGAAAGCTGAGGCCATATTGGTTGACCATACACCGTTATCTGAAATAACTTAGTAAACCATCTGTAAGGATTTGGAGCTTATTTTTACTGCTACAACTATCTGATTTAAAATCAACAGAAAGCTGGGGATGATTTATAGTTGCAAATACATTTTCTATAGCACATTTCTATAGCACATTTTTTTAAATGTGCAGAGCAAACTCCAGAAGTACATTTTTCATAGGTCAATCTGATAAAACGAAGCAATCTGGCTTCAGACAAAATTATTGCCAGAAGCTCAAGTACATATTAGGCAAAGTATAAGCTACACTTATTCTGCACTTTTCTCGCAACTGATCTTTGTTGATGACAAGGTACTTGGCCAGGTAGACCTTTGGTGATGAGAATAGGGTGCACAGAAAGTAGTGAAATAGAGCACATTTCCTTGCCCTCCTAAGATGGTGTTGTCGTTGCCAGGAAGTATTTTGTTTAAAGAAACAAAGCTCGTGATTCCAAAAGCACCACAAAAAATGTGCTTAAAAGGATACCTGAAAGTCAATTGAGGGACTGAAAAATCTAAGAGCAAGATCAGGGTGTTTTATATTGGGCTTAAATAAACAGTGACATTGTGGGAAGTTAAATATGGTAGCATCTGCCAAAAATATTGTTCAAGCAAAAGAGCCTATGTTGGTAGCAAAAGAAATATCACCCCCTTCCCTCCTTCCCTGGCATGAAGCAGGCATAGGTTTGTTTATGTTGGCTATATAAACTTTGCTTCTCATAGCAAATTATTCTCAATTCCTGAAATAACCTCATTTGTAGATATGAGAATAAAAAAGCAATTACCCAGAGTAGCAAATGTATTTCAGTGTGGCTGATTTCTCATTTATGGGACATTATGGTTAAGCTGACATACGGATCTGGGTGTGTGTCTGACCCAGACCTAGTCCTGAATCAGTCATTTTTCCAGAGAGTCTTGTACAGGCAATGCCACAGGAGGATGAGAAATTGGAGCAGAACATAATATAAGCAAAACAGAAACGTTTACAACCAGCCTGAGAATATGAGAACAGTGGAGTAGGATTGGTCCCTCAACTGAGTAAACACAGTAGCTGCACTTTACAGCTCTGACTTCAAGAGGTCATTCCTGCTTGAGAAAGTACCAGCATGTGCTTAATGTCCATTGAAAACCACTGTAATCTGAGCTTTAGCCAGCCCAATAAGCAGGTCACTGAGGAAAAATATCTTCAAAACACACAGAGATTTACATGCAGAAAGACAGCACTCATATGTCTACAGAACCACAAAGGGCAGAAAAGGTACAAAGAGTTTGCTTAATACAAGTGCATTTGAACAATGACTGTGAATGTGTTTCTTAAATAAAGAAAAATTGAACAAACCACTTTTTTTTTTTCTCTGTCTGGGAACTAATAGTGCCGTTGATCCAGCCCCCTGCATGTGCCTGAGCCAGCCATTTTCTGCAGTGGGAGCATTACATTTAATCCAACAGGGAGATCCCCATTCAGCTCTCTTCTGAATGCTGTTGTAAGCCTAATGTTAGTTTAATGATTCAAGCTGCACTTTATGAATATAATATGAAAGGGCTGGAAAAGACCAATTTGTCTGCGAGATTCATTACTATTAGACAAAACTATGATATTTATGCTGTGCATGACACTAAAGAAAAGTACTCTACTGGGCATAGCCCAATGCTGGTAAGAATCATGAAAAGAGAGTCTTAATTTTTGGAACACACTGTGAAACTCTGAAGAAATTTCTCATTCTGGTACCATAATAAGAGATATAAATAATTAAATTTTATTCCTTTAAAGGTTGCTTACTGGTATTCAGTCAATAAGACCTTTTGTTTTTTTATCCCCAAAGTATTTTATTCAAGTCACACCTTAGAAATGAACAATGAGAACATAAAATTTAAACTTCTACATTAAATTGCACAGAGACCGAGCAGCCTAAGTACATGTGGATCTTTTCTCTCCTTGATCAATCTGGTTATATCTTTCTATCATTCTGACTTAGAGGTATGGAGGAAGTAAACAGTATTTATGGTGTAAAACAAATTCTACTTGCCATACTTCATGTTTGCAAACTAAGACACTATTAAAACACCACAAACTAAAATCTGTGTTCTTATGAGTATGTATCATTATGTTTCAAGTGTTTTTCGGGCTGAGAAAATATAAAGATTTGAGCTTGCTGGTCAGTCTAATCACTTCCTTCATAATCCCTTGAAGTCCAATAGAAAAATTCTGTTTCACCTCTCCCTTGGACAATTCTCATTCTGGTAACTGGGTTTCCAGGGCTGTTGTTTCCATCTCAGCTTCCTTCGCTGAGCTGGTGTGCTAGGCTATAACGAGTGCTTCTGATCCCAGCATGAGAACCCCACTGTTTTGCAAAGCTCACAAGCTTCTAATACTTAAAAATACTATATCAGAGAAGGGAAGGACATCTGTGTCTGGATTTTTCTCAAAGTAGTCAGTACATTTGGTGATGTATATCCTTTTAGCACATCTTTCTGGCTGATTCACAGGAGAAAATGCAACTAACAGAATCAGTTGGTGAGACCTAACCTGAAGTACTACCTCCAGCAACAGCCCTCTGGGTCAAACATGACCTGGGGACAATGCAGGAAGAGGTAGCTGGTGGTGCACGGAAAGCCTATTTGGAACAAGAAGCCCAGAAGAGTTTGGCTTATTTATTGTAGAGGAACAAAAGCCGACACAGAATGTCATTGCTCTCCACAAATACACCAAGAGGTTAAGCATTATGAAAGGAAAGGATCTTCTGAAGATAAAGTACAGTTATGGTACAAGAACAAATGGGCATAAACTCTCCATGAATACATTTTACCTGGAAACCTAAGGAAGTTTTCTAGCCAGTTGAGCAATCGGCGTTGGGAAGAGTTGGCTTCCAGTGTGAGCACGGGGACACGGACAGGGCTGTGAGATGGAGCGCGAGCAGCTGGTGAAAGGCATCGCGCAACGCGGCGCAGGAGCCGGCAGGGGACTGGGCTTGGAGACCCGGGGGGTCCCTTCCACCCTGTGCTCCTTTGTTTTAATTTTCCTTGAAGGTATTTGGAGATTCTGCATGGTGATGTCTCACAGCTGGTAAAGGATACAGCTCAGAGAAGAAAAAGAAATAAGCAACATGTCTTAGCTCACCAGATGTATGGTATTACTTTATTCCCAATTCACAGGAAATGAACAATCATTTAGTACTGACAGGTACATACTGAAACTTACTGTCTTTCTTTTAAACCTCAAAATAATGTACTACAGAAGTTTAGCATTAACCTTAAGGTAGGCTGCACATTTTTGCCAAGGTTACTGTGATACCTTGTGAAACCTTTTGAGGAAACAGAAGAAGAAAGAGTCAGGGGGCAGAAACAATATAAATTGCTGCCAGCAAGGCCAAAAAGTTAGCAAATTTCAAAAAAAATCATCCAAAGCTCTTTCTGCATGTAGAGATACCTTAGTAAAAGGTCACTTGTGAGCGGCAGAAGGTCAGGTACAGATGACTTTAATCAGGGTGTAATCCAAATTGCCTTTGAAACAGACAATTAGACAATACAAAAGTAATGATAAAAGCAGCAAGTGCCTCATTGAATTAAAACACTGCATTTTATTAACTGCATGAAATAGAGCAGGTTACAGCTTTATAAGGAGAGGTCATTAGAGATATAAGACTTGGCCAAAAGGTTTTGCATTTATTTACTGCAATTTTGGCTTTGCATATAGCTTTTCAGTGTTCACCTCCAAAGAGGTGAAGGTTATGTACAATATTAACGGAAGAAAAAGTTAGGCCAGTACTTGCTAATGTCAGTAGCGTCTTCAGCATGCCTTCCTCTAAAAGCAAAAGGGCTTGGCTCCCAGAGGCAGGCAAGTATCCATGCTCACCAACAGCAGCTCTGCCCAAGCGGGAGTTTGAATGGCGCCTCACAGCCCCCAAAATGTTGCTTAGAGGACCGGACCATAGTCCCATTCCACAGTGCAAATAAATGACAGATGTGACAACTGGAAATCTATCTTGATTCCCCCACCCAGTTCTTGAACTGGCAAGTCTGGGTGATTTTTAAACAGCAAATAGTTAGAAAGATAGAATCACGTTCACGTTGAAAATGATTTCTAGAGAAATCTTTTCCAACCTAATCAGGGCCAACACATTCAGCCAAGTTTTGAATATCTCAAAGAACAGAGTTATCTCAATGTCTCTGGGCAGCCTGTTCCAGTGTTTAATTGCTCTCACTATGATTTTTTTTTCCGATTGGAATTTCCCTTTTAGATGCTTGTCTTGCCTCTTATCCTTCTGCTGAGCACCTTCAAGAAGAGTCAGCTTTTTCTTCTCTGCAATCCCTCTTTAGGTAGTTGAAGACAGTAATAGGATTTCCCGTTATGCTTTTTTTCTCCAAGTTCCACAGAGCCAGCTCTCTCAGCCCCTTCTCCTCACTGTGTGCTCTGGCCCCTGACCATCTTGGCAGGTTTCTGCTGGAGAAACTCCAATTTATCAACATCTCACTTGTATCAGAGGGACCAGATTGGGCACAGTATTTCATGAGGTCTCATGGGAGAATAGTCACTTCTCCCAGCCTGCTGGCTTCAGTCTTGCCAATACATCTTAGTGTGCAGCTGGCCATCATTGCCCCAGGTCTGTTGCTGACTCATGTTCCACCCGCTGTGGGCCAGGACTTCCAGCTCCTTTGCTGCTGAACTGCTGCTCAGCCACGTGGGCTCCAGACTGCACTGCTGTACTGTGGTATTTATCCCTTTGTTGATCTTCTTGAGATTCTTCATAGGCATTTATTCATCTTCTCAAGGACATCCTGAATTGAAGTCCATATCTCCTCAGTTTGCCTACAAAGATGCAGTCGGAGACCAGGATGAAAGTCTTGCTACAACCAAGGAAAATGGCATCTGTTGCGCTCCCCTCAACTGCAGAGTCAGTGATTTCATCACAGAAGGCAATCAGGCTGGTGCAGCACAATTTTCGTTTAAACAATATAGTCTATTTTTCTGAATTTCATCCTCAAATTCTGAGTTTATTCTACCATCTTTTTCAGCACTCAGACCATCCTCTCCTCCTCACAGCTGCATGGAGCAGATCTTCACCAGTGCTGACTGAACACAGCGGCTGAACTTGCCTATAGGAAAAAGTGACACTGACAATAGACATAGATAGATGTAATGGTAGCATCCTCCCCGCAACACTTAGTCCACCTGTAGAGTGATATTCTCTAAGCACATATGCTCAGCATCACAGTGCTGCTATCTCTTTATTAGCAAACTATAAGATCTGGACAGATTTCAATGTAGCCCGCAAAGCAACCTATTTTTTATATTACTGATGTGACTGACTTTCATTTCTTAGGCAGGATTAGCTACCAAAGACATTCAGATTTCTCTCTTTAAGACTCAGAAACTGTCCGAACAGATTCATTCTGCTCTTAGCTCATGAATCCGTACTAACACTGTAACGCTGAAGGAAGGCTAAGCTGAGAGGCCACAGCCTCCACTTCCTTTATGAATTAGGTGAGATTCAGGTAACAAAATTAACTTCATTTTCACTTTCTATCGTTGTATTTGTCCCTTGTGTATACTTACATTTATTTCACTAGTATCTATAAAATCTATTTTCCTCTTTTCATGTTGTACTGGGAGGGATATAAATGGACTAGCACCCTTTTTAATCATATGCACATTCTCATTTTCTTTTCAGGTTTTTCTAATGAATATTCATGAGACTTTGACTGAACTGAAGTCTTGCAAGTAACTGTAAGACTGAACTACCTGCAGGTAATTTTTAATACCCTCAGAGGAATGCAGTTAACTTGAACTCATCCCTAGTCTGAGTTGGTGCTTTTTGAAGTAGGTCTTCATGGGGTGAACAGGAAGACTATGAGGGTTTTATTATAGTTGGCTTCCTTTACTGCATTAGCGTTTATATTTTCCCAGTAGAAATCCCCAAATTGAAAATATAGAGGTGTCAGCTAGCACCACTTTAGTTAAGGTTGTGTCAACATTTCCTATAAACGTTGTTTTTCTAAGGTTTATAACTAGACCGTAAAAATGTGCTCAGCACTGAAACTTGGCATAGAAAAGTTCAGCCTGGAAGAGAATTTTCACAATTAAAAACAAAAAATCGGTTCAGCTGTTTTTAACTAATATCCATGTAATTAAATGGAAATGAGTTGATTTAAAGATTCATTTTCCTTCAGCATAATTCAAAGCAAACTTCTGTTTAAAAAGTAAATTCATCAAGGGATTAGTCCATTAATGTTGTCTAGTTGCACTTGGTAATTTTCAGAGAGTCAAAATTACTGAGCTATTTCACACTAGGAAATACTGACTACATCTGCAATACTATTTTGTTTAAAGCTCTTTGGTACACATAAGGAAATATTTTTTATAGGCGGGGCTAGTAGTGCTGCATAATATGAAGTTTGCCCAGTATTTCCTATTATAAAACCACGTTTTCAGACTTTGCCAAACTGTAACCATTTGGGCTGATATTTTATACACCAGGTGTATGTCTAAGGCTGAATTTTCTGTTTTTTTTTGTTTGTTTGTTTGTTTTGTTTTTGTTTTGTCAAAACAGATTAGCTGATTCTGACAGTGTGAATTTAGAAAACATTTTGTTTTGTTCATATTGGAAAAATTCTAACAAGCTACTTCTCAAGAGGTCTCATTTCCTGGTCATTGCTTAGTAGCAGTGGCTTAAAATGAAGAAGAGGCACAGTGGTGTGTTCTCTCATGATATGCCTGTTGCGTGAGACATGACATATCCCTAATGGCCAGGCAAAACCCAAACTAGAATTCTAGACACATCCCAGTTTCAGAGTATGAGCTGCGGACTTTAAGTATTGACACAAATGATGCTCAAAGCTCTACATAAGCAGGTCATAAATGGTGACTGGTAGACCCTGCACTGGTAAATACAAAAATTCATTGTCTGGATGTCATATTGCTTTAAAAATGCCCAAACTACATCTACCATTATGTCTATCTATATGTCTATCATTCGTGTCGCTTTTTCATATAGGCAAGTGACATAACTGGAGTCCAGCCGCTGTGTTCAGTCAGCCCTGGTGAAGAGCTGCTCCATGCAGCTGTGAGGAGGAGAGGATGGCCTGAGTGCAGGAAGAGGATGAGTGCCCATGAAGCAGGCTTGCTATAAGGCTGAAGTACAAACTGTGGATAGTCCTAGGATCTTTGTTCCGGGTGAAATGCCAAAACTTGGTGTCCTAAATGTCTTTTTTTCTGAGCAAATAGCAGAGCAATGGCAGAGTGAAAGATCTAAGAAAACTCCTCTTTAGTGCTGAGCTTTACAAGGTGGAAGTACTGTATATTCCAATTAAGTACAGCCAGGCGTTTTGAACTGCTGTGTTTTAGTAAGCAAGTAATATATCACAGCAGCACCTGAGGGTGCTGCTTTGATCACTGCCTGTCAGCATTTCCGTCGTGAGCTTTGTTTATTAGAGGTTGGCTGCAAAAATTTCCTATATGCTGAATTTTCAGTGCAAAGCCTGTGCCAGCCACCAGTTAAGAGAATCAGGAGAATAGAAGCTCATATAATAGTGGAATACACATACAGGCTGTTTCTGTTTTATAATCTTCAGAGTTTTTTCTTTTCTGAAAATCAAAGTTTCTATATCGTCTCAAAAGCGTGTTAATCCATACTGCATGCTGAAGAAAAAAAAATCAAACATCTGAATTATTAAGAGAGGTGCTTGAATGGCTGAAAAACTTCTCATCAAATTTTCATCCATTCATTTTGTACAGTTTTCAGGGCACAAATGAAGCATTCCTCATTTTGCCTTCCTGCTGGACTCCACGGTGCCTAAACCACATCTAACCAGCGTAAAAGATTGAGCGGCAGAGAGAACAGAAAGGAAGTGTCACATCCTCCCTTGTGAATAGCTAAAACACTAGCAGCCCTGCTGAGATGAGTGTTTAAATCCTTCCTCTGCCTGCCTTGGAGCGGGGTCCTGGGATCAGGTCCCTCCATGTTGTACCTTAAGCAGCAGCTCTCACTGCCTGGGTCTCTCTCTGGCTTCCCCACAGCAAGGGCTCTGCTTTGTATGAGCTATTTAAATATTCAGTGGCTCCGAGTGAAAAGGGCTCTTCAGCCTGGGGTGGGGGTGCTCGTCCAGGAGGCCTGCGTCTAGTCCCCGCGCCAATGAATATTTAATCACTTCGCACAAAGTGGAAGGGTTGCAAAAGGAATCCCTCAGTTTGCAGCTCTGCAGCTTGGGTGTGTAACAGACCAGAGTCTTGGGCTGCAGCCCCTTCCCAGTGTTACGCAGGGGAAGGGATTTAGAATCAAAATCCTAGAAAGTGTTCCGTCCACCAAGCACTCTGGACACCGCTTCATTGCAGCTGTGTGAGCTAATGCATTGGCCTGGCATAGTCGTGGGCTGAATGGAAGGAGGGATATCCTTCCTACCCAGAATTAGATGCCCTATGCTGTCCTGTCAGCTCACTGATGCAGTTTCGTGGTTGCTTTGTCAGCATCTGAGCACGGTGCTTCTCTGCCCCAATATAAAAGGAATGCATGGCCCTCACTCAGGGCTCTGCATTGCACAGGGTGTGGAGGGGAGTGAAAGCTTCCGAATTGCATCCCTGCAACAGTTACATTCCTCTGTGACTTTCAATTTGGGGCAGACACTTCACAAGGTAGTTTTGCCCCAATGTGCCAGGTGTTTAGCTACTTCCTTGGACATCTGCGAGTCTCCCTGCTTGTCTCAGAGACCGGCAATGCTTGCTTGGTACACACTAGTCTTCTCAGATCAGCATGGTAACATGATGTTGGCCAACTTGAATTGCTGTTTCTTGGGCTGTATCTGTTGCTCAGTGAAGAGGATACTTCAGATCCTCTAGGATTGATCTTTCATCACTATAGTGTTAGTGGAAAAAGAAAGAAATATAATTGCAGAAGTTTGGCCTCTCGTTCTATGTTCAGATCAAACTTCCCTTCGCATTTTTTTAAATGTATAGGAAAATGTAACTAAATTATTATGAAGACTGAGTCAAATTATAATTACTTCTCTCTCTAATATATATATATGCAAAATATAGATTATATATATGTTTTGCAAAACATGTGATATATGTATACGCATATGAATATCTATATTAATGGAAACTTTGGTATTTCTCCAGTTTAGAAATAAACGTGCCTGGGTGTTTATAAAGATTTCCTCCCAGGTTCCCTGTCAAAAATTGCTATAGTTCCTCTCATTGCTTCAGCAATCAGACTTTGTCTGAAGTTGGCTTCATTAGGGTTGAAACCCCAGCCTGGATTCACAGGTGTGCTTGTCTTTCCATGTGTACTCCTATTCCCACTTCGTAACACATTCGGGATCTACAGGACTCAGTGGCTGAAGCAGGACCCCCATCCCTATTCTGGTGTTTTTCTGAAGCAGTCTGGGCACATCAGCACTACTTGTCAATTCTTGGTTTAATAGTGAAACCCAAGGAAAAGCTATGGGAGCCACAGACATCAAGGATGCAGACTAGTGCAAACTCAGAGAGTTGTCATCTGCTCTTACCCTCCTGCCAGATTAGAGCTTTAATGCGAGAAGGCTGCCTGGGCTCTGGAGTGAAACTGGAGCCTGTGCTCTGATAACACGAGCAGATGCTGTGGCTGAGCCGGGCAGCGCTGGCATCACGACGTGAGACAAGGGGACCCCCAGTGCCCCGTGCTGGCATCTCCCTAGCGCAGAGGCCACCCTGGGAATCCTGCCTGCCTCCGCGGTGCAGGAGGTGCCTGTGAGTACAGCCCGCGCCATCGGCCAGGGACAAAACCCTTCCAAGTCACGCACCCGGCAACAAAAGGGAGCGCGGGAGCCCGCGGCCCCACCGACGGCCCCCCGGCCACAATGGGAATCCCTGAGGGAGGCAGCGCGGGGATGCGGGACAAAGGGGCGCGCGGCCCCGAGCCCAGCTGCCGCCTCAACACACAGCGAGGCAGGACGAACCGGGTGACTTTCATCTAAATCCTCTTAGGCGCTGTGAATGCAGAGAGTCGGTGTTCGCCCTTTCGCTTCGTGCCGCCTCGCTCAGCCGTCAATGCGGTTAGTCCTGAGGACGGGGTGACAATTTATGGTAGGTTTATTTGGACATTTCACGCCCCGGCTGTATAGAAACGAGCTGCTCTTTCTGTAAAACATGCTGGGAATGTCGCGCTGCAGCAGGAGACCGGCCGCGGAGGGGCACAGGCAGAAATCGTCTTGCCTTCCTTGCCATATTTTGCCTGGAAGACACTGAACTTTTCATGTTCTGAAAAGCCAGATGAGCAGACCAAGTCATTAGTCACCCAGGTATTTACAGTGTTTTTCCTATTTCCTTTCTCCCATGGCCTCTGTGGTCAGCCATATAAAATTCCTAGGCACTCCCACCTAAACACAAGTTTCCTGTTTATGCTTTCAGTGGCTTTTATGTTTAGCTGTTAAAACGCGAAGTCTAAAGTACCATAAAACAATGTGAACGAAGACTACTGCAGGTGAGCAGGAAAAAAATAAGAAAAGAAAAGAAAAGAAAAGAAAAGCAAAGAAAAGAAAAGAAAAGAAAAGAAAAGCAAAGAAAAGAAAAGAAAAGAAAAGAAAAGCAAAGAAAAGAAAAGAAAAGAAAAGAAAAGCAAAGAAAAGAAAAGAAAAGAAAAGAAAAGCAAAGAAAAGAAAAGAAAAGAAAAGAAAAGCAAAGAAAAGAAAAGAAAAGAAAAGAAAAAGTGGTGACAGGGCTCCGTGGACATTGCCAGACGGGGAACTGGGACAAGTGGCAACAGGAGCAGGGGCGGCGGTGAGCAAGTGCGCAGCCCCCGCATTGGTGCCACGGGGCACCGCCGCTGTGGTCCACCGATGATGATAAAAAGGGAATTTATCAGCAGCACGGAAAAGCTAAGCAAGTTCCATGTTATTAAATAATATTGCATAGCTGTACAGCTTTGGAAGTGTTTTCATTAGTTACCGCTCACGCTGCTCCCATTTGGTCTCTGTCAGCATTTAGGCTATGCAAGTTCCTCTTTTAATGCCAGAAACATCTGCTTTGTGCCACAGCCCGGCAAAAAAGGTGTCAGTGAGAACAATGCTGAAATTCCTTGCACCTGTAGGAATGGAAAGCCCCAGCTGATTATCGGATTCATCCCCAGAGCCCATGCAAATGCGTGTCCCGCCGCAGAGCTGTGCTCACACCACCCAGTCATTCTGAAGTCATGATGGCATCACTAGTTCCAGATATTTTGTTGTGATCACATCAAAACAAAAATGCTGAAGACAAAACATGTAGCAGTTACATGAGATAAGTAGATAAATACATGAGATAAAGAGACAGCTCTTAAAAAAATCCAGAAACATTAAAAGGTGATTATACACATTTATCAACTAATTTTTGCTTCAGATCCCCTGCCAAATATGTCAACTCCCCAGGAAAACATTCTCATGGACTTTTACTACAATGGAAATTAAAATAAATAATCATAAAAATCCAAAATAAATCTAAAAGTGCCAGATACTTGCACTTAAACCTAATATGATTTCTGTGACAAACTTTTATTCACAACAGTGTGATGTAAGGGCAAAGTGTCAATATTGTCTTTGAATTTTTTATTGATTTGGTTTAGGTAGGTATTTACAGTTATTTAAACATAGTTTTGTGTATTTAATTATATCATACATGATGTTATTTTTATTACAGACACCTTTGCCATTTAATTTTTTTCAACCAGTAATTAGTAAAAAATAATTAAGCTTTCATTGCTTTAAATGCTGTAAAGCAGGATGCAGCAGGAGCAGCAGGGTTTCTGTTGCAAGTATTAATATTTATTTGCGTTCAGGTTATACATTCATAATTTTAGAGTTTCTATATATATAAAGGAAGGACCAGGATCAAAACAGCATGTCACAGAATCCATGTATTCCCTTTATAAATGCAAACATGGGTAAAGAATAGATCAACTATGTTGAAATTCACAACATACGTATGGAAATTCTTAAATAAATATGTTATAACAGGTCTATATGTAATATCATGTCTATATTAAACTTGTAAGTTAATGCATAATACTGGCTATTTATTTTTTATATATATGTACATATGTAAGTGTATGTATATACGCACATATATTCACACATACAGGGAAACTAAAGTGGTTCTGAACTGTGCAGAAAGGCTCCATATACAACATCCACAGCATTTTTCAGAGATTTCTGTACTAGTCCTTTTCTCTTAGGAGTGACATGTCACCTCAAAAGCTTTTTGTTCTTACCCCGTTTACTGACCACAGGTGTTGCCATTACCAAATCCTGTTAGGTTTCCTCTGTGCGATGCAAGTGCTGCAATAGGAGTTGTTAGTTCATGCTGAAAGTTTGTTTTCCTGTTGTTAAAAGCCTAAAATTCTGTGCCCTCTTCAGCCTCCCCATAGACATAATGCACTAGCTGAAGCACCAGAAGTGTTCACATGTGGACCTTATTTCACAACGATCTGTTTCCAAACAGAGGCTTTTGAGTTTCTCCCCGACAGTGATTTCCATATAGCCATCCTGGACCATATGATACTGGACCATATCTATATCCCCTGGAGGGGGATCCCCTTTTCCACTGAAGTGTTGGAAAAAAAATCTATTTGCTAGCACCTCTCCTTGGCTTGGCCAGCACTGGAAGACAACAGCAGAGTCTGCAGACCAAGATAATTTGTAGATGTGATGAATCATTTAAAAAAAAAAGAGACGGGAAAAGAAAAAGAGACAGGAAATCTTTGAAAAAGACAACAAAAAGGAAATACTTTAACACAGTCTCAATTCAGCAAGTCACTTGGGTAATGTGCTTAACAACCCGATGGGGCTGTCAGCACCTGGGCTGGAGGTAGACAGGGAAGTGACTCACTGGAATGGGAATACAGAGGGGAAGCCATGGGAAAGCTCGTGTGGGAAGTTTTGAAGGGGAAGGAGAGCCTCTTGGCGCACGGGAGGTTACAGACCTTCGTGCCTGTAGAACAGGCCAGCTCTGGATATTCCGGGCTGCTAATCCGGTGAGCAAGCAGCTCCGCATGCAGCAATACCCACAGCCCTGTCTGAGCGCAACTGGGAGAGTAGGAAGGAAAAAGGTTACTTTAGGAAAAGTAATCAGAAGCCTTTATTTAATTCTACAAGCAATAAAGCCAGAAGCAAAAGCACACCTGACAGTGTGATCTTTGCCTGGCTGCTGGCTCCCCAGCGAGAGCAGGTGGGATTTCCCACAGGGTGCGTTTTGCTTCCTCTGCGACCGCAGGGCTGCAGTGCAGCAAGGGAGGGCCCTTCTTGTGACCGTCACCGACAATATATGAGTATGTCCTCACGGTCTCTTAAAAAATATGGCCTTCCCTTACTCCTGGCACAGAACTCCTTCTGCCAATAAAAAGATAAAACAGGTGTCACAAATGTGTTGTTTCTCTTCAGACAGCTAAGAAGCAGCATTCCTGACAGTGTGGGTATGGAGAGGTCTCTTGGCAGAGCCGGGGTTGTCATCGGTGGCTGGTGCTGCCAGGCAGAAAGCTGAGACCACATGGTGTCCACGTGTCAGGGACCATGTGGTGTCCACGCACTGGGACCATGCAGCCTCCACGCACAGGGTGCTCCCATGGGCAGCTGTGAAAAGAGGCTCTGGAGCTCCTGCTGACGGGTGCTTCAAGCAGCCCTAGCTTGGACCAGCTCCCTTCTGGCAAGTGAATTGTTTGGGAAAAAGCAACAGAAAGCCTCCTCCTTCCCCGCTCCCTCACCACCGCGTCGGTCCCGCAGCCCCACAGCTCCAGGGAGGCCGGAGGACAAAAGCGTGGTCTTCAGCTCTGCTCGCGTCTGAACACGCATTCACCAAGATGGGGCTGGGCACGAATCTGATCTTCCTTAGAGAGGCCTCTGCTGGGCCCATTTTTAGCTGTGAAAAGTGAATAAATATGTCTTCCCTGCAGCACACAGACATGCTACCCTTGCCCTCCTGAATTTTGCAGATCTTTACCTCTTGTTTTAAGAGGTAAATATCAGATTTTTGTTGTTTGTTATGATTGTGGCTATCATTTTCTTATTTTGGCTCAACCATTACCATGGGTGGTCCAGTCCATGCATCAGGCCCTGAACTACAGCTGGGTCAGTCTTTTATAAGGAGACACAAAGCCAAGTGAACACAAGTCTGGAACCCAGGCCAAGTTTGGCTTAAATCTGTAGCAAGTCACAAGCCTTTCAGAAGACCTGGGCCAATTTCTGCTTCCAGGTGGGAGTCAGGCAAAACTCAGGCTTTTTTTTGGTCTGTTTGTTTTGTATTCAATACCCCCAAACAAAGTATAATTCAGCTGTTTGAGACAAGTTTGGCTCCATGCTTATGACTTTAATAGGGAACAAATCCATGCAGAACTGCACAAAATAGCTCCATGAGCCCCTGGAGCTAAGGCTGCTGAGATTAATTTAGTGTCCCAGATTACTTCCCTTGTGGAAGTGTGCCGTGATTGCTGCTGGGCTGCTCCCACGAAGTCAGGAGGACTTTTACAACACATCCCATTGCTACAGTCACTTCCCATTAGCCATGGGTGGCTTCTCCCTGGCAGAAAAGCTGCACCCCAGGTCAACCGAGCCGTCTCCGTGCAGCTCAGCAAAGCAGGGCTCTCAGCGCAGTGCACGGAGCGGCCAGGCCGTGCCTGAGCCGGGGAGGTCTCCGGGTGGCCACGACGCAAATGCTGGATGTGGCTACCGTGAAGGTGAGAGAAACCTTTGGCAAGGTGGGAAGTGGGAGCAAAGGTGGCAGAGGCAGCTGCAGGGCTGTGAGCAAAGAGCAATTCTAAGTCTTGGAAAAACAGATAGAGCTGAGATGTGTGCGCAAGAATTCGCTGGCTTTGCTGAGGATTGGCTGCCCTTTTTTTAACTGGAAGAAAAGATCTCTGCTGTAAGCTGCTCTCTGCACTTGTGAGCGCCCAGATCTGGAGGAGCAGAGGGGTATGTCCGACCTGTCCGGTCTGGTCTGTCAGTCCTGGGGCCCAGGGGCAGGAGCTGCACCCCAGCACCTCTTTCCAACACTGGCAGAGTGTGGCCACGGAGATGCCAGTTCTGCTTGGGGCTTGCCTGCAGCTCCCTGTTGGAGGCAGTTCAGCGGCGGGCAACTTTTTAGGCCTCTGCGGCAGACCACCAGCCTGTCCTGCTGGCCTGGGCTTTGGGCTGTCCTGCCCAAGTCAGTAAACTCAGGCCTGAGGTCTCATGTGCAGTTCCAGAACAGAGGAAAGAATTGATTCAACAGGGATGAAATGTGCTCATGAGAGTAATTGGTACTTATTCCCCTTCTGGTGAGGAAGGGTGGAAGAAAACGCAATGAAAAATAACATCTGTTGCCCAACTTTAAGTTGATATACACAGTTCTGCTTTTATAGATGACACTTCATACACTACAGGTCTGTATATATATATGCACACACAGACACATGTTGGAAGTTATCTGTGGGATGCTGTCTTGAAGACCTATCAAGTCAAGGAATATTGCAACTCCACATACTTCTGGGACTATTTGATGAAGAGGCTTTCTTGATAACTAATCCAAAGAAATGCTTGAAGTGTTTGTGGTAAGGAGGAAAAAACAGCAATTGCAGAAAACAAGAGGAGCTCAACCTTTCAAAAACATATAAAATAGGTTTCTTTAATCAACAGTCTTTTTATTTCTGAGGAATAAAACCATGTTCAGGAACTCTGCACCTCCTAGCCTCAGCTCGCCTTGTTCTCAGTGAGTTTGTGTGGTTAGGGACCTATTTCTATCTGTACAGCGCAGAGATGTCTTTTATGGTCTCACAAGCACCCTTACTCCAGTCTCCCAACAATAACAGTTTAATACTTTGTCCCCTCTGGATTTTTATATCACACAAAATTTCCCAAGGGTGCATAACTGCTCTGAAAGATATAAACTCACTGCAAGCCAATTTTAAAATAGGACTGACCCTTGAAATTGCCTTGTCTAGGCCCTCTTTTCTTTTGCTGCATGTTATTTTGCTATGTGTGTAGAAGCCAAGAATTGTCTCCCACCGAATTTTGGAGCTGAAGTGCCAGGCATGCAGAGGGGCAGCCCAAAGCAGCCTCCTCCTCTGGGTGCTGTGCAGGGCAGTGCGCTCAGGCCTGTTCAGGCCAAGGTAGCGGGGTGGGCAGGAGCGTCCAGATATTCGTAATCAGAAATACTCACGGGAAGACAGGGAAGTCCTTGAGGCTCTGTATCAGTCTCACTGGGATCATGTCCTGCAAAAGGGCTGTTGCACTACGGGGCTCTTCCTCCCTCTGCATGGAGATAGGCAAACCCCAAGAGCATGAGTGAGCCAAAAACATCCCTAAATCACAGCAGTAAAAACTCATCTGAACAAAACTACCTCAAAATGAATGAGCACACACACAGCAAACAGTGCTGTAAACCTTCAGAAACCTCATATGAAGAAGGCACAACCCATGCCAAATTTTTTGAACAGAGAAAATGAAATCACCCCAAACTGAAAACTTAAGGGTCAAGGAACAGACAAAATCCCTGTTCTCTCCTCTCAGGCAAGTCTCTCTTTAATAAGTGGCTCCCAGAGTATCAAGACAAGAGGTCACACAAGTAACAGTCAGCTTGAGGTGTGTGGGATGAGAGAAAAAACCAGCCTCAGATGCAGATACTGCAAGAGATTTGGCAGTGCATTGTATCAAGCAGAGTGAAAATTTCACTTATCAGCAGTTTGGTCGAAACCCACTGTTTCACACGCAGCTTTTATAACCCCAAGCTTGTACAACAGATGTCACAAAACGTCCCCAGACATGTCTAAGAGATGATTCGCAAGCACCTCCTGCCTTCCTACACATTTTATGGATATAATCCATAATCCAAGAGTTTGATCTCAGGCATGTTAATGTTTGAACTAAATGCTTGATTTGGACCTGGCTCCCCAACCTGACTTATTTCTGCTTGGGTTTGTTGGGAATACAAACCTTCATACTGTGGATGTGTCATATATTTTGTTTCTGCTGACTTTGGCATGTGAACATATCCTGCTTGCAAAGATGACAAGGTTGGTCCCTGCTGTGGCCAGCTGGATGTACCTCGTAAGGGACTACTTCCTGTTGAAGTAAATTGTGTGTGTGTGTGTGTGTGTTTTTTCTCTCAAACAGAAGCCATCAGGCTTCTATGATAAATTACCAGAGATATTGAAATGCCTGAAATCTCAAGGAAAACAGGTTATCAGGGCACTCTGCATGGGGTCTGGGGAGCAGTGGCCTGCTCCTTGCTAATTATGGAGAACCCAGAACTTTGTACTGCAGGCTCACACAAACTGTTAGGAGTAAGTGCAACAAACCCCCCAGAAAGCAAAGAGAATAAAATTAATTGTCAGCTATTTTGTATGTATGGATCTGCTGCAAGGTGTTGGCTTTGCATAGACCTTCTGCAGAATAAACGGCACACTGGGAATCAGGGAACTGTTGCTTTGGGCATGGTAAATAATACCAGTTTCCAAGCAGTCCTACAAAACCTTGCCACACACAAGGCATTCTTTGCTATTAATTCTAAACCCTCACTTATCTTTTCTTAAAAAACCCACTGATGTGTGATGCACACCTGTATGTTTGACACTTCTGCCCCTAAGTTGACCCCCTTTAACTTGGGGCCAACACAGCCCTGCTCTGATGAGGTTTGGGGAGAGTGTAGAATAAGGATTTTACATGACAAGGGTAGCCAGAGCATTTCAATCAGGGGTGTGGGGATAGCTGGGAAAAGGCTGAACTTCCAGCACAGTTAGTTAGTGCTTGCTCAACGGACAGTCCCAGAAGGAAGTTGTGTGATAACCTCAGGGACGGGAGAAGCTACCCACTCTGTATCCTCAAATGGACCTCAGCTCTGTTTGGACTTGTGAGTTTATAGGGCACTGAAAATGGAGAAAGCTGCTCTGTCTTGGTGTGACATCCAAGGAGTTGGAACGGAAGTAAGTGTAGAATAGCTCCTGTATGTCAATCTGCAGCAAGCTCCCTGTGCTTTAAACTCTCCAAAGCAGTATGGCCATATGTCAAAACAGCAGTGTATTCAACACATTCACATTTTCTGCTCTTGTTATTTTTTCTGCTAGACACAAAATGAAAATGGCTCAATGGTAATGGCCTGGAGAGAGGAAGATGCTTATGTCCAGGTACACCTCAATCCCATCATTGCTCTGTTGAATGGTAGCTACATTTCCAGTTAGAGGAGCTCAAGAAGGGTCTGAAAGAGTGTGAAGGAGCCAGATGAAGTTTTACTTACAGCATATTTGAACAATTATTTGTACAGCAACATGATTCACTTTTCATTCCTCGTAAATTCCTTCATGATGTACTCCTAGGAGTCCACTATCTGTTCCAAAAACTTCAGCATCCTCTTTTTAATGAGTATCAGATGCATCACTGAAATCTGGACTAGTTCATTCAAGTATGAGCTGCTGCAATCCAGATCTTAGAAATGTGCTCTACATTCATTTGGGGAGAAAAATGGCACAGCAATCACAAGTACAGAAAGAAATTATGGGCCCATAGGTCTAGTGCCATTTTTGGAGTAAGATGCTATTCATCCTAAAAGCAGAAGAACAGAATCCTACGTGTTTTTGTTTTGTCTAAAGGCAGAAGGTATCTGCCAGAGTTACATATGTTTCAGCGTATGCTCATACACTGACTGTGTGCCATATTCTGATCTGCTTGACCCCTAGTTCTCTTTTTTCCTCTCCTTGGAGTGGAGGGGATCAGTCCAATGGATCAGGGTCCTGGAAAGCCAGATATATCTAAAAACAAGCAACTCGTTCTTGTCTTGTCTCCGCAAGAAGGGAATCCCTTCTGCATTCTAGCCCTGCTGTGAATACAGACATATGTTTTTAAAGAGACAGTTTTGTCTTGCTGATCGCAATGCAATTAGAAAGCTATTTGGCACACACAGGAACTTCTGTACTAATTTGGCATTATCCCATCCTGCTACTGGCAGCATTGGGTTTGCTTCCCTTTGGCGAATCTCCTAGACGTCTTACAGCTCCTGAAAACATCAGCCATGCCTATTCAGGGAATAACACTGGCAGAATGCAGACACCTTGTGCGGTGCATCCAGCAGCAACGTGTCTGTGTGATGCTGGCTCATTATCAGACTCCAACACTCTATCTTCTGGTGGGGTATGGCATTATAGAGACAGGTGCATGGTTTTCATTATGAAAGCCAGCAGGACATTTCCCATTGACTCAGTTTCAATTATAGGGTTTTATCTGTGTTACTCCTCAGAATGGGCTTTTATTTCAATTCCTTTTTTTTTTTTTTTTCCCGAGGAACTTCAAGGGCAAAGCAGGCAGTTTTCCCTCTCTTGGGCTGGGAAAGGACACATGCAACTCCTCAGTTATGATGCTTCAGATTTCTAAGGTCTTGTCGATACTCTTGTTGATGATGTAGGGACATAGTATCCCTCTAACCTCACATACTCTTCAGCAGTCCCTTAGTGTTTATATTAATAAGTAATGAAGAACCACATATTGCTGGTTCCTCTGTGGCAGTTCTGGCACAGAAGAGATCATAGACTTTAGAAAAAGATATTCTCCTCATGATAACTTGGCCACTATTTTCTTCTTGCTTATCAGTTATCTCAGCTGCCTCAAGGAAGCTCCATAACCTTCAAGTGAACATGAGTTCAAAAAATGATTTAGTCCAGGGTGCTGAAGCCTTCACCTGTCCTTCTGCAGGGCTGAGCTCTCCTTCTTAGGGCTATTGATCTTTGCTCATGTCAGGCAGCAATCCCCTGAGGTCCAGTTTTAGCATATGAGACGTGGGGGGAGACATGTATTTGGCCCCAAAATTGAGCTAATATTGATTTCTCTGTTTCTCTGTTTTTCATATGTCCTTTAGGGACTTGGCTATTATTCTGTGGCACAAAGCGATGCCCTCTCTGGTGAGTCTCTCTTGTTTTCCAGCAGGATATTTGAGCTTTTTTTCCTGAGCCTTTCTTCTGCCTTCCTTAAAGAGTTTGAAAATAGGGAGTTGTAGAGCTACTTTGTTTTTCCTAGCTCTTCACTCCTTCTAATTCTCTCTTTGGCCTTTTTGACTCTTTGTACCTCCTCATGCCATGAAAACATTCCTTGTAACTCCTGTCAGCTTCAGGAGCTAATCTCAGTATATCCAACTCCAACTTTTTACAAAGCATGACCTATCAAAACCAAACGTGTAGATTTTGATAGATTTTCTCTCTTCTTTTCATGAGAATTCTGGAGTTAGATTTTCAAGCTTCCTTCCACGGGTATGAAAGCTAGAATTTTATTTCCTTCTCTCCATGAGAACTTTGTTTCTCACATAGTATTATCATCTCTAGGACAGGCCACAACAAAAGTCAGGGGGATGAGTTTCATAATAAAATGAGGGTAGTCTTATAGCAAAGCATAGCTCCTACTGCTCCCCTGGCTTGAACAGAACCAAACCTGTTAGGCCAGACCAGGACCAGGACCATGTTGTCCTCAAGGGGAAGCATTTTTGCTCTTACCATCATTTGCAGACACTGTTACCCAGTGCAGCTGCAAACATTATTTGTGTAAATGGCTAGTTCTTTTCTAATCTCACAGAAGTCTTTGTCCCTGTAATAAATTTCACCAGTGAATTTCATAGGTTTGTTACTGCTTGCTTCATAATGATTCAGTTTCTTTGCATTAAATGCATTACCTTTTAAATGTGATTGTCCCTTTTTCCTTGTTTTCTAGGACAGGATGAACACTGTCTGACTGGCAAAGATGCTGATCCTCTGTACTCATGAAAATGTGGGAGGAATTAGGTCCTTCCTGCAGATTTGATGGCTTTCTCCAGAACCTAAGCTTTCATTTAAAAAGCTAATGAAGTATTTAGCCCTTCTGCTTGCACAGATAACCATGCTTCAGTTTGCATTTTGTGGAGGTTATCTTGCTGTGTCAAAGCCAGAGAAACTGCAACAAAACCACTGAGTTATGAGCTTCCTCTATTGATCTTAAGAGCGAGCTAACTGTAAAACAACGTGTCAGGGACCACAGACCTGGAGAGAGAGAACGACTGCCTGGCTGAAGAGAGGCAGACTGAGAGCTTGGTCTGCCTGGCTGGGGCCCCATGTTCGTCTGCACTGGCTGCCTCCTCTCTGCTCTGCGCGCTGCGCTGGCACCGCTCTCCTCTGCCTTCACCTTTGGCCATCTCGTGCTGCATTTCTTCATGAGCTCTGGCTGACAGTTTCGCATTCCCATAGGGGTTTATTAACCCAGACCACAAATATGATATTAATTAGTAAATATGAGAAGGAAGATAGGCCATTATTCTGGCTGGAAAATGACAGAGGGGAAAATTTTGGCTGAAGCAATAGGAAATAACTTAGCTAATGCTAAGTCTGAGTGCTCGGGTACCCCTTATGCCAATCCAGGTCTTTCCAGGCTCCTGACTTGTGGATCTTTGCCAGAGAGACTGACAGTCTCCTAGATAGATGCTAGCGAGCAACTTCAACGTCCTCAGACCATTTACTCCCTTGGGAAAGGTGAATAATTCAGATATTCTTTTGACAAGCTCACACTTTTCATGCATTATCCAAAGCCATATGCAATAAGGAAGTTGAAGAGCCATTCACAGTTGTATGTGCACATGGGGCTACATGTGCAGCCAAATCTATGTGCGAAGGCAGATAAATTCTTATTCTCTTCTGAACACATCCCCCACTTCAGCAACTCAGGCACATTTTTTGCTACTGCTGCTTAGTACCTTCACTGAGCTGTTCACAGTAATGCTTAGTTCTTTCCCCCAGAGATTACAGTTAATTCAGAAGCCATCACTGTGTCACAGTAGTTTAAATTATTTCTTTCAAATGCATTACCTTTTATTTCAAGTTCATCTGCCGTCATGTTAGGACAACCACTGGAGGTATTAGAGTTGTCTGGTGTTTCAAACAATCCTTTTCAGCCTTTCCTTTTCTGATCAAGCTTTTCTCAGCAACATACTTTGACATTTCATTGTTCATCTAATTCTGAGAGTTATTAGTAAATGCAATACTTAAGCGAATCCATATAAACTATGACCACAGTTTTAAGATATAGGAAATAACTCTAAAAATGTCTAAAAAGAGCCAGTATGTATGTTCCTTTTTTGAAAAGCCCTATCTCTTGCTTCTTTGTTGTGTCAAGATCCTCACAGCAACTTAAGAAAATCACTGTGTTGTATGGGCACCCGCCCACGGACAGATATAAGATAGTCCTTATAGACATCCTTTTTCTTTCTTTTTTATCTCAGGCTTCAGGCATTTATTCCCAATGCCTGGTTGTTAAACCAGGACAAGATTTTACCTCACCTTCTTGTTAGCAGACTTCTTTTGGAGTCTCAAGGGCAGAATTCTATCAAAAGCTCTTCAACGCTCTAAATAAATTATATCCATCATCTCGCCTTAATGTACTGTTTTTTAACTCAAAGAATTTTATGCATTTAGAGAAGCATAATTTACTTTTATGTATGCCATGCTGATATGTCCTTATCGAATTATAAGGATTCTTGCATTTTATTACTCTAATATTTTTTTTCAGTCTTGTGTGCACTGAAGTACCTGAATCACAGAATTATCCTTAGATTCTCTTTTAAATATGGGCTCCGTATTGAGTGTTTCTTCCACTTTTATTAGTGTCTTAGCTTCTACTTGGTGTAAGAGAAAAATATCTCAGCTTTTTATTCACAAACTGTCTACAGTGATCTGGTCAACACTTGGAATTCACTCTGGTAGAGAAAGCCACATTTCTCATAATTAGACCTTTCAATATTTTTTAGAAGAACATTTACAGATAACTCTTTTACTACAAATGTTCTCCATGGTATTAAATCTTATTACACTAATTCACTGGGTGTTATGCATAGGCTATTGTGGCACAGTCATTTTCATAAACTAGCTATAAAGAGAACATTATTGCAAACTGAGAAAAACAAAAGCTCTGTGGGAACTTTAACTATACCGTCTAGAGTGTACTGTACTTGGCTATGAGGACTATTATTAACCCAGTTACAGAAACAGTAACTTAAATAATGAATGAGCTATTACTGCTTGCTGTAGGCTGTGAGATTTAAAAAGAAAAGTTGAAAGTGTTCACTGAGTGCAGTAGGGGAAAAATAAGGAGAAAGGAGATCTGGTATTTTCTTCTGTCAGATAGCTGGTTTGTCTTCTAGGTTTTGCAAAGATATTGATCAACATCTGACTCCTTTCTGAAAACTATAATGAAATCCAGTCTGTTCAGGGAACTGCCCCTTCGAAAGGCTGGGAGCTAAGTTAGTACCCAGACATCTAATTTCCACCCCTCAGCTGAAGTGGACCCTCTCCCTCACTTTTATCTCACGTAGCACAGACTGATTCCATAGTGCCCCAGGTTATGCTGCAGTCAGGCAGTGCCCGAGGCAGTCGCTGAGCAGTCAGGTACTCCACCTGGGATATGAGTCCCCAGTCCCCAGAGAGATGCCCAACAGCACCAATGTGTCAGAAATTCAGGAATCTCTCTCAGGAACCTCAATTGGCTCTGGACAGTGCAAATCATATAGAGGACCTGGAGCTATCAGGAATCTTGAGCCTCAGCTACTCACTGCAGGCCATTTCCTGTCACTTCTGATTAGACTTTCCTTGGAATTGTCACATAGTATGATGGCCATTCTGGTTCTCTTTCTGGAGGTGCCCAAGGGCTATATCTATTATTTAGTCCTATAAACTTCACATGCAGCTTACAAAAGAGGAGTAATGCCATTTGCACCATCTCCCACCATGCATAAGTGAAGTTTCAGGAGAACATGATAGGCTGTGATGTGTCCTTCCATGGTTGTTTGTATATCTTGTACAGAATGAATTGAATAAGCCGGTGGGATGACAGCAGCCTCTCCCTGCCATCTCCTGGGCACAGAGGAGGAGGAAGTCCTGCATCGAGTCTGCTCCTGATCTTATCTAGAGGAGGAACATGAACAAGGTCTCATAACTTGTGGGCTATAGCCCTGCCTAGGGCTACTCTACTGCTGGAATGGTTCTGCTTGGTGCAAAATACTTAAATTATCACTGACAATGTAAGAAGTACTGACAAGCCCTCTGGTCAAACACTTCCTGAGATCTCATTTATCAGGGAAACTCTCACTCCCTGCAGTACTTTATGCCCATCTCTTTGAGCAGTTCTGTGAAGTTCAGGTCCTTTCAGATGGAGAGACCATGGCCAAGGCGAGATAGAGGAGAAAGGAGAATGAAACTACCACATCACTGGCGGCAGCTTCCTTCCTTCTGCCTAAAAAGAAAGAACTAAGTCAAACCATTTGGGTGCTTTAGGCTGAACACATAAATAGATTCAAGACATTCAAAATCACATTTCCCTGTAAATTTCCTCATTCCATAAAGATTTCACTGTTTTTCCCTACCCCCGTTTTTATCTTCTGCCTGATTATAGTGCACCAGGAACCTAGCCATGAGCACCCCTTGTCAACAGCAGCAGCTCATCTCCGCGGTTGAGCTGCCCATTAGCTACCTCGCATTATTTCAACCTCCTTGCAATCTCATCTAAACCTTGTCTGCTTTTTAATTCTACCATCTCCCTGGTCACATCATTAAAACACAATTTAACAGCCCTTTTTCTACCTCTGTATCTTGACTAATCCCAACAGTTAAACTTTTGACAGGCTGATTAACACCCATTTCCTTCCATTTATTATTTTCAATTTGCTGAATTCAGACATAGCAATTTTGCATTGATATATCTGTTGATTAGAAAGTCTTTTCACAGGTACAGTCATCTGAGCAGAAGCCCCAGTGTGGACCTATTTATACTGACACTAAAGTGGCTGATACAGGAATTTCTGCCTCCCCTACCCACACGGTAATAAGTTAACCTGTTCAGTAGATTCACTGATTCTCTTGAAGGCAGCCTGTTACTTTTTGTTTGGTTGGTTGTTTATTTCCAGGGCTACAAATGCTGCCAACGCTCCCTAGAATCGTTCCATATTTGCTGCCTTTTTTTTCATCTGGCCCAGTTTGACTCCTCCTTGTGGATTCAGGCAGGAGAGCTTTCCATTTTCTCAAGAATACCTGGCTGGCTCAAGAACCTCTTCACGGTTTCTGCTTAGCCACCTGGCAGAAGGAGCTGCAGGGCCCCAGCACTGCCCTGCATGGTTAAACACCACCAAACCCAGTGCCTGCTGCCCTGCCCGAGGGCCAGCTTTACCTTCATACAAATATTGCTGTAGCTTCTTTGTGTGATGAGGCTGAGATAAGCAGTCACCAAAAAAGATGTAGTGGAGAGCAACGCTAGATGCCATCAAATGTGTTTGGAAAAGCAAAGGAGCTGCACTGTACATCCTTAGTAAGAACTCAGCATTTTGAAACTTTTGCCTTTCATATACATTTTCATTGACTTCACTTGCCAGATTTTTCTCCAGCCTCCACTCATCTTGTCTCACAGAAAAGAATGCAGAGATTATATAGTGACTCAAAAGTCATTTAAAGTAAGCCTAGATTAATTTTTACATTGCAGCCATTCCAAGAAACAGCATAGCTAATATTATGCCTGAGGGTAAAACATATTTGGACCTCTTTCATATTTTAATGAAAAGTATATTCCACTGAGTATTAACACTAAACAACATTACCTAGAGATATGTTAATAACAGTTTTGTAGCTTGCTGGAAGATTAAGATTTGACAATTCCCTCAGAAGCACAGCATTCTATGTAAATTCCTGTTAAATCCTGACAACAATACTACTGAACTGATAATTTATTTATTTTAAAATGTCAGCAGGATATGACCACTGAGATGAAACATCTCATTTTCAAGAACATCTTCAGGGATGATGGCAAATTACAGGCACTCACAGCAATGCACTTGGCATTAAAGAATACAGTGTATGATCAAGTATGACAAGCAGAGGACTTTTTTTTTTAATAAACAGAACAATAAATTTGCTTAAAAGGTGGATAAATTGTGATAAAATGGAATATTCTCTACTGTGATGTTCTAGTTGAATGGCTCAGAATAACTAAAGAATCTTATTTGGTTTCTACTTTAGAGAATTTCAACTCTATCATCTTCACAGCCCTCAGTTTGTGTTAGTTATAAAATGGGACCTGATATTGTACTAGACAAAGAAATATCAACCTAATAAACAACAAAACAGTTTTATGCAACTGGATTTTATTCACTCCTCTATCCCAAGGAAGCTATTCTGGAATTTCCTGTTGCTGCTTCATCCACTAAATCTACTGCTGTGGATTTTATTTTTTTGTGTCTTATATAAAGCAAATTTTTATCATTTCATCATTTTTTTTTTCTTTTAGATATTTTTTCCCTTAAAAAAATACAAAAATGATCCTGTGATCAAAACATACCAGCGACACACATGAAGCTGAAATAAAAACACAAACATACTCATAAAAAGCTTCCACTTTCCATTAGAGGACTCCCAACAATAAGCTGGGAATTACCCTATCAGTAAATATGCATCCAAAGATCACAGAAGATTAGTAAACATCTAAGGGCCTAATGTAAGACTTTTCTTGTTAAGAATGTCATGCTGTACTTTATTCACTCCTTTTGCCAACATGGGCTTGATACAAAGATGCCTTTTTACAAAAAGCTAGATACATAGAAAGAGCACAAACCGCTGCACCCAGCCATAGACCCTGTTTTAGAGGCTCCAGGGCTCTTGCCCGCTGTAGGTCAGCTGGCCTCACCAGCTTCAGCCCTAGGTGATATGAACTGGCACATTAGCTTGCAATACTTTAATGAAGTCTCCATAAATACCGTGCAATGAGCTACAGATTAGAAGCATTTTTTCTGTCTCCCAGGTGCCTGACCTTGAGACACAAGTGTGGTGCCTACCGAGCAGATGCTCCCCCTATCTGGCCACCCCAGCAACCCACTGCAGGCTGCCGGGCTATGGCTGTTTTCCTTTCCCGAAAGCCAGTTTTCCAGCAGTGTCCAAGCCTCCATCGCCTGTCTGGGGCCCGAGGGGTCCCTGCCTCACACCACCCTGGATCAACAGGGGATATGGCACAGCAACTCCATCTGTGGCACCAGAATGACCCGGCAACATGTGTAAGACGCAGTAAAACTGGGTATTTATGCCAAGCGACGCAAGCAGCGATTCTGCAAAAGCTCCCGCGTGCTCAAGTGTCACTGCTTCAATGGGAAACTATTTCTCACTGCCAGGCTAACAAGGGCCCCATTGAGGGCAGTGACAGGTGCTGGGCGCAGCGTCTGAGCGCGCTGCAGACGCCGCATCTGCGGCCTCCGCCGCGCAGCGCCTGCCTCCCCTCTCCGCCTCCGCTCCGCCAGCCGTCTCTTACCGTGTATCCCTGCCCTCAGCTGCAGCACGAATGACTCAAATGCGGGAGGAAAAATCCAGCAAAGGCTCCGATCCATCACACTACAAGGACGGTTCACGCTGCTTTACTGGGGAAACTTTCCCCTGCAGTCCTTTCCTGAAGTCTCCCCACTACACCCTTCCATAGAGGAGTTATTTAGCAGCAAAAAACTTTTATTTACAGCCTCTACTCCCAGTCCCAAAAGAGGGGACACGATCAAGAAAAGGAGGTCATGGGAATATATTTGTAATCCTTCCAATGTCTGTCCTGAGCACTGGCCTTAGGGCATTCAAAGCTGCAGGAAGACAGGCTCAGGACTTTACATGCACCAAGAATGGCACAAAGCTCTAAAATGGACAAACATTTTTCTTCCTCATCTTGAGCTATACAAGGAGCACCTTGGCCACTGCTGAGCTTTAGTCTGCAGCTGGGGGTACTAGTTTGGCAAGAACTCCTCTTGTCTTCTCTGGTAGGAAGCCCAAAACAATCATCTGCAATAATCCTCGCACACTGGATGGCATAAAAACTTGTTGCATGACTGTGTGTGCCTCATGCCCACACCACTGTTAGATATCTGTAAAACCCAGCACTTTCAGCTCCTTAGGCTCTAATACATAGTTGGTGTGATTCAATGTGGAGAGGCTTTTTGTGTGAACCTCTGTTTAATAAATTGACACCACGATCTACTCTGCTTCAGTTTTCAAATGCACTGCAGGGGGTATCTGCAATGCTCAGCACCTGGAACAGTGACCCCAGAAACCCACCACACGTTTCGACCAGAGGCAAATGGCAGAACATGTTCACGGTAGCAGCAAATGCCTAATTCTCCAGCAGCTGCCCATGATCTTCAGGGCTGCAGTGGGAGTCCTGCCTACCCCCAAAGGCAAAGGCTTGCATGTGCAGGAACCTGGAGATTCCTTCAGGGTAAACATGTTAAAAGACTATATAGATCAGAAATTTGTATTGGGTAAAATCCAAGAGGAGAGACTAGATGGGAAGAAGATTCTTAAGAAAAGTAACAAGACTGCACAAATAATGGAAAGAGGACAGATATGCAAATAGAGAGGAATAGAGGTAACCTAGGTACTACTAAAGACAAACTAAGATTGATCTCACAGAACATTAGAGCAAACAACAGGGAAAATAAACTTGAGGCAGATGGAGCTTTGGACAACCATATTTTGGTTCAGTTCCAAACTGATTCAGACTTTGCCTCAGTTTCCCACATGAGTGATGATTTCAGCCATAACAGCAAAAGAAAGTTGATGGGAGCAAGAGCTGGAATCATGGTGGAAACAAAACTCAAGGAGTTCAATATACTTGATTTGGGAAGATGGATGATCTCATTCCCGCATTATGAAAAAAAAAGGTGGCACAAAAAATGGCAAGACGGGTGCTTCAGAAGGAAAACAAAGTGCTCAGATCGAGTCTAGACTCATTAGTCTGTCTCAGTGGTATTCAGGGTTTAAAACAGATTCTGAAGAATATTATAATTAAAGACGTGAATGTGAAGGGAAAATGTGATAAAGCACAACAGGAGTGTTTTTAAGGTACTGTATGCCAGATTGCCTTTGACAAGACACCAAATTTACCTAACAAAGAAAATGTTCCAGTCAAACTTTCTAATCTTTAGTAGGATATTTAATTATAGATCATATGGAACTGGAAAAGCTGGGGTCAACAGAGAAAGTAAAAGGTGAGTTAGAAGCTCACTTAGTGATAGGCATGTGGAAGGAAAAGGAGGCAATGAGTAATCCTGCATGTGGCTGGAAGGATGTTGCCCGGCAAGACTCCAAAGACTTAATATTTTGATAATGACCTTGTCAAAACCATTAGAACTGAGCTAATAAATTAGCTAGTGACCTAATATGAGGAAATATCATGAATACAAAGGAATAGCAGAATTTTCATACCAAAAGGAAGTGAATAACCCAGGGGCTGAAGGAAAGGGATGAAATCCTATTGCACCAATAATGAGGTCATGCACTTGGGATCCAGCTCCTCAAAACATCTTCATACAGACTGAATGCTAGACTTCAGTGGAGGAGCTTGCTCAGTCATGCCAGCCTAGTACAAGACTCACCTAATTCTGATTGATATGAACAGGATGGAGTCTCTGAAAGACTCATAAACGTATGGAGCAACAAGCAGACTGGCAGCACAATCCGGTCCTTTTCCCAGACCCTCATGTTCATGATGAACAGGCAAGGCAAGAACAGGGAACATGTGGCCCTGTGCTCCTTGGCAAACAGGTACCTCAGCAGCAGCAGAACCTTCCATGATCTCTTGCTATCTCCTGTTATCAAGTGGTTTCATAAAAACCTCCTGTGGATCACTGTGTCCAAGGCAGCTGTAGGAAGAAGCAGTACAGCCACTGGAGCTGCATGTGCTAGTGAGGGCACAGCTGTCAACGACAAGGACCAAAACAGGATAATCTTGTTGCCTCATAGGCCAGAGAGCAGCCAGTGCAGGGTCACGAGAGACCTGAGCATGTTGGGCATCACAAATACTGTCTTGCCAGAGATTTCTCAACAGTTATTGCCTGGGAAGAGAGGATTTGGAAAAGGTTCAGTAGCCAAGTAGATGGTCAACCCCAAGGAACAGGTTTTGGAGAAGAGTTCTCCTAAATCCCTCAACAGGAAATATCAGCAGCTATTTTTTCCCTAAAGTGGACAAAGCAACCTCCATTGTTTGGCACTTTGTTTTTGCCAGTTTTCATGTGCCATGGAAGGCATGGGCACATATGATATTTTGCAGAGTAGCTTCTCTGGCCCTGCTGAGCCTCAAGGAGCATTAGTCAAAACTCAGGTAGGAGCAGGTTCTGAATTTGTTCTGTTGACATATAGTTCTGCCTCCACCAAGGCAAGTCTTTCAATCCAAATATAAGCAAATGTGTTTGCAAAATAACAAATGTCTTTCCCAGAGCTAGAGATACTTTTCATAAACGGAATGGAGGCAGTTTGTATTAGCCAGAATTTGGGCCTTTGCACAGAGCACGATAGAGGAAAAACCTCATTTTTACTTACTAATAGCCATTGGATGGTATTCTAAATAATCCTTATAGAGCATCTTTATTGAGTAAATATGAATCAATAAGTAGTGGATAAAGACATCTGAAGGATTACAAAGATAAACACCATAAATATCAAGTTCTGGCAAGGCATGTATAGGGCCAGCTTTGTACATGAATAAACTATTAAGGGATTTGTAAAAAGTCAGAAAATAACCCACCAAAAAATTCTCAGGTCAGAAAAATAAATATAGTGGATATTTTTTCTGCTTTGAAGGAAAGGGCATCATAGCTCTATCCAATTTCCACATTTTAAGATGTTAAAATTACAGTCACATATGATTTCACAGGCATTACTGCTGCAATATCAAGACTTGTCTATGAAAAATGCACAGTGAGAGTTTGTCTGAGGAACAGGAATTCTGATGACATGATATCAGCAAGGAGCTTGGTGAAGACCCCAAACACATATATAATACATGGGCTGAAATCACGGTTTAAATTTATTGTTCAATTACGGCTTCAGGCTCTTGGAATTCACTGCTGCCAAGAAATATATATGACATTAAATTATGGAATATTTTGTTTAATATTTTAATACATTTGAGTACTTGTAACATTTTATTTAAGTATATTATTCAGAGAACAGAAAACATTGCTCTTTCCTAATTAAAGGTGTGAGTCAGCAAAAACAATAAAATGCTTACGCCAGTGCTGGAGGAAACTCTGAAGAGGGAGAGAAATCCTGTCAGAAAGTCTCCTATTATCCTGGCAACGCCTGCCTGAGTGACATCTCAATGCACTTCTGCTGAGTTTAGCCTTTCAAGACTCATCCACTTATGGCACAAGATTTCATTTCACCATTAATTTATGTGATTTGTCAAGAGATTAATAGGCATGTGAGATGTTAGTTAAAAGTTCAGAGCACACTGTGAGGCTCTTTCCTTCTTGTAGAGGAAGGCTGCATTAGAAGGGCTGGGGACGGTTTTTGGAGGGTGGAAGGCTCAGGTGGGACTGGCCACTGTTTGTGGGAAGGGCCAAGTGGGCAGCTGGCAGCACCTTCCTGCATCTTTGGCAGAGACAGGCATCTCTTGTAGCTAAGTTCGACAAAGAAGGAACCAAATAAATAAGCGAAGATATCATGATTCCCAAATAATAGTCTTCCAGGGTTTAAGAGTTTTTTTTCTGCTTTACTTCTACATATCACAGAGCCAAGACGACTCAAGACCAGAGCAGCCTAGACTGTATCAGATCATAGATCTCTGGAAAAGATAGGAAAATATAGGAAAAGAGGCACCATGAGAGCTTGATCTTTCACCCATTGGTCTGGGCCCTCATCTGCAGGCCTCACTGGTTGCAGGTGGGCCAACTACAGCTAGACGAGGCAGATGTGCTCCTTGGTGCACTCATGATCTACCGCCCAGAGTGCTCAGAGCCACTGTGCTGTTTTGTCATTTCTTTCCTTGGAAACCAAGGCCAAGAGGACTTGTGTATATGCAGGTCTCACTCCGGAGAGGGTGGATCAGGATGCCAACAGGGTGTAGCTAGGCAAGGGAGGTAAGAAATGCCCTTGATCCTGCAGTTTAGAGGAGCTCTGTGGAACAGCCAAGCCAACACAGGATTCCAAATAGGGTTTCACCTTTAATTTAGCTGTTTTAATTATTGGATGAATCATTAAAGCAGAGTGGTGGCTGGGATTTTGAAATGTTAATTTTAATGATTTGTGAGCATCCAAGTTCCTTCATTGCATTCAAGGACCATTAAAGCGGCTATCTCAGATCTAAGCTCTCTTACCAGGCATCTAATCTTTAAATCGAGATCCCCTCTCAGCTGCAAATTTTTAATAAAATTTCTAAATGGCAGCATTACTGTCTTTACTAATGAAGTAGATACAATCATTGCTAAGTGAGCAGTCAATACATATTAATAGTGTCTCTTTCAAACATGCAGGAAAATTGCACTGGTTCCAAAACACACCCTGCAGGGAACAATCTCTCACTGCCAGACGGCTAGATTCCCATGTTGTTCAAACCAAGACAAGTAGACAACTAACTCCACTAACTTCTAATAGGCTTCACCTGGCAATATTTTCAACAACCTCTCTTCACCAACGTGAGGCTCTGATCCCCGTAGAGTAGATCCATAGAAGTAGATCCACAATGGAGTATTGTTATCACAGTCCTCAGCATCCCACATGTCCTTACTTTCTGCAACCTGCCATCCTGAGTTAGACAACAAAGTAGAGTCCAAAGCAGATGATGCCTTTCAGACAGAGTCATCATCTGAAAATAGATTTATCCTTTCTGGCAAGGCTTCCAGCCACTACAACATCAGGTAAAACCAGGTGTCACAGGGCAACCCAACCATCTGAAATTCAAGCTCTGCCCAGCTGGACACTGAGTCTCAGGAGAATACTCCAGTCTCCGGACCATGCTTAGACAGAGACTCCTGATGTGAAGGAGGCACTCTACTCTCTTTGGGCACGAACCTCTAGAGAGCAGTGGCCATTTCCTCTTGCCCTGTTCTGGATTGCTCCTTTGGCAACAGCCATGATTTTCTGAGGATCTAAACCTCTCACACATTCTCTGTATGTTTAAACTGTCAAGGTAGGTACCTAGCTCCCACTTCTGCATCATTCTCCCAGTCCCAAACACCTTATTTTATAGAATTGCTTGAATTGGGGCCACCTAAAATGGTTTCTCTTGATCCCGTCATAACACCTCCCTTTGCCCCACGGCTGAACTCAGCTCCCATCTGCTTTCAAGGATTATTTGAGCCAGAGCTATGTTCTTTAGATGCAGTTACAGGTATCTCTTAATGCAATAAATGTCTGTTTTGTGTTTAGGATAATCAGGCTTTATGGAACAGCATGTAACTTCTCCTTGGGCTTCAGTTAATTCTCTACTGAGTATGAGAGCCATATGTCCTTGACAGTTACAGTGATACTCCTCAGTGCAACCATATTTCTAGGAGATTTTCCAGAGTGTTGCTGCTGTATAACTCAGTGAAAATAGCTGTTTCCTGAAGTTTGCTGCATCCTGAAATATTTTACAAAATCCTTCAAGAAACTGCTGTTGAAATTAAAGCTGCTGAAGAGTCTGGTAGGATTTGAAAAGCACATTTCACTGGGAGTTTTGAGAGACACTTGAAGCAAATCTCTCTGAAGTGGGTACAGTCATCGCTCTGGCTGAACATCTGTTTGTCTTGTCCCTGTAGGAGCATCATGCTTTCTCCGTCAGTGCAGAGTCCCCTCATACTAAAGAGGGATTCTCTGAACACCAGCACCTGGTCCAAATGCTAATCCTCAAATTATTGAAGTGATTCTCTGAAGGCTGTTATTTTTCCAATCCATGTTAGAATATTATCCTCAACAATGTTGTTCTTTTCACTTATTCACAAAAACCTACATGATATTCATATTCTGCTATTTGGAGCATGATTCTGCATCTTTGAATTTAGTAGGAATTTTATTACTGAACTATCTTCATCTAAGATTTTTTTACACAGTACATAAAGCAGGCTATTTACAATATCAATAGCTTACATACATCATGTGTTTTCCCTTTTTTTGTGATGGAAACTGCATGTCGGTGTTGTCAGAAAAGACATATTCCTCATTCTGTTTCTCTCTCACGCACACACGTTTGTATGAATGTCAAGAAAATTACAGTGTAATAAATGAGAGCATAGAAATAGCCTAGAACTATAAAAATGTTGGATTGGGAGCAGGCAAGAAGAGGTTCTCATTTGCTGAGCACTGACCTCGACTGCCGCAATGAATGAAGATGGACATGGAGCTTGCAGCAGGAGACTGGCAGTCTCTTCAGAGAACCTCATTCACTCTAACAGAAGATATCCCAGATAACATATATACCCAGAGCCATCTGGGCTGAGACATGGATCTCTTCCTAGTACCAGAGTGGGATTTCTGTGCATTGACAACATCAATAGCGGCACTAGCAGCCACCACGTTTAATTCTTTCCCTTCTAAGGCACTCCATTAGTATAATACCATACTTTGTATTTGAAGAAGATCATTTTTATCTCGCAGTTTAAGCACAGAGCGGAATGTTTTCAGGGAAATGGAAAGTCCAGGATTTATCTGGAATGTGCGATTGCAGACAGAAGAGCCAATGGTAAATGCAGAGGACTAAGCAGATCCAGACATCAAGATCTTCACTGTAAGCATGTGAGCTCTGCAGTCCCGTTGTTGTAACTCTCACCATGACCCACATTGCCCCTTGGCACCATGTCTTCCTTTCATAGGTTCTCTGTTACCATCTTCAAACATCAATATTGCCCTGACATGGAGTGATTTTTAAATAGCCCTTGTAATTTCTCTATCTAGGGAATACCAACATCACCACATTTCTCCATAAGGAATCTTCTTAGGCTTTTCACTGAAGACCCTCCTGCCTATATTGCCGGACATCAGACTACAGCTTCTCAGAATGACAGCAATAGAACATAGTAGAACACAGCAGATCATAATCAGAATATTTCAGGCACACTATCCTACCTGCTTTGCTTTGCAAGATTCTGTGACTCTTGATGATTTGCAAGTAGAACTGTATGCTTTTCAGCTTTCAGTTTTAAGTAAGTAAAGCTTAATCCTGAATATGCTCACAGAGTCTTCCAAATGTTGGAGATGATTATTTATGAATTACAGCACTGTTGTTCAGCTAGGTGAATTTATTTACTGCTTGAAGAATACACTGTTCAGTGTGGTTGTCCCTCTGCAGGACCTTGCAGGACTCACCACCCACCCCTTTCCAAAACCTCTACGCAATTCTAAAAGTGAATGTGTTGACTGCAAATTGACCCATAGTGATTCATAATTTTCTGGGAATAGGCGGACCAGGACAAGCAATCTGCATGGACGAATATATCAAGCACAACAGTTTTTCTAGTAGCCACCTGATGTTAAACACTTTCCATCAGTCTTGAACCTAATTCAAACAGTCCTGCTATGACCATGAAACCACACAGACAAATGCGAGATGGTACCGTGCAAGTCCAAGGACATGGTTGTGCTTCACGTGCTTTATTGCTGGAAATGCACTGAGGATATTCCTGTCTTTTATTGATCTTATCATTATCCCAAAATGAAATTATCTAACCAGTACAATGAATTTGACAGAACAAATTATTTGAGCCTGAGGAGCTTTCATAATCCCTCTTACCTGATAGGGTAAAATGCCTCTGCAGATTTTCTTACAAATGTACTGTTTAGTCACTTTTTTTTCCCTTGATCTTTTCACAGTATTAGAAAATGGAAGTGTTTCCTGGGAAAAACAAGGCTGCTAAAGCGAAGTGACTGTATTTTTTCAGCAGCTGAAACCTTGGAACCATCCAAAAACATTCTGAGAGGCTGAAGGGGCAGTCAAGCTAGAGGCATTTTCAAACGACTGCTATCTACCTTAAATCATCCAGCCTCCAGAGCAGCTCTGTGTACTCCCAGCCTCAAGTTTTGGCCTGAGGTGCAGGTTTCTTGGGCCGCCTGGAGTGGCTCCAAATTCTATCCGAGCCGGCAGTGCCAAGGCCTTAAGTGCTGCAGCCCTGCATCTATCACTGCGCAGAGCGCAGGCAGAAAAGCGAGCGGGCCCTGCCAAGCACGCCACAAACGACTCGCTGAGGCCGTTGTTGTCTCGCTTCCCTGAAAATAAGGGAGCTGTTTTTCTCCCGACCGGGCTTTGAGGTCGGAGGCGACGCTGATTTGTTTTCAAGTGTGAAAGGAAACCCGGGGTGCTCAGACGCTCTGGGGGCAGGAAGCCCATGAGCGAAGGGGAAATCTCACGCTCCCCCTCGGCGTGCGAGGCGGTGGCGGCCTGTGGCTCTTCGGGAGAGGCCCCTACAGGCTCTGTCTTCTCAGTGACCGAAACGACACCAGCCAGAAACGGCACCTTCCGCCACGCTCTCCTCAGCATCCCCTCCCTCACCCCTCTCTCCTCCTCTCCCTGCAACGTGCCGGTGGCGCTGGCTTTGCTAGGCTGCATGTCACCAAAGAGAAGAAAAGCATCTGGGGCAGTAAATAAGTGCACGATAAAAGTTAACGCAATCAGTCAAAGAACCCCAGAGATGGAACGGTACCAATGCCTAAAAGTTATTACGCAGAAGCAAACTGCTGAGTGCATAAATATTTTATAGGCCTTAAACTATTGAACAGTTATTGGAGCTAGGATTTAATCTCTCTCAGCCTGACTTGACAAAATAACTAGAAAAGGAGCACAGTAAGAAAACAGACTGCAAACCAGCACAACGAAGCCCTGGAGTCTGTCCAAAAAGGCCATTCTCCTCTCACACTGGTAACTGTTATCAGCATAATTCATTGACTTTAATGAAGTTGCTCTTTATTCACACCCAAAGTAAGTGGGAAAAGAATAAAGTTCAAAGGCTTTTCCTAATCTTTGAAGACATGGAATATTTGAACCTAACCATGTAAGATACTAAGGACATCTTCCATATGGTAAATAATCTCAGGTCCCTTTCGCTGTAGATTTGGACTGTGAAGGATTTTTCATTTCATCATAAAACTGAATGAATAGATTCAATATACTTTTTATTCAGCACAGGCTTTAAAATTCTTCTGAGACATAGAGGAACATTCCCAGTGTTTTCCTGAAGGAATGAGTTATACTGTTAGTATAACCTTTTCCATCACCATAATAGCTTTATTTGCTGAGTAAGTTCTAAGAAATGCTGGGAAACATCCCAGCATGGCTTTCCACCTAATACGAACAGGATTCTCCTAGCTGCATACAAAATCCCACACGTTTTTAGCTGAACAAAGCAGCGATGAATCCACCGGTCTGCACGCTGTACTCTTGCAAAATCTTTTTCTGCTCTTTACCGAGCACCTCCAAACTAGCTCCGCTTACTGACTCCAGACAATTAAAATTTGTTCCCTGACTCAGGAACAGCTGCTAAAGCGCTTCTACCTCCCACACGTAGCCCATGCTGGCGCCCCACGGAAGCTGCATTCCTGGCAGGCCGGGCGCAGAGGGAGGCAGCCGGCGCAAGGCAATGAGCAGGGCCCAGATCGCTCCGCTTGCCCGGCAGGTGGAAGGTGGAGCCCCTGCGAATGGAAACTCAACGTCCACCACGTCCCAGGGAGCGGGCACGGCTTGCAGAGTTTCCCTGGAAAAGTCTTTCCTTCTGGGAGGGGGGGAAGGAGGGAAAAAATAAGCTCTGCCAGTCCCATCGCCTTTAGTCATAAGTCCGTTGCTCTCTTCTGCTGTGACTGAAGCTCTTGCAAGCTCTCCCGGTAGAAGGGAGCTGCAGGGTAGAAGATGGCCTGCCCTTAAACACAGGCTTTTATCTTCTGTTTCTTTCTTTCCCCACTTTTAGGCTTTTCCCTTTTTTGTGTGTGTATAAGTGGGAGCCAGAAAGGTCTGTTCTCCTGGAATCGCTATATAAACGAGCTGACAAGCTCTGACCTCCTGGTAGAAAAGCAAACTCTTCTGCTCATCTACCAGAAAAGATTCTCATTCAAGTTAAAGGGAGGTTGGTTTCTTGTTCCTGAATAGACAGACCATGTTTTCTAATGCAGTAAAACAGAGAAGATTATGCAGGAAAGGTTAAAAAGACAGTGGTTTTGTTTTGTTTTATTTTGGGAGATTGTGTTTTTTTAAATTTATTTTTAGAAAAAAAGCCCCTTTCCATTGCTGTTAAACCCTATTAACCTTGTCCTGTTGAGGTGTGCAGGGAGAGCTGCGTGCCAGTGCTACCTGGAGAAACGTTGGGCAGAGCTAGAACTTCTGTGGATGACAGTAGTGCAGCTTAGACCCCCCATTACCCTAAATTAGCCTCCTCCTTAATTCTTGTGCTCTCCTGCAAAAATAAATTGCTGTGATTTACACACTGCTTTGACTTGGAATATAAGATATATGCAAATGTAAAACCATGTAAAATGAAGCAAAAAAGGTGGCTGAAGTGAACCCTAAAGAGATGGAACTTTCACCATCTTGCACATGAGGTCTCAGTTTGGCCATAGGTTTCTTGACCAGGACTGATGTTCCTGGCAAAGGAAAGAAGCTTCAGCAAGTGCAGAATGCTGAAGTCTCCTTCTCCACCTCTCCTCTCCTGAGAACATGATGCCTCCTTGCCTTCACTGCTCTAGCATTTTATTTTATTTTTAAAAATATCTCTACAAAAAAAAATTTTTGACTCTGAAAATTTCCTTCTGTTGTTTAATCAGCCCTTGAGACAAATACTTACAGTAGCTGGTTTTGAAGGTGGCATACCAGATCAAGCCCTGTGTTAGATAAAGTTCATTTTTCATATCACCATTCAAAACAGTCAACATTTAAAGGCTGAGTTAGATATATTTCAATTTCAACAGTGGTAAAGACTCCCCTTAGCCTATGCTTTTAGGCATATACAATGTTCAATGTTGCATCATGCACAAATTTTAAATTTGGCTTGACTCTATTTATTGTGTTCAGGTTTTGCTTTGAGTCTAATTTTCCCTTCCCTTTTTCCCTTCCTTCTTTCCTCAAGGACACCTGTTTGCAAATGTCCACATATCTGGGGTGGAAGGAGGGAGATATCATATGTCACCTTGTACATACATATATTCAAGCACCGTTAGACAAGTTAGACAATACTCTCCCTCCTTAGCTACACTTTATGTTACACTTTAATTATAAAGTAATAGTCTTTTTTTATACAGTTCAGCATAAGGTTGGCTTACTTAAATTCACCTATATAGCTGCATTTCATACTATTGATTTCTTGCTGTTATATATACTGACCTCTCAAAGTAATTCAGTGTATCTTTATTAACAAGAGCCAATGCTTTGGTTCCTAAATGCATATAAATAAAAACAGTTTCACTTTCAGAGGTGCAAAGACGAAAATGCCTGGGAGTGCTGTGGAGATGTCCAGTAACACGAGGATTCAGGGAGCTTTAAGATTTTGTGTTTTCCATTGAATGGCTCTTTCAAGATAGATGAATGCAAATGGACTATAGACTCCAGCAAATGTTAACTATTATTTAAGGTTTAATTTCTACTTCGGTGCCGAGCTGCAAGGCAGCCTGTTGATAACTGCTGTCCTGCTCACGTATGGTCCTGTAGATAATTAACTGCCAGGGACCCTGTGCACGGAAAGCAGAAACAGAACTCCTTAGTGCTCTGTGTGTGAAGGAAGATAAGAGCTGGTTGACTATGATGTCCTAGGGAACAGATGATGCTACAGGAAAGATAAAAGTGTGGAGCACAAGAGCCAAAGGCTGAAGGTCCATGCCCATTTTGTGACTTCTTCTGACACCAAGTAAGGTGTCCACACCTCCAGGACATGGCCCTGCAGCTCCAGAAGCGGGCAGAGCTGGGCCCTTTCCTTGCCAGCCAAGGCCAAGTGTTCGCCGTGGGCCATGAGGACGGCTCATCCCTAATAATGGTCTTGGCCTGCTGCACTGCCACAGGCAAGGCAGGATCCTGGGAGACCTCTGGCTGTCCCTGGCATTAGGGTTTGCAAGCCCCACGGTTTTCCCAGCCACCAAGCTTCCTGGGACTTGGCAAAAACTCTGGTTATTCTCCTTTTCTTGTGTAGTGCTCCAGAATGCTTGGGGTTCTTCCAAGGAGAAAAGCCTTCAAGATCCTTTCCAAGATCATGAAACTCTACTGACTTACAAAATATGGGCAACCTATAATTCCCAGAAAAAAGGACAGGACTAGAACTTACCAAAATGTCTTGAATAACTTACATGGTGTTCTTTTTGCTAAAGAAACTCTTTAGGGAATAAGCTGAAGACATAGTCCAAGATGTGTGGAAGTCTGGCTAAAATGATTAACAAGGTTTTCTGGATATTATTATACATGATCTTAAAAGATGAGATAATCATGTGACTCAGATGAGAGAGAGAAGAGAGAAGAGCAGAGCAGAGATCAGAGAATGGGAAAAAAACAATGCACAGGTAGCTGGTGCAAATAAAGTAGTGGACAGTGCAAAATCTCTGCTGAGACTACAGTTAGTGAGAGAAAAAATAACTGAATTGTGAATTAAAACATAAATTGGAGCACTAAACTTTGGACAGTAGGTCACTATTAGTTGACAAATATTGAAGAGTTTGTCCCATATTTCAAGAAACGATACAAAAAACAAGCTGAGCTGTAGTCCTTCGATTCAGTCTGTTACCACCAAATGCATCCTGCAGGGTCCAGCAGCTTACAAAGTGCCTTAGAAGTCTTCCTTTAGCTCTTATTTCCCCTGGTGCATTTCCAAAATATAGTCCAATGTACTTTTCACTCAGTCCATTAACACCAGGTTGTACTACACAGTTTAAGAAACTTAGCAGAAAATGAAATTGAATAATACATGCTAATCTTTCACCATTTAGGAGCTCGGCAAAAATGCTATTGAATATATGCTTTTAAAGATTCCAAACTTGGCCAAATTAAAACCAAGGATGCAGCTCATGAAGACACCCTAGAAAGCTCTGTAGTCACTAAAATGTGTGTTTAAATGGTCTGCAGTGCTCAGTAATCTACTTTCTGGTTTTCTTCCAGCCCTCTTCATTGCTATCTCCACTGGCTGCAGAGATCGGGTACTTCTGTACGTGGGAGGAACAGTGTAGCATGGATTTATCACGGAAAAACAGAGCACTCCTTATTGAAGAGACACTGTTAATGCCTCTGAAAGGCTACAGAGCCTGTTGGAGGTGAGCTAAATCATCCATTGGTATTTATTTCAGCTGAAAGTTACGCATGCAAAATAGCCATAAAAAGGGTGGCTCGATGAATCTCTTCTGCACCGAACTGGCTCTAGAGACTTTTTTCCCTTTCCATGTTAAGTGACCTGCTTTTGAGTGGAAGTTAGGACTGGAATAGCTGTGCAATGCAAACTCAACACCTTAGTGAAAACTTCTGGGGCTTAACTTCCCCTTTGCCCGTCCTGCTCTCTCTCCCATTCTCCTGGGGAAAGAACGACGAGTCGAAGGGGTGGGTTGCAGAACCACTAACCACAGCCTTCAAGATTTCCACTTGCACAACCCTCTGGAAGCAAGTGAGCAATCTCGTAGCTTTGGGGCAGAGCAGGGCCCCTCTGCAGCTCTGGCTTCTGCTTTGTGACTGCTCCGGCTCCAGTGCTGCAGGGCCTGTCGACAGTCCCACACCAGCCACATCCCACAGCAGGGTCATGGCTGCTCTTCAGCTGGAATTAGAGAATGGCAACTGTTCAGGCGTGTCCTATGAATTTTGTAAATACCCCTGTTTCTTCACATTGTGATTAGCAATGGCAATGTTTGCTTCAAGAGCCTGTTCCACGAGTCTGCAGGGAATGTACAACGTCAGAGACGTAGAATCTAGATTACTAAACCAGAGAAAAGAAGCAAGGAGCAAGAAGCAAGCTAACTGCAGGGCCTGGGCCCCAAGGCATCCCTGGAAGGCTCCTGGGTCCTACTTTGAACTGACTCTTCCAATTCCCCATGCAGGCAAGAGGCGAATGTAAACTCAGGAGAGAGCAGGTGCTTCACCCCTGTGGGGCTTATGGAGATGGGTCAGATGGGTCACTGCACCAGGTGGGGAAGTGTGGAAATGAGAGCTGGAATGCTCTGAATTACTGGGAATTATGAAAAGTGCCTCTGAAAGGAGGGGATGCCCAACAGCAGCCACGAAGAACGCAGGCTGCTGCTTCCCAGATGTGCCATCACCTCACAGATGTGCCGAGTACATGAACCTGATAGTGGGACAGACTGCGCTGTCATCTGGTTATCCTCTGCAAGCAAAACAGCAGCCTGGGGCACCTGCAGGGAAGTCTTGCACGAAAGGGCATCAGGGCATCAGAAGTTTGCCTGGGCTGCCATGGATGCACTCTCTGGAGCCCACATTTTGAAGGCTATGTGAATTTGTGATCCTGGCTCCATGCTGAAAGCTACAGGTGCTTGTGGTGGATGCACTGCTGTACCCAGCAGCTGTGATAAACGTGGCAACATATGGTACTCACCAGGAGAAGAGGCAGGGAGAGAGAGGCAGGGAGCCACTGCCTATTCATCTGCCCTCTCCCGAAGCGTGGGTTTGTCTCCAGGCCGGCGGCTGCTCTTTCATCATTTTGACATCTCGTCCATTACAGTGGGTCTGAAGCGCTGCAGGTTTGTGGCAGCCTGCGCGGCACGGCCTGCCACACACTGCTCTGGCATCTTTGGGGATGTGATGCCACGGGAAGAAGCACGTTCCAGAGCCACAAGCAGCCGGCACGAGGCCGGGGCTTAACCCAGGCGCTGTCCTGAGCTGCTGCACGCTCAGTTTTCCCTGCGAGTCATTTCGCTGTTTGTGCCCCTGCTCAATGCCCTCGTGCAGCCTTGCTGTGCCGTCTGAAACAGTTGTTACATTTCAGCCCAGATGCTTCGTTTCAGAGGCAAACGGTGTGATTCCTGTATACATTTGCTTTCTCAGTTTGTCAAGCACTTAAGTGCCTTTCATCTTGAAGTATCCTAAATGATAATATGCACTTATATAGCTCAAGCTTCTCTAATGAATGAGGTTCTTCATAAACACGAGGTAATTAGGGTTCACAACAGCCTGATGAGCGAGGAACAATTCTTCCCAGTTGCACACAGGGAGAACCTGAGGCTGCTTAGTGACAGCAGCAAGAAATCAGCCTCACCAGCACCACAGCCTCACGACCCACGGAGCTGCAGAAAAACCCTCTTCCTCTCCCTGCAGCCCCTGTAAACCCACGGCAAGCTGACCTGGGGCCCAGGGAGTTTGCTTTTTGGATGTTCCCGTTTGCATCCAGCTAATTTGCTTGTTACCAGGAAGAAGTGTGGTCCTTGAGCAGGCTGTGAGCCCTGGACCTGTGTTTCTGTGTCTAGATGACCAGCTTCTGATGTGCATTTTCAAAGAAATTAAAAAAAGAAAGGGGGGAGGGGAGTTGTTATATTTTCAGTGTGGCTAAATGGGCATTTCCGAACAAAAAGCATCGCAGCCATAGAAGGAAAAAAAGTCCCAGGCAGGTCTGCCTGTAGCCTTCTCTTTCTCTGGCGCTTTTTCTACCTTTCTCAGCATGGCTGTCATCTATCACTGGCAGCTCTACTGTGGGAATTTCCTTTCTCTCCGATTTCTTTGTGGCACTTGCAGCAGTGTCACAATCAGGAATTGTATATATCACAATTGTGGCTTTCAGTTAAAGGAAAGGACCTCTTCTGCGAGGTCTTTCTTTCTGTCCTCTATAGTCTCTCTTCCAAAGACATCATGAAAACTCTTTTCTTGAATCAAAGAAATTGGCACAGTTTAAATGCATGCAGCTGTAACTTTTCCTCTTGCGGCTTCTTACACAGTTTCCAGATACTGCACTACCTTTTGCGCGTGAGCTTCCTATCTCCTTCTCTTTGCTGCCACTTCTTTTTTACTGACCTGCAGTATTGGGGCCTCCTGCTGAAGTGCACAAAGACCCAGCCACAGTCTTGTCTGCCCTCCCTCCCTTGATGAGCTTGGAGAAATAAACTTACCCATTTCCCAGCTTGCAGAGCCCCGCGGCTACCCCAGTGCCACCGGTGCCACAGGAGTACGTTTGCCTTGCGGATTTAGCAGCAAAGCCAAAGTCCCAGGGAGGCTTTGCAGGAAACTTGGCCCCATTCATTTCCCAACTCTGTTACGTCTTTCCGAGGTGGGTGCCTTTCGGTGGCCTGCTCCCGCCAGTGCGCCCCTCTGCTGCCCTGCCCTGTGGACACAGCCACTCTCTTGCTGCTTCTTGCTGCAGCTTTTAATTGAGTTTGGTCTATTATTCTTGTGCCAGCTCCCCGCTTTGTCTCTTCTGCTCCAGGCTGGAGCTTTTCCGGCCTGCAGGCCCCGCTTGCTGTCTCCATTCATCACAGCCAGCCCCGGCCTGCCCGTCTGTGGCTCGAAGGGACACCAGCCCTGCTCCCCCTGCCCCCAGCCGCGCTGAGGCAAAGCGCACAAACTCTTTTCTTTGCCTCCTTCTAGCTCCTGGAGTGGAGTTTGACTTTCCTTACACCAAATAGTGTGAGCAGAGAGAAACCAGACTCAGGACAAAAATCCCATTAACTTTGGTGGGGGCAGGATTTCACCTCAAGTGTTTCATGTTCTGAGCGCTGGACAACAACATGAAAGGACTCCACACTTGTAAAACCTGAACTGCTGCAGCCATTTGAGCCAAGGAAATACAGATGTAGTTCCTGGTGCCCCTTCTAGCCCCTTGCCGCTGCCACGCATGCTCCTTCAAGACTTGCGAAGATTGTCAATCTCTACTTTTAGCTGTTTATTTATGTTGCCAGCTCTTGCTGAGTGCCTAGTTACTCCTGCACAGTCTGAACTAGGATCTGACTTTTACTACTGCCATGCTACGGTATCTAGAGCCTCGTTGTATTCCAAGTGTGCTCCCCTTCAGTCCAGGTTTCTACATTTTGTTTGTGTTTTTGCTGCTGATGGGGATTTACAAGCATCTGGGGCTGCCTCTAAGTAGTCTGCTGGTGCCCCGTTGCTCCTCTGGCTTCCTCGGACACCTCATTTCTTCAGCATTCCTACGTCAAGTCTGTTAATGTCTGGGATCTTGCTATGTCACTTGTGTTCTCTATGCTCGCCAGCTGCCTTCAGTTTTGTCTCCACTGCTGGCCTGGGGATCTCGCTATGCCCTGTCTCCTGCTGCAGATCCTACTGCAGCCTTTGCCTGGTCGCTGCCCTTACACCCAGGATCAGACTTGCAGTGACTTCATACCCTCAGCTCCATTTCTTGTGGCTACTTTTTTTTGCCACTGGTCCATCCCAGCCCCAATGTCCCTGCACATCCCACAGTACCTGCTGACATCCTGCCTGTCACTTGTCCTCGTGATGTGATTCTCCTACTCAGCAGTCCCTTGTTGAACTAGTGCTTGGTCCTGGGAGGGCTGCTGCAGTAGCCCAGCATTTCCAAGCTGAGATCTATTCCTGTCTGTGCAGATTTTGCTCCTGGCTCTTTACTGTCATTCCTGCCTTTTACTTGTTTTGTAGGTTCCCAGGGGAAGAAGTCTTGTGCTCAGATTCCCCTGTAGTATTGAATCGCTTTGATTTTATGCACTGTAAATCAACCTTCTGTCTGAGCATAGCGTGTCAGGCTCTGAGTATCTACCTTGTATTTCATGATCTCGGTTCATGCTTGAAGGCCCTCCACATTACCCATTTTTCAGAAAGAGGAGTAACAAATTAATATGGCCATATAGCTCCCATATTTAAGAAGGTACAAGTCAGAACTTTCTCTGGGGCTGAGATTTTCCTGGGCTGATCACTAAATGCTTCCACGCCTCATGATGTTTGCTGTGCATCACTGAAGCACGCTAGCGTGGCAAGAGGGGATATGCACTGGCTTGTCTGTCTCTGATGACATGTTGCTGGGACCACTGCTCTGTCCCTTGTCCATGGTTGTGGATGGTTTCTTACCAGACAACAGGGGTAATGTCTTTGCCAATATCCCCTTGCAGCTGTCCAGGAGTGGCTTTACTGTCAGAGCCTGCTCAGATGCCTAGCTATCTCCCAGATATTGTCATCTTATGTTAAATGCTATTTCTTTTCCTCAGAGAAGTGCAGTTTGGATGTTGTTGTATGCCCTAGGTCCTGGCTTTCCAGAGTAGGACCTTATTTTCTGCTGCAGTACTAGAGCTGTGCTTAGTTGCTCGCTGCTGAGTGTGTCACCAGGGCTTCTGCAGGATCCAGCCAGGTGCCTAATGGCCTCGCTGCCCACCTGCCCAGGCCCAAAGCTGAACTAATGGGCCCAAAGGAAGCAGCCAGGACAGGCTCTTCTTTTCTCTCGCTCTGTTCCTGGGATTGCTGGGACGCTGTGGGAAAGGGCCCAGCACTGCTGGATTTTATTCTGCCTTCCTCCAAGGTGTAACAGACACCAAATGCACGGCATTAGCATTGGGCTGAGCCCAGTTCATCCTCATGTCCCTCTTCTGCCCCGGCACCGAGGCGTCCGAGTGTGGTGACACATTCCGCACGGCTTCCGCTGGCACTGCGGCGCCGGCACCAGCGAGGATCTCACCATGGGGCCAGGCGCTGCAGGGTCAGTCCGTGCTGTGCCACCCTGGAGCCTGGCTGGCTGCCCGGGCGCCGCTGCCAGCGCCGTTTGCCAGGAGCCGCGTGCGGAGCTGCTGGGCGGCTGAAGGCTCCTCTGCGCCCAGAGGCCGGATGCCTCCGTCCTCCGCTCGCTGCTCAGCAGCCCTTCCTCAGGCAGGAAGGCTTCTTCCCAGGATTGGGCTTACCTGACCAGGCCTGAGCAGGTGTGCTGCTTCCCGAGAGCTTCCTTGCCGCCCGCTCGGTGCTAGGCTTGCAGGAAGGATGATGCCTGTTCTTGCAGGCCTGTGTGTTCCTTCCCACCGTCTTGCCCAGACAAGCGGCCCCGCGGAGTGAGCAGCTACCGGGGTGGCTTCAGCACGTGGCCTTGGTTGCAGGAGGCTGCTGTCCCTGGGCCTCCTATCCCTGGAGCCGCGCTGATGCAGCCTGGCCATCGTGGTGGCCTGGCTCCTAGCGCAAGATTTCTTAACCACCGTCTGTCTATTATTATTAACACTATTAGCTCAGACCAGCTTTTCTGCACAGCCCAGCAAATACCTGGGCCTGTGATACTTCCATTCTCAGTCTGTCTCCTTACTGTTTTCTGGGCCCTATAGATAAAGTCTCGCCCACCACCACCCCAGGTCAGTTTTGAGACAATTATCTGTACTTTAGAACTGCTTTCTCAGTTGTTCTCGTAAACTGGAACTTTGCATCTCACAAAGGACTGTGTCATTAGCAGAGGAGTTTTTAATGGCTCCAAATTCATGTCGGATGCCAGATTTCTCACCTGCCTAGTGTATATCTCTGTTTTCCTACTGCGCAGTCTCATCTGCCTGAGGTCTGGCTGTTCATCCAACGCTGCTTTCACTCTTGCTATTTTGAGTCTTATTCTGAAGTCTCACTCTCTCCTTGTCATTTTGTGTGTGTGTGTGTTGAGAGCAAGAGGTAGAGGATTAAAGAAATTTAAAAGTAAAGCTTTTTATTCACTTCATGACTGTGGGCATGATTCAGTACTTAGATTTTGTTCAAGCAAGAGGTAGAGAAATAGAAAGAAAATTTTAAAAGCTTTACTTTCAGTTTATTCTTTTTATAGCTGTGGGCATGGTTCAGTGCATAGATGTAGTTCTTACTCCCACTCAGCCCATACTCTAAGTATCTTTTTTTTTTTCTCCTGTAAAACCACCATTTATGTGTCTTGACTTTCTCCCTGCCTATTTATACTTTTTTTTTTTAATCTACTTCTGGAGTCTGTTTGTTAACCACATGACACATTAACAGCAAGTTTCGTGTATCAAGCGCTGGGGCCAAAACTGGGAAAATAGAGGGAATGATATACAAAGATGTTGCACCTGTGGCTATCGCTGAGCCATGTGCACACAGACTGACCTTTTGGTGCCTTCTTCAAAATATTCTGCCTTACAGGCTGTTTTCCTGCCTCCAGCTTCCATGCAGGTTTATATATCCAGAGCTGAGCTCAAGACCTCCTACCAGGATGACCTCCTGCCTAGAAATCCCTGATTTTATTAAAACCTTCCTCCAAGGTATTGTGGGTCTATTTCACAACTGGTTAACCAAAAATTCTAGAAGTTCAACTCTTTTCTCAGAAGAAAAAAGAACCAAAAATGTTTATTTGAATAAAAGAAAGCAGTAAGAGAGAGACAGAATGTTTTTATTCTTATATACCAGCATAAGAGCAGAGAAAGCACTAGATGGCCTGGTCCAATAGCAGATTAGCAAGCCAAACACTTCCAATTTCTAGTTTATCCCAAGCAAAAAAAGAATATCCTAGTATAAATAACTTAATACCTAACAAGGGTAATAAAATGTGCTTACTCTAACAAAAAAAAAAGTGGGATTTCATGAAATTCGGCTTTGGTGAATATAAACCATTTTGTAGAGTAAAAATTATTTTGCCTGAAGGTAGTGCTTCATCTTGGCAATACAGGTGCTTGCAGGTCCAACCCAAAATGTACTGCGTGTCATATATGAGAGCATCATTTGGTCCGGTATCTTGAACTAATAGAGTTCTGAATGTCTTCTGAAAGGAGAAGAAACCACAGCTTCTAATAAGCATATATTAGAAAAGTAAATAAATAAGGAAGGAAGAAATAGTAGCCTCTGAGGGAGTTTTAAATTTTCAGTGAAGGGGAAGGCTGGATATAGAAGTTCTTTAATTTAAATTTCATATTTTTTTTCTAAGCAGAAAAAAAAAATCTTTTTTCTAAGCAGAAAAAGAAATAAAATAAAAAGCATCCATAACTTAAGTAAAGAAGGATTTGTGTCAACATCTGGACCCGGGGCTTGAAAACTAGGTGGCTGAGGTCATTCTGTCTTATAAACCCAGCATATGAACAGTGTACACAACATATGGACAAGTGCAAAGCCTGGAGTCACATAAACAGTATATTTCATTCCTGGACATTGAAATAACAAAAAGGGCAGAGTCAAAAGGCTCCCCTCAACATATATGCTTTAAATATATGTGAAGGGCCCATGTGACACAGAAATAATAACACTGTGAACATGGAAAATGAGACTAAGCAATATTTATATTGCCATTTCTATTTTACTGGGGTGAAGGGTTAAAGCTGGTTAACGATAGGCTGGTTCGGTCAAGAACACAGGCTCTATCGCCTTTCCAAAGCTCTCTGAACAAACAGAATGACGAAAATGTTTTCATAGGATCAAGTTCTCATTGTAACCTGAAGACATTTCTCTCAGAAAACACATTTTCACTTGTTAAAGCAAGTAAGAACTACCAGAATTTACTTGCTTCTCAGTACAACTTCCCATTGATATAAAAGCTTTAGTGGAACTTTCCCTTCAAATCTTTGGGATCCTTCTCTCCCATGCAAGTGTCTTACCCACAAAGGTCAGAATTACCCCCTGTTGCACAAGGATTAATAGCGACCACTGTGAATTTCATTCTAATCTAAATATGACAGTGGAAAACTGCATTTGAAGCAGTATATTATCTGCTGAATAAGGCTTGTGGGTTTTTTTGGTTAAAATTAGCAATCACAGTAGATAAAAAGGCAAGTTTACATTAAAAAAAAAAAAGAGCTCTCCACAGAATAATAAAAAAAAAGAAAGAAAGAAAGAAAGAAAAAGACTGGGCATGTGTTTGTTGAAATCCAGAATGTTTCCAAGAGAGCTGAGGCTGAACAAACCAGCTTCATGCTCTGCCAAAGAGACAAGCAGCATGAAAGAGTTATTAGGAAAGAAAAAGCAAAGTGAATAGAAAACAGGGTGCCGCTGAGTCAGTCCGCCGCCCTCCTACACCTCAAACAGTGCGTGCAGCTCTGGGCACCTCCTCACATACAGGGGAATTACAACACAGAGAGAGTGGGATGAGGAGGATCAGAAGTACAGAGCAGCTTTTATACAAGGGATCTACAGTGGCTACAACCTTAAAGTTTAGGAAGGCGGTAACTCCTAGCATAGGGGGCTGCATATTTGCTCACTTAGACATAAAGGTTTTTGTCAATTTAGAAAACAGTAATTGAAAGCTCTCTTCCCTTCTCTGAGCAATACTAATTTGATCTACATAAAATTATTTGTAAAACAGTGCAGTTGCTTGGCCATGTTGAACCATGGTTCAGCAGCTCCATAATAAATAAAATTCAGAAATCATGAAGCAGTAACTTAACAGAAGATTCTACTTAGGTGAGGGATCAAAGTATGTAAAAACTGTGCTAGCTTTTGATCCTGGCAAAGCCACCCAAAGCTAGCTAACATGATCTAAAAATTGTGAATCTGGGTCTGCAGAGGATTTTGGGGAGCGATCCGATCTCTGAAGGATGAATTCGTGCAGCTCACATGCACCATCCTCCCACCCAAAGGTAAAGCGGACGAGCTGCCTGGCTCAGGGGAGCACCGGGCAGAAGGCCGCTGCTCACTTACAGGTGCTGCTCTCATCGCAGGGCTCTTCGGTGCTTTCTGTGGTGGCACACGCAAACACAAGCGGCAAACGGCAGCCAGCAGAGCCCAGAGTGTGTCCTCTGTGGATATCCTTGTGGATAAAACCCGAGATCCGCCAGGCCATGGGAAGCAGGAAGGCTCCACGGCAGCAGCACTGGGTCGCTGGAGCGGATGTGTCTTTCGGGGGACAGGCCGGGCTGCAGCTGCAGTGCTCGGCGGGGAGAGCCCCGGGTACACGGAGAAACCCTGCCCAGTCAATCCATCTCCTTTGGAAGGGCAAGGCAGCTCCTTAGCTCGTGTATTTAAAGAAAAATAATAAATCCAAGAAGGCTGATGAGAGTTTCTTATATGGTTTGCCACTTGAGACCTATATTCTTATTCTTTGAATTTTGCCAGTCATTTCCAGGGTTTCAGCGAGGAGAAAAACATTTCGTCTCCATAACCACAAGCAAATAACATAACAACAAAGCAGATATCTCTTCCAGTTTTGGACTCAGTCTAACAATTTATCAGCACTTTTAATAAGATCTCTCAGTGATTTGTTTTTACCCTTTGCTGCATGAAAACATTTTTTACTTAGATCCTTCAGTTCCACATTTCTGCTAACACTACCTTTCCGTCAGGATCTGCTATGCGGATGCTTCTGTCTTCTTTTTCCTTCAGGAATGAAACTTAGTGTCTGTTGTTACTGTAGCTACATATGCTTTTCAAAAGTGTACCATTTCAGGAGAAGTGGTCCTGTTTTTCAAATCTAAAGATAAACACACTTGCTCAATATTTGCCTGGATTGTGCTCACAAGATGTGTGTACCTTCACTGCCCAGAAAAAAAAAATAAAGTGTAATCTTGCACTCAGGAAGTTGCACATTATTGTAATTCTCTTGAGTTCTCTAAGTGTGCAATGTACAGTTCTGGCTCCATGTTTTGCTTCCTTTAAGAAAAGAAAAATAAATTTTTAGTTTGCCTGTTTTTCTCCCCAAATTTTTGTTCTGGCAACTTGCATATTTGAATACTAAGCCTGATTTCATTCCTGTTTCTTAGTGTTCACCAAAGACTGCAAAATGACTTGACTTTCTGCTAATAATAATTTTAAAACAGAGTCCAAATATTTAATTGAATTAGTTATGTCAGTGCCTTAGTCACCTAACTGCTGGGAGGTTTATTCCTCTGATACAGATTGCCAGTGAATTTGGAAGATCAGTTATATTCCTGGAGACTGGTAATAATCTTTTCCAAGTAACATAAGTAACTGAACAACACAGGTAAAATATGCCCTAAATGTACATCCAAATGCAGCCTTTGGCTTAAACAACTCAGCACACCATGTCTGTTTTTCTTTAAACTGAATTTTATAGAATGCTAGATGTCTATTCAAGTTAAACGTTAAGATGATGGGATTATTAACATTTTTACGTTACATGCATATCCTTAAAACCACACTCATGATTTGTTTCCTATGCATATTTTCATATTATTTGGATTAAAGATATGGGAGCAAACAGTTCATTTTTAAACACACTGAATCAATATCATGCTCTTCAACCATCTGCAGTGCAGAAACACGAGAGAACCTGGAGGGCTGAGGCTTTTTAATTCCAAAAGGAAATGTCATAAGATGAGAGCAAATTAATCTTTGGAAACTTTACATCTAGTATCTTTGCCCTAGAGATGGTAAATAGCAGGAGGATTCTAGACAAAATTTCATTATTCTATTTTGATTTAGAGAAAGCCTGTTCTTTAATGGTGAATAAGAGTATCTCTCAGAGGCTATGCATTACTGTTATGTACTATATGCTCTAAACTGTTCTTGTAATCGCCTCCTGGTGATTCTGTATCAGGTCTGGCAAACTCAGCTAGTGCTAAGTCAGTTCCTCCATTGGACTGAGGATTACAAGAGCGCCAAAACACGTTCTTGAAACTAGAGCAGGAAGACTCAGGCACGCCACTGCATAGGAGCAGGCAGTAGATGTATTTAAAGAAAAGGTGCCACACTTGCTTTTCCAACAGCTGCACACACAGTAAAGTCCTCAGAAACGATCGTTTTTGTGGCAGATCTAAAGAAATGAGTTTCTCTGAGTTGTGTTGACCACAATTTGGTGCATTTGCACGTTGCATGGATCAGTGTGACGAGGAGAGGCCGGTGACAGCAGCAGGTGGCACCTCGAAAATGCCAAGGAGGACCAGAGCGGGTGACAGCCGCACAGGGGAAGGTCTGTGGCTGCTGCCAGGGCACCTCTCTGAGGGCAACCACGTGGGCTATGGCACTTTGGAGTTACAAATTCTCAACAAGCCCAAGCGGAGGACATGGCAAACTTAGTTCCTAAACGTGAAACCTGATGACTTGACAACTCTGCTGTTTATGGAGCCTTTTGCCCCGCAACCGCTGGCAAAGCAAAGGCATGTCCTGCATGGGAGGGCCCCGTAGCTGCCGCTGCCATAGGATGAAGGGTGCCCATGTTCCCGGCTGTGCTCCCAACGGCACCCAGCACCTGGGGGCAGTACCCCTTTGGTACAAGTAGGAATGAGGGAATTAGCCCCAAAACAAGCCGTTGTGGGCCAGGCTTGCACTTGGGAAAAATGAAAGGAGGGGTAATAATGGGTACAAATTGAAACACAGGAAGTTCCTTCTCCATGTGAGGTCGAACTTCTTTACTATGAGGGTGACAGAACCTTGGAACAGGCTTCCCGGAGAGGTTGTAGAGTCTCCTTCTCTGGAGATCTTCCAAACGCACCTGGATGCCACCCTATGCCACGTGCTCTAGGTGTCCCTGCTGGAGCAGGGGGGATGGACTGGATGATCTCTAGAAGTCCCTTCCAACCTCAACCACTCTGTGATTCTCAAGGGTTATACCTATAAATAAAAGTATATGTCATTCCTAACCTTCAGCGCTAATCCTAAAACTTCACTTATAAAATGATCCAAAGTTGCTTCAAAGCTTAATTGACTTCTGCCACCACTGCATTAATGGGAACACAATGAGGTTGAGCCCAGGTCAGCCCCCATCCCAGCGCTGACCTCTGCAAAATGTCCTGGGCTTTGAAACACGTGTTTTTTATTCACTGGTGACCTTAGAAGTGAGAGGCCCAAGAAATGTATCAGGCACGCGGATACCTTGCAGGGCTCTCCATGTAGGCTTGTTCCTTCACCAAGAACCTAAACAAATTTAACTTCAATATAGTCAAACAGATATTGCATTGTTCTCACATTTTGTAAAATAAATTCATTGCCAGACTGAGAGCTTGTGTGCCAAGTTTCAGACTAGAGTGCATTTTGTGGCTGAGTTATAAACCCCTGAAAGAAGAGGTTTATAACATAAATGCTGACACAGCCAGAGCTATAACAGAGTGAATGGTATTGCTATGATATCTTGTTTACCTCTAGCAAGGGCAGCATAGAAAGAAAGCTCAATAACATATTCAGGCTTTTACAGATCATTTCAACTTATCTCTGATTTTATTTGGAAGGTTAAAACTGTTAAGTTTGTGCATTGATTGGGGAAAAGTAGCAATAGTCTGTATGGTTCCATGCATCATAAGATTTATAAATTTGTAGGTGATAAAACTCACTGCAGTTATTTAAAAATAAAAACCTATTAGGCAGTATTTTGTAGAACAGGACAATCCAGAAAGAACAGAACATCACAGCACAGGAAAAAAAATAACTGCAGCAGCTTATTACAAGTGACTACAGCCGATATGAAGGGGATATAGAGGTGCTGCTGCTTTTTTGTGTTTGAGTAATTTACAGCACAAACCCCAGAAATGCCTTGCAGTGGCATGGCATCTGCAGAACTGAGCAGGAGAGCATTGCACTGAGGCTGTGCAAGGGAAAACCTTGCACAGACACTCACTCCTACGTAATCTGAAGACAGCAACCTGGAAACCACTGCACATACAGTCATGTGTATTATGGGAGTAAACGGTGCAGAATTTGCTTGATCCAGTGTGGTTGATTGTTCTGTAGAAGAATCAGCACCAATATTTTGGCATTCCAATACTGTGACTACTCTAATAGTTCATTACAAACCTGGGCTTGGGCAGCTGCACTACAAAATATACCTACTAATTCTGAGAAGTGTTTTTTCAGGCATAGCTGTGACTCCTGGATGAAACATTTTCAATCGTGTAGAGTAGACAAGTAAGTCTGTCCATGTAACGTGTAATATTTGTTGTCTTTTATAAAACTGGAAGGACTTTGAAATAATATTTCATGACAAGATTTTGGTATCTGTGCTCCAGTGTGCCTTGGCAGTCCCCGCTTTGTGAATAGTTTCTCCAAGTTTAGCGGAATGCCTTTTGGATGGAAGACACTGTTCATGGTGCATTTAGCTCTGCTGCAGGAATTCAGGAGCATGCTCTTACACTTCATAAAGGAAAAATTACAAAAATATGTCCAATAACAAGTGTATATTCTCTACAGTATATCCAAGAAAAACTATTGTATGCATTAAAGAATGTGTCTTCTTGGCACTTGCTGAAATAAGAAGAGTCAAGGGTCTGTCAAGGGTCTTTTAAAAATCTCAGTATGATGAGAGAAAGCAACAGCTTCTGAGCATTCCTGTAGTGCTTCCTAGTCTCAGTCACCTTCCCTGCTCCCCTCGCCAGCACTTTTGTGCGGCTTACTGTGTGTTTCCTTGAGCTCAACAGTTACAGATAATCTTGCACATTTCTGCTGCAATCCCAGTTTATTTATGTACAGAAATAAAACTGAAAAAGCCAAACTTATTTTCTTTTTTGTAACTTGTTTATTTCTCCGCCTACAAAGCAAAAGCATTCTCTGCTCTGTAATTTAATGTCTGCCTCTTTTTCCGCCAAGGTTGGCTTGGTATTTCCTTTACAAACCTCAGTTGTTGGCATTAAAATCTTGGCCCTTTCAACTCTCCTGGACTCAAACTTGGCAAGCAAATTGTTAGCTAACCTTCAAATTGTTTTACTAAAATTTCTTGCTTTTTGCGAATAATCTATAACTGTTTTTTAGCTCTGCAATTCTGAGTACACTTCTGGGTCTCCCGAAGGTGACTCACTGGAAGCAATGGCCTTGAAACTGCTGTGGACTCCACTTACAAATACTTAAATCAAGTGATTGCAGAGCCCAAACTGTGCTAAAATGCAGTTATGTTTCTGGTCATCTATCTATCAACCCATCTGCAGATAAGCCTGACTTATACTTGCCCACATCAGAGGAAAATCTCCCAGAAAAAAAGCTAAAATGTAGAGTCCTCCACAAAGCAGAGGCAGGCAGGCAGGCAGTGACCCTGCCATCATGTCAGGGTGTTGCACAGGCAGAGCCAGTGGTCATTGTGCTGGACTGCTGGACGGGCTGACAGCTGGAGCTGAGGAGGATTGTCCAGGGCAGAGGAGGCACCAGGGAGCCCTGCTCCAGGGACGCTCTCTGCCAGCCACCACGTGGCCCATGGCTGTGCAAGGCAAGCAGCTGGCTCCTGGGCAATCTGTTGCTGAATTTGCTGTTTATCTTGGGAAAACAAGAATTTATACATTATTTTGCTTTTCTTTTTCATCTTTTTCTCCCACCCTCTAATAAAGCTCACTGTAACGTCACTGTTAGAGGCACCTGCTTTCCCTCTCAAATCCAGGAGCTCTGGCAGCTCAAGAAGGCTGGTGCTCTGGGGATGTGGTAGAGAGCTGGAGAGAGAAGTGAGGAGGCCAGATGGGCTGGCTGGCAACATGGTCCGAGCAGAGTGGTGGGACAGGGAGACGCTGTGCAAGAAACCCTGTACTCGGCCACTACGCTGCTGCCCAGGGCCAGCATCCCGCTGCCACCGCCCCACGCGCCGGGACCCTGAGTTTGCATATGCCATGGGCAAGTGTCCGCTCCTGCAGTCCTCACTGCTTCCAGCCCAGTCCTGACAGAAGGATTATGCTTCGTATCTTGGTTATCCTTATGCCTAAGAAATAGAGGCACTAGGTGCTTGGCCACTCTGACTTGGCATCCCCCTACTCAAGATGGGAGTATTTTGGCAAACGCCTCCAAGAAACTGCACTTGGCCTCATTGCAAGTGACAAGGTCTAGCAGAGAAATAACAGCAGAGAAACATTTCAGCCTTTTAATTACTTGAAATAACAATATCACCAAAAAAAAAAAAAAAAAAAAAAACAGGTACCTCTAATACAGAACCATATTTTAAAGGAGTCTCTTGAGGAACTACGAATGATCTGAACAGGATTCCCTGTCCCAGCATTCTGTCCTTTGTGAACTCACAGCAAACGCTGACTGTGTGGAGGAGGAGCCTTCAAGGAAAGATGCCTCGAGATGGTTCCTCCAGGGGAACACCCTTCCCATGGGATACAAGGAATACTTCACCCTCTGGCGAGCTCAGCTCACAGCAGGTGTTGGGCAGTTGTAAATGTGTAAATGTGTAAATGAAGTAGAATATATTACTTTTTTCACTCCTGCAAGAAAAGTTGTGAGTCATAGGAATATACCTATTTTAACAAAGATGTAGCCCACCTGAAATCATCTAGCTCATGTAGACTAAAATTTGGTGGTGAGCATCATCTTTACTAAAAGCCCACATCCATTCTGATGGTCTCTGAATGACTTTATTTGTTGAGGAATTAACTGAGCTTCTTCTACCCACCAGGCTTGAAGTATGCAACATGCACAGTCAAACTACACTTGGAAAATCAAGATGTTTAAGGATAATTGACAAAGATAATCTGATTTGATATTACTATGTTAAATAAAATTTAAGAAATACTTAATCTTGGTGAAAGTGTGTGTAATTCAACTGCACATAACTACTGAATCCTTAATACACTGATTTCTAAAGGATGACAGAGATCAATCTGCTTTGTCAATTGTATGGTGAGCACCATTAGACTCAAGTCTCCAACTAGGACTGAAAACTCTTAAAATGTCTGTTTAAGTAGAAAAACCTATGCTCAGCTCCTTAAGCTGCCTTTAGTCTATTTTGGTAGTGGCTATACTGTGAAGTAATAGTCATAACATATGACTATCTTGTGATTCTTTTTTTCTAATGTCAAGGTCATCACAGCATTTTCTTCAGAGAAATGCAACTGTTTCCATTTTTTAAAGCCGCCAAAAAGGCTATCAGAAAAAAATGACTTCTGCTCATCTTTCCTTATACCTTCCATGTCAAAATAAATTGATATTAGGAAGAAATTTGACTAACAGTATGTTATTACATAAATATTACCAGGTTTTATCCTCTGAATGCCTTCTCTGAACCTTTGGGAACAGTTGGTTGTTGGCTGAAGACACTAGAATGAGTGAGCCATTAGTCAGATTGAAATCATAATCCCTACTTTCCTGCATAATGAATTCTAGGGAAAACACAATTCAACCTTCCAAGTGTAGTCTTCAGCAGCATGTAATACTGACACTACAATTCAAAGCTGCCCTTCCCTCTGTAACTAAATGCAAAGTAAACCCATATCCACTTCAGTGCTGGTGAGAGACAGTCCTGGCCTTTCCTGACAACTGGCTAAACTCTGCTTGGCTCCAGACATGGGTTGGCACTGACCAAATCCTCTTCCTGAGTGGGCAAGCCAGAAGAGCATCCCATCAGCAGCAGGAGCTCCCATGGTGAGGACAAACTCTCTGCTGAGAGCCAGCAGCCCGCAACAGGAAGAGAACTAAAAGGTATGGCCAAGAGCAGCAGGTTTACCCGCAGCCAGCTAGTAATTAAAACCGGATCCTAGGAAAAAGAAATAAGAGCCAGGAAAAATGAACTAAGTTCTTGTTTGTCAGAAAACTTTTGGTAGAATATAGCAGAGTTTCTCAGAGGCAAAGTTAAAGATACCTTAGAAAGCCATGGAAAGGCAACTGCAAGCCCCTTCTTGTCTAGCTCTGATTTTCCCTCGCCCCTCATGGAGGCTCTCCATCCTGTGGGAGCCAGATTCACTTCAGAGGAGCAGAGAAACAAGAGAGATCTTGGCTGTGATCAGGTTACACAGTTCCCAAGGAACTGTGGCAGAGATTCTGATTCCAGACAACAATCTGATTCCAGACAAATCCACTGACAGAGATAATTGCTGTTTTTCCAGGAAGGTCTCTTCCATAACTGCAAATTTTGGAAGGGAAGGAGATCTTCAGAGGCTCGTGGCTTAACTTCGGAAGAGCAGTTCCATTTTTGGTCTGCTACCAATGGTTGCTGGTCGGTTAGCAGTGAAAGGTCATTTGGGTCTAAGGTACATCTTAAGTTCCCTCTGATTGACATGGGAAAAACTGTTCCATGCCTAGTATGCCAGGATGGATGACATTGGTTTTTTTGAACCCAGTTGCAGCATGCACTCTTGGGATAGGTGGCATTGCATCTGACTCATCTGTTGGTAGGAAGTGCTGCTATGTGACCACTGCTTAAATAAACTTGCATTCCTCAATCATGACTGAGGGATAATGAGGAAAGCTGCAGGGTTTCTAGCCCTGCAAGCAGCTGCTGCAGGTACTGGACATTGGGAATTCCCTTGGCTCCCAAGACCTATTAACTACAGAGAAGAAAATGGATTGAGTAGAGTATTGTCTTTTAGCAAAGACAAAATTTGTGTGATATGAGAAATCCATAGAACTTCATGACTAATAAACACCAGGTATTTAAATGCAAGCTATAATCTTCCTTCACAATGTAAATGGCATTTCTCTAGTGGCTACCACAGAGTCCNGAGTATTGTGTTTTAGCAAAGACAAAATTTGTCTTTACACCAGGTATGTAAATGCAAGCTATAATCTTCCTTCACAATGTAAATGGCATTTCTCTAGTGGCTACCACAGAGTCCTTGGTTCTCCATGAAGTCTAAAGCTGAATAAATTACCTGGTCAGGACTATCCACATAAAACTCCTGAATGCATTCTCAGGCACATGAGTCATTTATTTTATCGTATGTCAGGAACACAGAATATATGTATAAAGCCACATAACTCTGTAAAGATAACTTATGCTGGAGTTTAACAAAGCTTGTTATTTTTAGTAGTTACAGATTACAAGTGGACATTTTACAGAGAAACCTACAAAAGTTGGTTGTACTTTCTGGTAGTAATTACCTCCCACAAATATGACTCACTTCTGCAGTTTAAATGCAATGGTTTAGTGTCCCAAAATCAACAGTTTTATAAATAAATCTCTGATTCACAGACTGAATGCCTGAAGTGTTTAAATATTTCTTACTGGTCTGGGAAGTCGTTTTCATTTAGGCTTTTACTTCAGAACAAATTCCCAAGGAGCAATCCCGATGCTAGAAGTGAATAAATACAGACAAAATAGGTAGGTTGCAGTGAGATCGATGTAAGAATAGTGTAAAATAAATTTCTCCACTCTTTAGCAACACCAACATCAAACAGGGTTGCAAGCTGGATACGACTAGGACTCAAGGTGGAGTTAACCTTCCTGTTTCACTGCATCGTCTTCTACAGAAATTACTTTGAGAGCTCAGGGTGTTTTTTGGTATGACTTTCCAAAAAGAAGAACAGTGCAGGAGTTTTTGGGCACCCTGGGGAGGAACCTGGGTCACCTCACTATGGAAATGCCACCTAAGTTGCTGGAAGACGCTAATAAGAGGGGAGGCCTCCCTGCAGGTGGCCAACTCACTTTGTTTAACAGAGCCAATGAAAAGAGATAGTTTCAACGGAATTTTAGTTATCACTGAATTTTTAAATGTGTTGTAAAAATAATAGCACTACCTTTAGAAATGTGGTATGAGGTACCCAGGGTTATCTGCTCACCTATTTGCTACAGGGGACTGCATTAGTACTTGGTTCTTGCCATTCCCCACAGAGGTGTTCCTGGGCAGACGCCATCTCGCCGCAGGCGCTGTCCTGCAGCGAGCCCGTCTCAGGCTCCAGGAAAGCCTCGAATCCAGCTGCGTCCGCGGGCTGGATTCACAGCGGGGAACACGGCTTCTCCCTGCCGCGGCAGCAAGCGCCACGGCCCACGAGAGGAGCCGTCCCGGCCGCCACTGCTGCGGAGCCCTCAGCTCTTGCTGCGCTCACTTCCTGCTCCGCAGCTGCTCTCGCTGCCGCCACAGGACGAGGCAGACATCTGCTTGGCAGCCGCCAAGGCCGCGGCCCCTGCCTGAGGCGCTGCCGGAGGCCGCCCGGCCCCGAGCGCTGCGGCCATGCAGGGAGCGAGGTGCCCAGCCTGGGAGCACCGTGGCCGGGACTGGAGCTCCGTGCCGGGTCCTGTGGTGCGATGTCCGTCCGGGATCACTGGCGCGGCTCCCCGGAGCACAGCGGAGCGCGGCCCGGCCCAGCCTGGCTCATGCAGGACGTTTGCTGCCGGCGCTGCACGGAGCCGCTGCAGCCGCGCTCGCAGCCTCGCCTAATGTAGAAGCGGCGCACAGCAGATAAAAAAATACCACTAATAAAAGTGATTTTACCTGTAGAGCTTTGCCTGAAGAAATAAGCTCTTCCAGCAAAAAGCGCGCATTTCTGCTGTTTATGTTCTGGCAGGCATCTTTTCAGTTTAACTGCACATTTTCCCCAGTGAGAGAGGGAAAAATCACAATAAAAACAATCCCTCCCCTAGCTGATACTGCTTTACCAGCACAGCCTCTACACAATATGTGACCTAAATAATACTAATCTCATCAGATAAAAAGCAGAAATATTTATATGTGTATGCATGTAAAAAAGTCCACTAATAAGCTTGCAAAAACATCCATAAGACAAGAAGACAAGAAATGAAGATACACCTGTAAAAGCCATAAACCTTCTATCTTTGTTTAATTACAAACTGTCAATTAAAATCATTACTAAATCTGGAATAGCTGGTGAGAAGTTATACATTGTAAGTGACAGCACAGAACATGCAGTCCTTTTTATTTATATTTAATTAGAGAAAAAAATAAAGAGAAAAGGAAAAGGCAACGGAAAGAAAGCTAAAGAAAGAGGAGCTGATTGGGAGGAGGAGAACAGGGGCATTTTAGATGTCATCTCCTAGCAATTAGTCAAAGATTTCTAAAAAGTTCAAGTATAGAATCTGCAGCCTTATCTTGGTTTCTAAGTCTCCGTGTGATCTACAAAACAGCCCACTTATGAGAAAATGCATTCACCTCTTGGCTGACTCATCCTCAGACATTTGCCTTTCTTCTTTATTTATATTTCAGCTACTAGGAAATCTGCTGCTACCTCCAAACCACTTCTGTGGGGACACAAGTATCACTTGTTTCTGCTGCATGGCCACAAGAGGACCTGTTTATAGTAACCCCATAAGCAGAGCCAAATCCTCCACCTGTGATTTTATTTTGTATATTTTCTTGGGAACAGGTTGGGAAATTCATATTCTCTCAACTTACTTCCATCAGTTGCAAAATCTGATAACTTAGGCTCAGAGGTCCATGTATTTACATTTACTTGATCTAAGAACTAATGTTCTGCTGATACTAAGCAAGCAGAGGTTATAGCAAGGCACATAATTACAGATATTATCAAACAGTACTTTTGAGCACCGTGCACTGGATCATGAGGTCATTTGCATGAAAAAACTACAGTGATTCCCTGCAAGTTGTGGACTCAAAACTCAGACTCTAGTAAACATTGTAAGCTTCCCAAGTGCTCACCTTCCAGAGCCCATGAGCACTTCTGGAACATGCAAGCACATCTAACATGATCAGAATTGACACAGCTCAAAAGGAAAGCACGGCAATTAGACACTCCTAGTTAGATTTTTCATTACTACTTGACATAAATTTAAAAAACACTTCTTACTGTGAGGGTGACCAAACACTAGAAGAGGTTGCCTGAGAGGTTTTAGAGTTTCCACTCTTGGAGACATTTAAAAGTCATCTGGACATGGCGCTGGGTCACCTACTGTAGGTGACCATGATTTAGCATGGGGGTGGTTGCACCAGATGATCTCCAGAGGTGCCCTCCAACCTCAGCCATTCTGTGATTCTGTAATAAAATGCCCTAAAACTAAATGAATAGACAATACTGAGGGTAAGGTTGCATTGTCAATATCTTTTTTTCAGAAAGAACCAGAAGGAAGGAGTGAAGCAGTAAACAAAGAGATGGAACCTTAAAGAGTAAGATCAAGAGCCTCAGCTAACAGGAATGAAATGGAAACAGAAGAGGAGGGGAAAAAAAAACAAGACTGTGCTAGGATATCACAGAATTACCATGGCCTACCAGGCAATGTGGTCCTGAAGAAACGCAAACATGATCATATGATCCAGTAAGCGAAGTGGCAGCTGAACACAGGAAGGATTAAGGCCATTTTACAGAGTGTTGCTGAAATCTCACTTGAAATTCTTTGAATAACTCAAGTTCAGGAGAGAAAAAGTCAAACTAGAACAGGTGTAGCTGAGGACTATGAGGTTAAGCAGTGTATATTATGAATAGACTCTATTACAAGACAAAAGCTAACCAGCTAAATAAAGCCAGAGGAGATATGGTGGTTGCTTTCTTTAAATCAGAGGATAAGTGTTAAAAAAAAAGAAAAAAAAGCTATTGATGCTAAAGAAAGAAATAGTCACAAGTCTAGAAATAAAACACATATGCAGGATTTTGGTCTATACAGACACACCAGTCAATACCTGACTAATACCAAGTCAGAAATCTTTGCCCACCTAGTTCGCTCTGCTGCAGGGTGCTGGTAGGCCCTGTTAGCTCGGTCCAGATGCAGAGGATATGGAAAAAACAGCTGGTACATACCCAGTGTCTGCTGTGACCGAGCTACCCACCACCTCTTTCTGTTCCTCCTCATCAGTCTTCCAGTCCTACAGAGTCTCAAGTCACGGGCTCCTTTCTAGTCTAATGATGGGACCCAGGTGCTGCTGAGACCCTCTTCAAGAGGCAAGCAAGAGTTCTCTTAAATAGCCCTGACAAGGACTATTTATCCTAACTTGCACCATGATTTCAAGAGGCAGAGGTGAGGGGTGCATCAAACATAAACATCCCAAGCCTTAGTCCTTCAGGAGACAGAGGAAACCCAAATACTGCTTTCCTGCTGCTCCTGCAAATTTTTGTTGCTCTGTCAGCCTGTGCATAAAAAAAAAGAAAGAAAAAAAAAAACAAAGTAAAAATAAGTTGCTAAAGGTCACGTTTCTCACAGGGCACTGTGCATTCCTGCGCAGGTTGTGCCCTAGGCAGTTCAGCAGAGCACCCTGTGTCCTCACCTGCTCTTACTTCCCTGCAAAGAGGCCAGAGATAATCTGGTCCCTATTTTTGCTTTTGCTAAAGTGTGCCAGAAAAGGAAGAACAATTTCTTCAGAGCGAAAACAAATTCCAAAGAGAAGAAATACTCCCAGAGTCTACTGAGCATGGTGACTATAGTGGTACACACGCGGTACATTTTTAGGTGCTTATGTAGATGTTTCAGGCCTCCCCATTGCCCTGTACAGAATTGTGTCTCCTTAACCCTTCTGCCTGGAATCACACTGTCACAAAATGCTTAGAAAGCATCATTGTCCTGGCTTTGGTGGCAGTGAAGTAGGGTGATGAGATGCCAGACCCGCTGGACCACCAAGCATGCCTGTCACACAAAAAGTGGATCCGAAGCGGGGAAGAAAATGTGGTCTGATTGCATCTGCATCTGCAACACAAGAAATGGACAGTGATTGTCCTTTGATTCTTTATTTGCGACTTGGCAATGTGGATTTGATTACAGCATTCTGAACTCAGCAGATTTCCTCCCTGCAAACACTGGAAAACTCGGATGTTCTATTTACAAAGAATTCCTGTGAAGCCTGTTGCGCATACGTACCAACAACTTGGTTGGATGGTTTTTATTTCATAGGGGTTTGAAAGGCATATGGAGAAAATTTCTACTAGGGTGCATTTAACTTAGAAATGTGTTGTGCCTGGAGGAATAAGCTTTTAGGAGTTTAAAGCTTGTGTATCTCTATAGAGTGTCCTGGTGTAGGGACGTGTATTTGGGCTGTCATTTTATGTAATCTTGGGGGCCTCTGGCTTGATTGTGTCTAGCTGGAGATTTCAGTTTGAGTGTAGGGAAGCCTGTTCAGAATTTCTGTTTACTAGAAATTTTTGCTCAAGGCCTTGAGTTTTATAACAATTTTCTATTATGTTTGCTCTTTGGAACAGTATCTACAATACACTCATTTTCCTCTTAGTCCAAGCTCCAGCAACCACCCTAAAATGGGATTACATAACACACCACATCTGACCTTGAAAAGGACAGGTCAAGTGTTCTATATTTGGTCTGTGATCATTATTTTAATGTAGGCCTTGTGAGGGGATTCGAAGCTAGATAATGTCTCTAAAATTTGAAAACCTCCATTGCATCCTTTTATGGTGTTTATTTTTACCAACAGCTATTTCTAGATCGCAGTAGAAACTGTTCTGAGCTCACACATAGGAGCAATGGGGAGTATAGGCCAGATGCGCTCTCCGGCATCTGCAAGGACGCACTATATCCTGCACTCCTGCAGGAATTGCAGCTCTGGGGACCCCGCAGGACTGGGTTACACTGCGCTTCCTGGGAATGTGCCCCCTTACAAGTAGCTCCTGAGTCTGCTAGTGCACAGTAGCAAGATGGAACACACGAAAAGTACACTGCAGATATTTGGGCATTTTTGATTTCAAAATAATCTGGACTCTGATGCAATTCGCTATAAATGCTACATCCTCAAATTATTGTTTTAAAAGCTTCCCTAAAAATTGTAAGGGACTTTTCTGTTTCCCTATTCAAATTTACAGTGGTGTTTTCAGCAAGGAAGAAACTAATCAAGGCCTCAAATCTAAAACGTCTTTACACAGGCAGTTAACCAAAATACAGTCAAATATACCTGTCAGGTCTTTGCAGGAATCAGCCTTAGCACACTATAAAAGAGAAGTTATAAAAATGGACTTTACTGTCTAAATCACAGAGCAAAACAAACAAACAAAAAAAGGAGACTATTCAGTAATTTAGCTCAATTTTACCAGATTTTAAGAGCTTCAGGTATTAAGTTTCTCAGGTAGAACCGCGATTTCTGCATGGAAGTCAAGCCTTCAAGACCTTTCGAGGCAGGTTTCACAGGATATTTAGATATTTAGAAGTGCAGCATACATTATTTAGAACTGAAGTCTTTTTTTTTGTTGTACTTTCTTTGGAACTGAGGGTTGAAATTTTTATAGGCTTAAAAATGGTTATTCAGCCTGGTTACAAAGTTTGCTTTCACAACGCAGAATGCAAAATATAATGCATTCATGATGCAGCAGGGAAATATGAAGGCAAAATGCATATGTGGTAAATGCAAGGCAATGTATGTTACCTTGGGAAACAAGAGGGGGAACTGAAAGAGCAAAGACGTGCAGCAGGCAGAGGAAAGCAGACAAGAATAAGCACTTACAACCTGAGTCAACATTCACAAGAAAAGACTCCCTGAAGGGAAGAGGTCCCTTTCTCATGACTTCTCTGTTTATTGATTCAAATGGAAGAAGATAGATACCACATTGTGAACCTGTTTTCTAATTAGAGAACAAACCAAAAATATAGAATTAAAACATCTGATTTTAAGAAAGTATGAAAAGCAAAAGCAACCTTATTGTTTTGACTCTGACCTGTTTAGATTGCTTGAAGCTTTTTAAAACCTAATATCAGAGGTTATGGAGCAGATGGAAAAAATAATGCCAGCACAGCTTTTTCTTTTTTTTTTTTTTTTCCCCTTAAGCTAAGTATTAGGATATATAGTAGGCAGCTATCAAATAAGAGGTAAACAAAACCTTCAAAAGCTTCTATAACTTGTAAGCACTGTATATGTTGTCATTTTTAATCACTGAAAATCAGTATTATACCCCTGGTCTGCAAAGAGAACCTCTTGGCTGATTTTCAGATCGATCCAATATGAAGAAATGTGATTAAACCTGCACCTCAACAATGTCCTCGTTCTCATTGTTAATTCTACTGTGTCTTATACATCAGGGAAGGTTTCAGCACACTGTAAATCATTGGAATATCCATCATCATTAACCTTAGCACGGTCTTCAAACAGGTTTTGAAGCTCTGCAATATCTCTAGTTGTGCTCACAGCTCCCAGTGGTTGCGAGTGAGTTGTGTGCATATTCCCATTGTATTTTCCAAGAAGTCCCGTGCTGTAGCTCACCGCAGGAGAGCTCACAGCCTTGCTCGAAGCCTGCAGTTTAAAGGGAGACAGATACATCCAGGGCCTGATCCAATATCCTCCAAATCTCTGGGAGTCTCTGTAGGGATTTATCCTGGCTGTCAGTCAGGCCCCTCGGTCTTCGGTGCATCATATACTCAGATGTAAATGCTACTTCCAGAACAATTGTATGTCTCCTTTAAAACCTGTTGATTTGTGAACTTAGCTTCCAATGCTCCCCTGGGAAAAAACTGACGTGTCATAAGCCAGCACCTTAGTGACTGACATACAGAGTACCCTGCGAAACAAAACAAACAGGTCTCTTCTCCTGCCATGAAAACAAAAGGCTGTCACTGTTGCTGTAAATAATGGTATGGAGTCTTCTTTTTTAATAGTAGTAATGCAAATGTCACCTTTTTTTTCCCTAGAAGAATTTACATGATGACAGAAGAACTAACAGAAGGAGGGTATCTGAAACATTGTAATGTTGATTGATCTCCAATTATCAAAACCCCAAATTTCTTTCATGTTTACACATCATATGTATTTTTATTGATATGATTAAAAATGTCAGGACCCAAAGAGCATTCAGTAAGGCCTACGAGAAACTCACCTAGGAAGAAGTCAGGGAGTCAGACAGTCATATTTTTGTTTCTATATTGACGCCAAAGGCAAAATTCACTTGTAAGAGGAATAAAAATCTACACTATTGAAATCTTTTCTATATTAGCGAAACTTACTGATAAAACTGAAAGGGAAAATAACTTTAAGCATTCCACCAGCTAAGCCCTACTGAAGTTAAAATTTCTGGGAAGTTAAATATACACGTATTTCTGCTGCCTTTTGGTATGTTTACTGGTGAATCAATCCACCAGTACAATTTTGGTAAAAAAGTAGTAATTAAAAGTAGTAAGTAAAAGACTGGTAAATCTGTCCCTGCCTGGGAGATACTGGGCTTTACAGCATGTTCAAAGTAAATGATTTTTTTTTTATATGTCCTTGTGCTAAATTTTAGCAAATTTCCAGTGTGCATCAACTGAGACTTTTGGAAGAAACCAGAAAAAATATCCCGAAAAGAGGGAGGTTTCCTTGCCAGTTTTTAAGCAAGGAGATTAGAGTCTCTTTATTTGGTTAAAATAATGTATTTTTGCTTAGTGCCTTTATGGAAACAGAACAATTGAACAATTTGGTGAAATTCTCTGTCTTTCTCTCCTGCATCCCTTCCTTAAAAGTGAGATGGCAAGAGATATCCAGAAAAAAAAAATCTGTCAATATAGTTTAAATTTAAACCAAGAGCTGCAGTTACAGGCAACCAAAAACTGCCTCTTATAATGGAAATGTCAGACATCCTTAATTATAGGTCACCACCAGTTCTGCCTACAAGTGATTTTATTTTCACCCATAGAGATGAATGGAGTTTAAGGGAAAAAAATCCACCTATTAAATTCAAAATCCAGACTGTTCCTTCACTACTGCTCTATCTTTGTGCCAGCCCCACAGCTACAGAATTCCCACCCCACTTGTTTGCTGTGGTTACCCAGGACTGTGTTATTTCCACTATCTCACATACAGAGCCAGAAGAACTTGGAAGATGAAAAGACTTCTACTTTCAAGTATTTTCCTTTAGAAAGCAGAAAATTAGGTGTAATTCTATTAATGCATTATGATTTTGGAGGGACTGCTGAAGTCAGGAAATTCCAAGTCAAAGTTATATTATATTCATTGTGCAGATGTACCACTTTCTATTCCTCTTTCCCTTGTTAAATATAACCTGTTGTGTTGTACTTTTATTACAGAATGTGCAATGTGATGGTTTCTGCAGCAATGTTGGAACCACCACTCAGGGGAGATCAGTTATATCGGAAAGTGGATAGACAAAGTATAAAAAAACAGCTGAAATCAAGCCAGTTTGTGACAGAAAAATGAGGATTATATTCTACTGGACCTTAACTTTCATCAATTCAAAACAATTTGGGGGGAACTGATGTCACACTCCAGTTAGTTTTAATTTCATAAAACTATCATAAAAAATCTTAATAACAATTCTAATTCAAATCTACTTAAAACACATTGAACCTCTCTAGTTCTTTTTTGTGTGCTTCATTATTCTGGAACTCTTCATTCCAAAGCACTATGAAATATAAAGTAAGGATATTCAGAATTCCAAACACCCGCCTCCAAAAAAAAAGGTGGGGGGCAGAAAAAAGGAGTTCTCAAGCTATTGACAGCGTTTGAAAGTGCAGCCTTCTCTTCCTAGTCGTAGGCCGTCTTCCTGCTTGAAGACTCTTCCTAACTGTGGAAGATCCTCAGTTATCCCCGATGCTTTAGCAGTTCCTCCACCATCTCTTGCTCTGCTCTCCTCACTCACCGGGTGCAGAGGGGCAGGAGAGGTGCCCGGCGGTCCAGCCGAGCGGCACTGGAAGCAGCAATGTGGGAGAACCCTCCAGCGGGATGGAGCCGCACAGTCCCTAATGCAAAACCTTGATGCGCTAATCAGTTCTGGAAGCTATTGGCTCTCAGGTGCAAATGAGAGAAGTTTTCAGAAACTTCTGGTCTGTGGGTACTTTAACGGAATAGGAATTACACACTGGGAGGCAGTTGCTTTCTTTATAATTTCAAGGCTGGTTTTAGGCAGCATTTTGCCAAAAAGCTCTGGACTTTTTCTCCAAGTCACGTTTTAATTCTTCTCCTGTTGGCTTTTGGGCTCTCGAGTTGCTTTTATTTGGCTTTTTAAAAGATGCTTCCCAGGCTTTCTGTCAGCTACACACACTCCCATATCTCTCCTTTCATCTATGCAGCTTGCTCCCAACAGTACTGCCTATGGTTAAGTTTTTGGTGATCAATTTGTTTCAGCTGTGTCACTCCAAGAAAGGAACTGACCTGCTTTTCACTTTTACTGCCCTTCAATGAATGAAATGCAGATACAGCCTTTCAGCAAGTTTCACTGAATCAGTCTCATGATGATATAAATTGCTACAAAATATGCACTCAGAAAATAAGCAGATGCTACGCATGGCAATTTAAGTGAAGAGAAATGGAAGTTAGTCACCAGTAATCGGGTGTATGAGGGACGTGGCATAGATACCTGTCAGTTTGATTGTAAAGTTCACTGCAGACAACTCAGTGACTCTGAAACTCTTTCTCCACTAGAAATCCTCCCCTGTAAGCAATAGGAGGAAAGCCGGATTTTGCCTGCAATTGCAGCTTTCAGGTACCCCAGGTCATGGTTCCCCCCTTTTGTTTTCCTGCATATTCAAAGGAAGAGGCTATGAAGGCTCTCCTGCCCTCTTGTTTCCTTCCACAGCTTCCTCAGATCCCCAGCTGTAATTAGGACTCTCAAGGGAGAATCTGTATCCACTTAATGGCGACCTGACTCAGCACGGTGTGGTAGGTACCAGCCAAATATCTCCTTCCAGCTGCTGCGAAGAGCACTGCTCTCTGGATCTCAGGACACAGCGTCCTGCGCTCCCTAAGTGCCTGCTGCACATGCCCCCCGCCGGGACAGTCCGCGGAGCAGCACAGGCAGGTGGGGGGGCTGTTCTTGGAGTGGCAGCAGTGGCACTGTCACAGTGGAGGACAGCTGGGCAGCTGGACTCTGCTGAGGAAGGATGTGGCTGGAGCAGCCCCGAGAACTTCATAATGGAAAATGATGGCAAGGACTTGGCCTCTGTATTTGCGCAATGTGATCTAAATTTTAATGAGTCAGGGACAAACCTGAAGCTCTTTTCAACACATATCTTAACACATATAATCTTTGTGAGCAAATTATCTTTGTTATGTTGTGCATAACACTAACCCAGTAATTTCTTAGTCTCTGACTCTTTTTAGACAGGAAGGTTATATTCACTTAGTGTTTAACACAGGAATTTGGCTTTCATCTTATGCCACTTTGCATCAAGCTTCAATATATCCTGATTCAATATGGCAAGTTGATATATTCCTTTTAACACCGGAATGATGTTTTTCTTATAAAAGGATCCCAGATGGCCAGACATCAGAAGAAAGGCTTCTTGCACTGAAATGAATAGGAATTCAAAAATGTGAGGTAAATAGCTTCTGAAATCAAATGGCATCTTCTAAAGTGGAAGATTCAAAAATGACTGCTCCATGGTCATCTGAAACTTTTGTGCTCAGGCTTCATGTCAATATCTCTTTACTAATCTCTGTGTTTGCTTTTTCAAAATATATTTATATAATATAATATATAATACATATTTATAACTATTTCTGCTAATACTTTGCAGTCCAAGGAGGATGCTCACCAGGAAGCATAAGCCTTCTGATTTCTTCCGAGAAGTCATGGATCAACACATTTACCTTCTCTAAACTACCTAGGAAAATTCAGAGAAAGCCATATGGCTCAAGAAGGAATCTCCTAAAATTGGTACCTAATTGCGACAGACCCTACATCTGTTGGAACTGGGTGCAGCATGAAATGTCAAATGCAGATTTAGATGCGAGTAGGTCTGCAGAAGGGAAATCACTGTCTTTGGAATGCTTTTGACTGAGGAAGCTGAGGAGATGTAGCTTCCTCATGAGTTTGCTGAGATTCTGATGAAGAGGGAGGAATGAAAGACTTGGAGAAATCTAAATTATTTTCCCACTAGTAAAGTGGAATAAAAGTATTGAAAGATTTTCTAGTTACCCATCCCTCCGTATTACTCCACCCTAGAGATTCAAAAATTTATACCTCTAGGTGGTAATTATTATTATAGCAGCTGCTGTTTGAACATAAATGTCCAAATTAATCCACAAAAGCTCTTCTTGAATTTGCCATGCTGTGATTTTGGCTAGTTTCTCAAAGCATTTAGGAAGCTAACTGATGAATCAGAAATCTTCAACATGATACATGACCTCCCATATTTTGGGTGTCAAATAAATCAAATTCAAAAGTATCTGCCTAGAACTTTCTTTTGTGAAAAAGGTAAGATTGTCTTCAAAGTAGAGTTCACATAACTTGTGTAATTGAGAAGTATTTGGCTAGGAAGGAAAACATACATTAATAAATCACTGAGTACACAGCTGCTAAAGGCACAGAAAGACATGAAGGTGAGGTAGACAAAATGATAAGGTTCCCTGAAAAGGGGAGCACCGATGTTTCAATTTCATAATGCTACCATTCCTGCTGCATCTAAGTATAGCTGCTAAAAACAGCATTGATGATTGTACAACTGGAAATGGTGATTTCTTCAGCCACTTCAAAAACATAGGAAAAAGACAGAGTCCTCAGTTCCTGGTCCAGCCTAATACTTTAATTTGAACGACTTCTATTTTCTGATTACTAATATATTTGGACTTGAACTGTGGTGGTGGTAGTGGTCTCCTGGGGAGGGATGGGGCAGACAGATGTAGGTATAACCAATGGACTATAGATTTCAACCAAATCCATGACTTCGTGACCTTCGTAATTCTTAAAAGTAGCTTTATGCGCATGCATGTGGGCGTATACACAAATATATGCTGTGTAACAACAGATCGATATTATAAATGTTATATCAAATCGTTTTGCATATCTTGTAATATTCTGAAATGTGGGAAAAACTACTGAAAGATACCAAGCTTAGCACATGAGAGGCAGCAGCAAGCAGCAAGAAGAACACCCAGCTGCATATACATAAAATATTTCCACTTCAGCTTAGTTATATGCTTTGCTGTGGCCTATTTGGTGATCCTTCACTGGTGGATCATCTGTCAAGTGTATTCCTCTGTGACAAAATGGCCTGTTTGCTGAATTTGCTCTTGTGATGAAGAGCTTTTTCACTTTGCAGATTAATCTTACATCAAAAATTAGCACTGAAAACCATGAAATTCTTGTCATTATTTAGAACAGATGCCATTGCCTCAAAGTTGTATTATTAGTAATGAGTAAGCTGTTTCTTCTATCCTTTTCTTCAAGATGCTGCAGAGATGAATCCGAAGATAAGCAAAGCTCTTACAGGAGCAAACCTCAAACTTTTGAATAATACATATTTGCAGAACAGGTTTTTTCAGTTAACCTCTCTATGCTAGAACATCTGTACATTTATCAACATTTGGCTGAATTACAAATATAAAACCAAAGAGTAATTCTTTTTCATAGCACAACAAAAGCTTTCCCCCCCACCCCGCCCATATAAGATACTGTGTGTTTTATGGCATATTACAGGAAAATCCAGAGAGCTGGTATTAACTTAACAGGGAATAATATTCAAAAGCACTCAGTAAAAATGACAGTGGTTGCAAGCCAGGCAACAAATTCTAGATTTTTTTACCCTGCAAAACTGTGAGTAAAAGTTACAGCTAGCTTCATAACACAGAGAGATGGAGAAAGTCAAGTCAACTGCATGAACTCTGACAACCTCGTGTCAGGAGAGCACCTCGTTCTGGTCTCATGTGGTCCTTTCCAATCCTATAGCAGCACCAGGATCTACATGGCATGAAAAAATCCCTTCCATATATGATCCATTCTTGCACTAAAATATTGTTCCCTGACCCGGTAAAATCACAGATGTTTTGCATTAGATTTTAAACAGTTCTATAATGTCAACATATTCAGTCTGTGCACCTGCCTTGCAATTATAATATTGCCTATTTAATACTGTTTGCTTTTACCTAGCAGACAGATCCTTGTATTGCCTCTTATGAGAATCAGACCGACTATGTTCAGTACATCAGCACTTCAGTTTATATCTCAGAAAACAACTGTGACTGTCTGTGTTTCTTCTTATAGTATTGATCGTGATTTGCTGAGATTTCTTAAGTAAAATTAGATTTCTAATTGTACTTATTGGTTTGGTAGAGGCTTATATGCATATTAGATTCTCCTTATATTAATTCTGTACATTCAGAAAAGAATCTGCAAACTCCAAATCAATTATAGGTTGGAAACAACAGCTTTCCTTTATGCATTAACAGAATGCAGAATGTGCATTGCAAATGCAATGTTAACATTTTGTGCAGAAGTATTATGTACTTTAAAGCAAGAAAAAAAGCAACAAATGACAAACAAGAGATAACAAATGAACAACATCTAACATTAAAATATGTTCCAGCAATAAAAAAACAAACACAAATGAGAAGACTAAGCAAAAAAACAATTAAGAAATGAATTTGAAGTTGGGATTTAAAGAGCCAGCTGTAGAGATATCATAACGAAGAGAGTAACTGCAAATGAGAGCCAAATGAGCAATAGTAAAATGCTGTGAGACAGCAAACAGCAAGGGGGGGTGGAGAAGAGAACTAAATCAGAAACAGAACGTAAGTTACAGAAGGAAACAGACATGAACCATATGGAAAAATATTCACAACACATTAGCGTTTAATTAGATAATATAATGGATAAGGACACTTATGCAAAGTCATCATAAACAAAGATGAATAAAAATGTGCTACTAATAAAACCGGGTAATCTGTCTCAACTACAACTGTAATTTGATCATCACAAACTCAGATGTAATTTAAAACAAAAAAAATATTTTGATACAGTATTTTGCTACTGTATTTAGTAGTAGGAAAGAAACATTTAAAGTAGATGCTCTCAGCTGAAGTTCTAGGTGCCTTGAAAACAAGCACTGAAACACCACAACTGTTTGCAGTCCAGTGCTTGTACCCCAATTTACATTCCAGTTTCATTTTCATCTTGAAAAAACAAGCCTTTGGGAAGAAGAATGTGGAAAGGTCCTTTCATTTTTTTCTCTTCCAAAATATTTGTGTGTGCGTGTGTATGTGTGTGAAGGCTGCTTCCATAGTTCTGTATCCCACAAAACACATCCAAGACTAAAACTGGCATAAGAAAATCAATTTGTAGGTCCTGCTTATGTTTTCATATATTAACTTAATAAGGCCAATTAAAGTGACATACAGTATTAGCACAGGTTTGCACAGCTCTCAAGAGAAAAACAATGTGACATGTAAGGCAAGAGGAGAACAAGGGAAACAAAATGGTTTTGAAAACCTTTGTGATCTTCAAAACCACTTTTTCTTAACAAAGAAGATTTCTTAACAAAGTCATTGTAGCTATATATAGGTATGTACACATTGACACCTGATGGCAGTTAACATCCCTATACTTAGGATCTTTCAAGAGATACAGCTTTTTCAGGTTATATAAGATACACGACAATTTATCATCAGGAAACAAAGCTTCAAGTTTTAAATAAATAAATTTACAGTAAAGTAGGGAAAAAAAATACTGTAAGCTGAAAGTTAAAAATCTACGTACTCTAAATAAATGTGCAGATTTCAAGGAGCTTTACCATTGTATAATGATGCATAACAATAACATTATAGGGTTCATCTTTCAAACTTACTAGAATCATTTGAAAGCAAAAAATAGAAATCAAAAGACAATTTTGAAAGACTGTATGTTGATAGCTCTGAAATACCATTTTCCAAGCTTAGTTCATCAGATAGGTGTGGTCAAGCAGCATATTTCTGGGTTGTTGTTCACCCAGTAATTCTTCTAATACACCTAGTAATTCTTCTAATAACCATTTCTATAGGGAAGCAAAAATATTTCCAAAATAAAAATTTTGTAGAGAATTCAAATTCCAAGAAAATGAATAGAAGTGAAAATAGTTTCACTAAAGACAATTAGGAAAAAAAAAGACCAAAAAAAAAAAAACCCAAACAAACAGAAAATCTCCACAAATGAGAAAAATCACTGAGTCATTTTCCACTGCAATACTAAAGGGATTCAACATGGGGAAACCATTACATCTAGAATACTCAAGAATGAATCTTCATTTCATAAACATGCATGAGGAATAGGCATATAAAGAGAGGGCTGTTTGTTTATATTCTGAAGAGATTATAAACCATAGTACAACTTACATGACTTTTTAAAATGGCAAAAACCATCTGCAATAATTATTAGCAGAAAACATTCCAGGATGATGTGGTTTTCTAGCATCCATACTCCAGTGTGACTATTAAACTATTTTAATTGCTGTCTTCAAACAGAGGTGCAACCTAAGATTTCAACCACATTACCCCTATTTAAATAGCCTATATTCCCATAGAAATTATGTCACTGGACACAAGCTAACTCTCATGGATAACCACTGCCTTAGAACTCTTCCTTTAAAGAAATATATTTCTGAGACTGCCACATTTAGGAGGACATACAAAATATACTGCTTTGCCTACATTTCACACATTACTGCAATAATTAAATTCTATGCCCTTGCTTGAAAAGTCAAATTGAAAGCTCTGCCCATACAGAATATAGAATATTTGAAACTTACTTGCAGCACAAACCATTTCAAATCACATTATGTTGTGTTCATTTATTGCAGGACACTACAAAGATATATTCTAATTAGTTATAATTCTAATTAGAAGAATTTACTAGGCTAATACTGTATCTGATAGTGGCTGAATCCTTTATTACAATACTTTTCAGCACAGTAAATAAAAGGAACTTTTTCACAAAGATGTAACGTTCCCAGATGCATATAATAAATATATCAGTGAAAAAAAGTTCACATATCTATTTACAAGTTGCGATCGAGCAGCTTTGCACGGGTGGAGTGTCGGAGGTAAGCGACAACTGATGCAAACCACCATCCTCTGCATTTTTTGGTTTCTAGCCTTTCTTGGTATCAAATAAAACATATACAGAGAGCGCTTTCGTTTTTTCTTGTCATTTGCCACCACTGTAGCAGCACAGGGCTAGGATTGCTCCTGCCAGTTTCATTTCTTCTCCTCAGAAGCCAGTGGGCAGTAGGAGTTGTCACCGGTTTCTTCCAGCTGCCTGGGAATCTCAGGAGACTAATGCTCAAACAGGCAACACAGTTATTTGAAAGGGAACAACGCCAGGAGACCCTTTCTCTTCTCATTCTACTAGGAAAGCTCACCTGCTCAAAATGAAGAGACAAGAATTGCTATCCACAGGTGAAAAGTGACAAAACGGAATGAAAATAGGCTCTCTGAAACTTGCTTAGAGAGGAGTCTCAGAACTGTGTATATCTGTGTGTGCAGAGGACAATTGTTGCAAATCTGCTAATATATTTACTCATCAACTATATTTTTGGGAGTACATTCTAAAACATATTTTAAAGAACTGAAAATTAAGCATGAGAGCCTGTGCGTGGCCTCATGGTTAAATTCATCCACAGAATTGTGAAGCACCTCAAGCCCTCATTTGCTGCAGTTTCATAGGCAAGGAGGTCTGTTACACAAAAAAAAAAAAAAAAAGATGACAAACAAGGATCCTGCTATTAAAATGGGAGAAAAGTATGATTTGACCATGTATGCTGCTTTCCACCCTGCAATTAACTAACTAAAGAGGATGTTACTGACCAGTCCCATTTTTATCTTATCGCTGATTCCACGTGTTTCACACTAGGCTACCCCCGCGTTTGGAGCTCAGAGCTCCCAGCTGATGCCAAATCAAACACTTGTCGAAGAGCACTCGCAGCCCACAAGAGCACTTCCCCTGTTTGATTTGTTGTGCTTTTTTAAAAAGTATCAGGTAGATCTTAATCACATTGGGGAAGCCAGCAGCCAATTTATACGTATCTGATGATTAAGCCTAAATATTGCGTGTTTTTGGAACTGTCACACAGGTGATGTGTACACATGCAAAGACAGGTAACAGCCCATATCGTGATCACATTCATACAAATACCCAAATCTACGATTTACCGACATCTCTCCTTTCTGGCATCAATCACTGCATCCTTTAAGCTCAGTTATTTGCATTAAGTATTTCCGATTTTGCTACACATTTCCAGGGAAGCTTTAGATAAAGGGCACTTGTGAAAACTGCTGGGATTTTAAAAATCTTTTATTAATGGTTAATTTTCTAGATGTGTGTGGTGTCTCTGACAGGAGCTGTGACAGCCCACACAGAGACAACGGAGGATAGTTAAAGGCCTCAAATTTGGTAGCGACCATTAATCACTTATTAGTAATATCACATTAAGAGGATCATTCCTACTTTTCTTTTTTAAAATTAAGATTTAATTTATCTGGATAAAAGCATTCCCCTGAAGCAAGCAACGGGAAACGCTAGGAATCAGCCCAGGACAGGGAGAACCGTAAGAAGGACGAGGGACGGACGGAAAGTGATTGCAGCGCTTTATCGCGGCGAGGCGGAGCGCAGGAGCCGCGCGGCCTCCCGCCCCGCTGCCGCCGCCCGCAGCGCTGCCGGGCCGCCGCCTCCCCGTCCCGGTGCCGGTGCCGGTGCTGGTCCCGGTGCCGG
>VWPW01026102.1:1018613-1142714 GCA_013389825.1 Crypturellus undulatus
GCGCGCGTGTCCTGCGCGGGGCGGCGCGGCGCGGGGTCCCTGCCGCCGCCGAGGGGCTCCGCCGCCGCGCGCGGGCGCGGAAGTGCGTTTGCGTGGCCATTAATGTCCCTGCTCGCTAATCCTAACGGCTCGGGCGTGAGGCGGTTATAAATAACGGCCCTCCCAGCGGCGGGCGAGTTGAGTCGGTTCCCTGTAACTTAGGAGGGTTTCCTCGTTTGTTTTGTTTTCTTTTTTCCTTCTTTTTCGCTCTGTGTGTTTTATAGCAATTATTTCGGTTTATGCGCTCACGTTGTTAATTTCTCATTCTCATGTAAACACATATTTAGCTGGTGATTTGGCTCTGTTAAAGGTAAGTTTGGAAGTGCTTTTCTCTTTGCTTAATTTAAAATGTTGATGATCAGAGAAAGGGGCTTTTCTTGTTGCTGACGACATGTGTGTGACATGTGAGTCTGAACCACCCAGTGCCTGTGCAGGAGCTGTAAACATGTTTACCTGAACAGGAAAGAAAACGGATTTTTCTCTTAAAGACCCACTGATATGAATATCATACTCTTAACCCGTATCAACAGATGACTTGAGAGGGAGAAATTCTCCGAATAGCTAGATTTTGAAATCAACGGGGAAAAGAGATTCTTGATCGCTGCAGCAAATGGCAACTTGTGCAGGTAGAAAAAAAAAAAAAAAAAGATGGTGTTTAGTTTTCTCCTGCCTGCATGTCAGCCCCCTCCTGCCTGCTGCCTTCGTCCTCAAGGGAGGGATTTATTTACCGCGCTTGCTGTCAGTGTTTTTCCTTTGTGCTTAATATTAGAAAAATGGATTTGAGAGCGTTTGGCACAAAACGTTTGTCTGCAGCACGTATCACTCACAGAAACCAAAAGGTGAATAAAGACGTGATGTTGTTGCAGGTATCTTTCATCTTCATCACTTTTGGACTTTGTCATCGCAATTTTTTTTTTTTTTTTATAGAAAGCCTTTGAGTCTCTACCAACTAGTTCTGCTACATAGGATGTATGTCTTGTTTTAGGGTGGGTTCAGTTCTTCAGGAATTAAAACCAACTTAAGTCATTGTGCATTGAAGCATCAGGATCGGTTAGATAATAGATTCTGGATAATAGGGATTTCTCAGCAGTAGGTTTATGTTTGACTTGCAAATGTTTACTGAAGAAAATTGCTAGCAAAGTGTTAACCCTTTAACCTTTGAAATAAACAGGTAAGAGACTTATTTTGCTTCCAAATCCAACTTTGCTCATACAGATGAGTTTTTTCTGTTAACCAATGTTCAGCATACAGTAGATGTTTCAGCTCATTATGAGCTGTATTGCTCATAATCTATCCTAACTGTATTTTGTTCAAATTGCTATTTTCCCTCCCTTTATACAGAGTGGGAGATCGTTATACAGACACTGTGCTTAGCATCCAGTAAACCCCTTTAATAGTACTGGGCTGCGGTACCAGGTAGTCTTTAATGCTGTTGTTTATGTGTTGATAACCAACTTAACACAGCCACTCTTGTATTGCAGCCTCTTCCTCACCCACCCCTGCGTATTTGGAAGCCAGAACTTACGGCTGCCACCACAATATATTAATTGTAGCTGGAAAGCGCATCGTGTCTTAACTCCAGAGCTGATTCCTTTTCTGTCTTCTTTATTGGTCGCTATAGGAGAGCAGCAGAAGAGCTGATTGGTGTTGCCATTCAAACCTGCCCTTGTGAGAAAATGTGATGCTTCAGATCACATTTGAAGAAAACTGTTATAGTTCATCTTCCTAAATTTTGGCCAATGCATGCAAATGTGCTCAGTGCATTGACAGAGTTAACAAAATGCTAAGATAGTAGCAATGTTCTGACGAAGCAGAAAAATAGCCCTGTTAGTCTGGCTCTTCCCCTGTGCCCTTCTCCCCGCCCGGCTGATAGACAGGGAGGAGAAGGGAGGGCCGAGCTTGCTGGTTGTGTGCGCTGTCACACTGTGCAAAGCCCCTGTGAATCTAATACAATCTATATCAGCAAACTTTTGTATTTTCATTTGTAATTACAGTTCAGCTTTCGGGTTTGGGGTTATTCACTTTCTTAAGTGTTTTGCATATGTATTATTTGATTGTCTTAGCTCGTATTAAGCACAGCAAAACTAAAAATAACACATCTTGGTATTGAGCAATACGGCGAGTATTGCTCGCAAGTTAAACAGGCTAAATGTTTAAAACTTCCTATACTAGAAGGGTAAGAAGAGACTATCAGCTTGATATATCCCCCTTCTGAAATACCTTAAATATGCCTTCAGCTCCTCAGCTGCATTTTAGGCGCTAGAAAGATGAATGTGCAAAGAGGAGTGAGTGCTGCGTCCTGTCAGACACGTGGGAGGCCACGTTTGGGGTTGGGTGTCTCCCTGACCCCTTAAGAAGCTCGTTACTGAGAGGTTATTTAGGTTAACTTGCTCAAGGTAGAGTGCTGTTTAGTTGCTTACAATTGCATTTTCTCCTTTTAAATTTTTATTATATAATCACTTAAAATATCCTTCCACTACAAAGCTAAGGCCTGCAAGAAGCTGCAAGTGCCTTTGAGAACCCAACCATACCGTGCCTTTCTGTTAGTTGCATGGTGTTAGCTACTGACAGGATGTCAGCTGTTGGTGGCACTAGGATTGTAGTATTCCATGTCATGCCTTTCTTCTTGTGTCCCTCACCCTTTCTTCTTCGTTAGGTATCAGGTTTTCACATGAATTTAAGTTTTTCACTTTAAATTTAAGTTTGCAATTTGGGAGTTGAGGAATGTAGCTCAAGTTAAAATTCCAGCCACAGTGAACAGGTCTACATGGGCAACCAAATTAGCTATTTGAATCCAAGGAAATCTCTCTCATATAAGGCAGTAAAACTTGCATCTTATTTTTAACCAATGAAACATAATGGGGGTACATTTAAAAATGTCACCATCTTTTCATTTTTCTCTCAGTAATCAGTGCTTGTTACTAATGGTTTTGAAGCAGACTGCTTTAAGATGATTAAGCTATCCAAAATGGCCTTACAGGACTTGGATAAATGTCCTTCTGAGACAGGTGATGAAAAGCAGTGACTAGATGAAACTTTTGCTTAAAATGTGGGCTTTTGTATCAGAGAAGTCATCGAAGGAATTTTCTTAGCATGGTATTAGTTGGAAGTCTGAGGATGGTATTTAAGTGAATTTGAACAGGAAACTTCCAGCAGAAAGTCTGTTGGGCTCTTAACTCCTCCTGTTGACTCTTCTGAGCTTTTTTAACGGGTCTTTGCCTATCTTAAATTGAGCTCTTTTCGTTGGTAATTGCAAGGAGAAATGAGTTTCAAGGCCTACATTTCAGTTATCTGCCCTTTTCCCAGTTGTGAGTGGAGTTGTGGTATTGATGGTTTATTCCTGTGTATGCGCGCGCGCATGTGTGTGTATCTCAGGTAATTTAAAGTAAAAATATCTATGCTTTGCCTTCATGTAGAAATGTTTGTTTTAATAAGGTATAAAATGCCAAAAAAGAAATAGTAGATGCTTTTGACACGCATTGGACTGTATTGCTATGATTAAAAAAGTAAACTGAAACTTCATAAAAACTTTAACTGATTTTAAGCAACTGGTCTCTATTGCAGGGGAAGTAGAACTACAGGATCTACCCACATGGCTCTTAAGGAATGTTACTTTTAAATTCAGTCGTTATTCTTATTTATCAAGAATACAAGCTCACTGCTTTCAACTCATTAGCTCTTTTGAGATACCTCAAAAACTGACACCAGTTAATTGATTTTTACAAGCCGACTAGTACTGTAAGTCCACTATTTTACAGTGCATATTGCATCTCTGGAGGTTGGAGAGATTCTGTCTGTGACAGGTTTCACAAAAAGTGTAAAATGAGAGCCTGAGAAACAGATGAGTTCTTGATTTGACAGACTTTCCTGCTGACTTTGAAATACAGCTCTCTATGAAGTCCCAAGTGCTTCAGGCCGGTAAGGGGAGCCAAATTCCTTAAGTTGTGGTCCTACTTACCTACGTTTCCAGACGTGCTCACCAGTGAGGATCTTCCCCATTATGGACAAATAAGCAGCACCTGGCCCACAGCTACGATCTCAAATCTTTGATACTTCACCCTGGGAGTTCTAGCAGGTCAGGAATTTTCAAGAACTGCTTTCTCAAGTGACTTAACCAAGGTCACACAGCAAGTCCATGGCAGTAGCTGAGTGTCAGTCCATTTTTTTTTTTTTTTATCATCAAGACTATCATTTTATTTAGTTTGATCTGTAGCCTTAAGGAACAGATTTGTCATTTAAGTGGTTATTATTCCTTTCAATTTGAATGTCTTTAACTTGTTTGTATTTGTTTTCTTGGAATGTTTGTACTTTCAGCAATCAAGCAGCAGTATCAAAATCCAGTATAATTGAAAAATCACTAAAGAGAAACTTAAGATGGGAAACATCGCCATCAAAGATGGTCAGCCTGTAAGCAGTGATGAACTACAGAAGTAGAGTTTTTTTTTTTTTCTTTTGGCATTTTTTATATTCCTAAAACTTAAGTGGAAAACTGTGGACCCAGAATAAAACAGGAGAGAACTTCCTCATGGAAACCTCCGTCGTTACCATGCAGATCCCGCTGCACTGCATGGAGTTTAGCAGAGACTGCTTGGGGTGGGCCCAGCCGGTCTGAGCAGCCCTTGGTTTAGCTGGGGCAACAGCAGCTGAAGGAGAGATTCTGATGCAAGGCTGCGCTTCCTGATACTTGAAGCTGACTGCTTGGTAAATGAAAAACCAGAACTCCTGTTTAGAACAAAAATCCCCTAAAAACATGTACATGAAGAACAGGGTTTAGAAGGTGTGCTTGTGTGGAATGGACACGTGCCACATCTGAGTTTTACCCCTGCTGCTGGGACTCGAAGAGGGGCTTCCAGTGCAGATGGTGACAGTTCCCGACAGTCACCAGGCACTGCAGTACGTACTTAGGACAGAGACTGTTTCTCATTTAGAGAATTGCCCTTTGAAATTAAGAAAATCAGACACAGAGAGGAAAGGAATGTCTGTATAAATGGTTACCCAGAGAAATGTGTGGGAGGAAGGGAGAGTGGAATAGGAAGTAGCCTGATTCTCATTCAAGACCCAATATCCTATTTCTGACTCATCTTGTTGATCTGTCAAGGAAAGATGAATCTGGTCCCTGGTTGGCTGAATGAGAAGGTCTCAGTAGGAAGTAGCCTCACTTGGCCAGTTTATACCTTGAAACACTAGAATTGGTGGATCGAGGCTTCTTGGGGTTTGTTTCTGGAGCTCTTTGGCAGATGCGCAGAAATCTCTCATCAGACTTTGCTTTTTTTGCCGGTTGCTTTTCTAGTGTCTTTTTTTTTTTTATTGGAAAGGGTAACAGAAGCTTGATTATTTATAAATCTTTGCTGCTATATACCCTAGTTCATTTTCCCTTGCTTGCTGTCCTCTTTAAAAGAAGGACTAATTTTAAGTTTTCCTTTTGTGTTAAACTTTAGTTTTTGCTTAATAATCTATTTGGCTCCTCTTGTCTAGATTAGCAAAACTCCTGCGTGGCAGCCCAGGAAAACAGAATGACCAGTCCAGAAGAGTGAGATCTGACTGGTAAATATACTGAGTGCAGTGAAACGCAGTACAACTTTATAAATCTATTTCGGTACAACTGAGGAAAATGCTGCTGCCATCACCACAGTATCTAAGCTCCTTTCAGTTGGTAAAATATATGTACTGAGTCTTATCTTCTGGTAACTGTGTCTGTACATCTGATTCTTTGTCTAAATGTCTTGCCCAGCAACTTACTTTCACATGTTGTGGAGATAGATGGTAGAGCTGAAAGAGGAAACTTGTTAAATTTGAGTCTTACATATGGACCAGCTGGATAGTAATTTAGTGCTAAACACATAAACCAAAGTTGTTGGAATTGTAGGTCTGTCCCAAAGGAACCCCTAACAGAAGAAAGAAGCTTGATAATTCTCCTTTTATGGGTTTTTTTTTTTTTTTGATGCCATTACGGTAACATAGCTACATCTTTTTTTTCTTAGTATACTTTTTTTTTTTTCAGTTCAACAGAATATGCATTCTCATCTTTGAGATGTTAATACTGTTTGAAATCAGCTTTATTCAGTTCTCTCTTTTTCAGCTGTCACTCTCAGTTGTCACAGTCTCTGTCATGTAAGGACTTTACCCCTGTAGCTGCAGAGCGGTCTGTTAACAACTGCTATCACCCAAAGTTTAAAACCTGAAAACTGGTATCCTTTGTTCCTTTCTTATGAGTTTACAATGGACATGTCTGGTGAGGAATATATTCTCCCTGAATTTAGGGGATTCAGTTGTGATTCTGTATTGTGCGTAGATTTCATTCCATTTTCCCCAGTTAGGATTTTTGAGTATAATTAGTAAGTAGTCGGGGAGTAGAAGGACATGTAAAACTAATTCTCTGAGCATGAAGAAACCCATATATTGTCATGGAACAAACTTGTGTGAAGAGTATCGGAAAGAAGAGACAGTTAAGAAAGAAGTGTTGTTTCTCTTAAGCGTTTTTTTGGACTTTATGCAGATATCTTGAGTCTTCGTACAAGTTCTGTTTTTTATCTTATTACAAGTCAAGTTTTAAAGCAGGAACACTGGAGAAGCAGGGGAGAGCACAGGAGAGAAGCAGCTCAAACTCAGCCTTTCACTGTGCTCCTGGAAGTGACTTTCCTTGAATGAAGCGGTTAAGACTCTGATGTGGTAGAAAGGGGTGTAAGTACCCTCCTTGTTAGGACCAAATGCTGTCACTGAACCAAATGGGTCAGTGATGCCAGACAACACTATTGGTTATTGTAATAGGAAATGATTTTATTATTTCAGCAAACATCCCTTTTCATTCTGACAACCATCAGACACTGAGGGCAGTTTTGTCTGTTCCATTTTGTAGAGAGATCCATCCACAGAGTATGCATGGGAGACAGCAAAATGAGATTACAAAACATTGCAAATGTGGCATGATTGAAAAAGGCCTGGGGAAATCCATTTCATCTGGCTGGGGGAAGGAGGGGAGAAAAAGTGGAAACTAAAGAAGAAAACTCACAGCTTAATTGCACAGCTTAGGTTGCTTTCCACTAAACTGGTGGAGTTAACCCTGCAGGAGCTGTTTAAAATAAATAAACCATCCCAACACTCCCCCTTCCCCCCATTTAATCTACTATGTTTTTATTTAATTTCTGAGGACATTAAGGGGGGTGAGTTGTCTATCTTTACCTCTTCCTAAATATGCTTGTATTTGAACAATTTTCTCAATGTCATCAAGGATTTCTGTTCTTTCAGATATATTTTAGATTTCCCTTATTCTCGCCTTCTGTTCCATCTTATTTCTTTGAGGCTCTTTTATGGTATTTGCAGCAAGTGATGTAAAGTTCCTTGAAAGGAAGATACAATTCAGAATCTGTAAGATGTTTAATCTTCCATCCAATTCTGCTGATGTCTTTCTACAGACTTTCCTCTTACTAGTATTTACCAAGTAGCCATACTGGGAATATAAGCAAAGCAGAGCTAGTGACACACTGCTAGATTCATTCTTATATTTACTGTTCACAGACCTAGATACAGTTAGCTCTGCAAAGAGTGAGATGGCGAGGACTTAAGGCAGGTTTGATGTTTTAGTGACTGGTTTCTTTCCCTGCTTTTGTCCCTTCCCTTTCCTTCCAAAGCATTTTCATTTGAAAAAATAAGGTGTGGTCATCAGGCATATCTGTTCGGGACTTCCAGTAATTTTTTTGCTGGCTGCTGAGCTACACCATAATTATGCATGCAAATACAGTATTTTTTTTCTCTTACCTCTACGTGTGGTAGAGAAAGATAAGGCTGCAGAGCACCACCAGGGATGGTGCTGCTGTTGAGGAGGTGCTACAGATGGTTGTCAAAGTAGAGAAGTGCTCTTCTTCTGTGACCCTTGTCCTGACTGGGGATTTCAGAACTTTGTTGTCCCCCAGGCGTCTAGAAAACACAGTTCTTGCCAAATTCAAACTCTAGGTTTGAGCAGATTTTTGGAAGACTTGTTACAATAATATGTTTGAGACACTAGCTATTTTAAATGCTGAGAATGAATTTATGTTTACCTTAGGAATTCCTTATGTGTGTGTGTTTTTTTTTTTTTTTTTAACGTATAGTCTGTGTCTTAATCTGCTAGGTTGACTTAAATGTTCACTGTAGTAACAGAAGGTAAACTTCTGTGCTTCGTAACAGTAACGATACTAAATACGTGGAGATTATATTCCTTGCAAAAGACTATTCTAACAATTTTAGTTCTTCATGGTAAGACTTTCCTTGCCACTTTTCCAGATTTTTACTCTAATATGTCTTCCAAAAAAAAAAAAAAAAAGGCAAGTAAGACAGAATCAGAGAGATTTTTGCAATCAAAATAACAGGAAGCTGTTTCTATGCAAAAATAGAAAAATTAGTCGGACAGAAATAAGAAGCAGAATTGAACTGGTAGTTATAGCATAGGAAGGAGGGAATGCTTCCATTGACATATAATGTGGCGTGACATGGTGCAGTTTCTGTAGGTCAGTGTGTGTGATTAGTCCTTAAGCGAGCCGCGTGCAGAGCTGATGCAGTTGTTGCATGCTCACGAGGGCCTTTTTCAGACATGAACCAGGTTCACGCTTAAGCGTGCGAGTCCAGTGGCAGGGAGAAGTAGTGGCATATTTTCTGTCAGCAAAGGCAGTTTGCAGGAGAGTGACAAGTTGAGCTTTCCAATTGCAAAGGATGCAAATAGACTGCTTTGAATAAAAATCACGATGCTTAACAGAAGCTTGTCAGCCTGGTGGGGATTCTTACAAGGTGTTTAATGGGAACTGTCACTCGCGGGACTGCTGCTCAAATAAATATTTCTTTTGCCAGTACTACCTTTTGACTCTGAAGCTTTCCTTTTAAAAGAAGTAAGTAAAATATGTCTGAACTCTAGCATGTATGGGCATTTTCTTCATTTTAGTAGGAAATGGCAGCTTTCTGTCTTTCCCCTCCCAAAAAATGAGGGTCCTCGTTTGTCCTGTGTGGGTATGCAAAAAGAAACGGGATTAATGGTTTGCATATGTGTTCTTGCATCACTTCAGGATATAGTAAAAAGTACTTCTTAAAAAACATTTGAATTCTTCTCTAAGTAGGTAAGAAAAGAAAGTGATGAAACCGTAAACTTGCCAAATACCTTGTTGTAGTAGGTAACTATTTCTTATGTTTAGCCCTTATAGTTCATTTTTCTAACTTACTCTGGTACTTTTAAGCATTTTCAGGGCCTTATGAAGTAAATTCTCAACATAAAAAGTCATAAACATTATCTTTGTGAGTAAGTTGATAACTTGTACAAACCTGAAAGGCTTTACTTTACCTTTATGTAAACTTCACAGTCATTCCCATAAAGCCTGGAAGCACTAACATGCTTATTTTAGAGTTTACCCAGTCTCGCTTGTCACCTTTGAAAGATGGTTATGTTCTCCTTTAACCACAGAAGCAGTAAGTAGGGCTGCAGTCAGATACCTGTGTATGTCTTGTTCGTTCATGGGACAACTGGGGAAATATTTTGGAGTGGGAGCGCACATGGGGAGAGCACGGGCGCGTGCACAGCCATGTGTACCGCTTTCCTGCCTCTCCCTTTTGTGTGTCAGACTCCTGGCTGATGGCAGATTAGCCCTCTGAATGTGGGCAACAGAGTAATAGGCAGAGCAGAATGCCCCAGGCTTCCTGCGTACAATAAAATGACTTCATTACAAAGCAAAAAATGACAAGCCTGCCGTATAGTGTATCTCTATTGGAGAGAATAGCCTTGGGTTTGTGATCATGTTAATGGCTGTAAAATAAACCTTTTGTTCCCCAGCTGTCCCACGGTGTGTGCCTGACAGACTAGTGCTGAAGATCCTTCTAACAGGGTAATACCTGGGAGCTAAGTGACTGAAGTACTTTACACCTTGTGTGTGTGTGTGTGTGAAGGAACGGCAGAGCAGGACAGTTCAATTGCATTTGCACCATGCAGGTGTCTCCCTCCAATTTTTATTTCTAATGTTTTGGTTAGTTACAGGATTACATAATCTACTCTGCAGAAGTGTGTTGGGTTTATTAAACCTTTTGGAAGTTGTGCTAATACCTATTTGAAGGAAAGTGGGCCAGAAACATGGCTAAATAAGGTAGAAAGAATCCAGATGTTGGAGGAGGATATTAAATATAAACTTATAGTAGCTGAGTAGATGTGAGGCAGAAGTCTATGTGCAGCATCAGCAAAGGAGCAGGAAAAATAGCTAGCATTCCTATCAAGGTTTTGACAGCGCTACTTCATTCCTGCTATAAAAATCTGCTGTTTGAAAGGACTTTGCTTTCTGCAGTTTACTCTGTGAATGAGTAGCTGCTCTTGTAGCTGCTCAGAGTAGTTGCCCTCTTTGCTTCCAGTTATAGGTCGTGGGTAAAACATTTTCTTTATTATGTGGCAAGTATTTTGCCACACACACACGATGTTCTAGTTGTTCTAAATGGAGGGTCTTCCTGCATAGCATCTGCTCAGGAAATGAGGACAGTTTCTGAAATCTGTCTGGGCTTCCAAACTAGCAAGCAAGTCAGCATAAAAGCACATTAATATGTAGAAAATGGAGGAATTGTTAAAACTTCTAAAATATGTCTTAAATGTTTAATTTTATCAAAAACCCTTGCCTGACACAAATTTTACTCCTTCTTGCCTGCTGGAGTCATCTTTTCAGTACATCCCTGTAGATAGAATAATTTGCCTAAAATAACTCTGGTCACCTACACTTTACTTGAACAACTTAATGTAGAGTACACAACTATAATAAATAAAATGGAAATACCAGTTTCTTTATTTTTCTTGTTCTGTCTGCTCCTGCCTGGGATACCTGTGGATGTCCTGGAGTTGTGCTTCCATGAGTGTTATGTCCCTTAAAGATCTATTTTTAGTTCCAATTGTATTTCCACAACTCTTCTCCAGTATCCATGGATCCTTGTTTGAGGGGCAACCTTCCTCAGAATGTTGTTGGCTGTTTTCTTCCCATCTCCAGATGAAATACCTCCTACTCCCCAAAAAGAACCTGCAAACTCTACAAGGAATTAACTGAGATGGAATTTGGGATTGATTATTATTACAGTTTGGGAGTTGTCGGTCTCTTCACAGCAGTGTTAATTCATTTTGTGTGTATTTTTATTTTGAAGCTTAGAATTACTTCTGTGGTCGCTTGTGCTTTTTATGGCACTGCAAACTGGCTGCTTTTGAACGGAGCTGGTAATAAAACAAAAGGTTGGTCACCCTCTTGAGTGATTGATTGTCTGTAGATAGAAACAACTAAACAACTTTTGTTTCCATCTAAGTCATTTTCTAAGGCTGGCTTACAGTGGCCATTCTAAGGCTAGTTTATTAATAACAAGGACCAGTGAGTGAGGTCTTTTTTCTCTTCCCCTGTCCACTTCCCCCGCACTCTGCAATCGCTGTGATTTACACTGGGAAGTAACTAGTTTTTGCAGTCACAAGTGGCAGTGGTCACAAAGTGATTGCAAAGCTTTCAATATAGGTAATGCAAGGACATTTGAGTGAAAATATGAAAGTCAGTTTGGTTATGGGCAGGGAAGGGGCAATTATGTATTTTACAAATTCTCCAGCATCTGGGATTTAAATTGCACTATGGAAAACAGTGTATTGCACATGAACACAGCTTCCCTCAGCTGCATTAATGACGTGAGCAGAAATTCTTGAACTATTCTTGTCTTCCATATGAGCTCTGTAATTGCACATCTTGTAGAGGAGGAGGTTGCTGCCCTGGACAGGCCTAGCCTTAGACTGGTTTGATGGTTGTGCCACGAGGACAGGTGGTTTTCAAGTCCAAAAAGCCTGATACTTGGGCTAGAAGGGATGCTTGATCCAACAGTTGCTACCAGCACTGTAGTAGCTGGGTAAAATATGGTGTCTGAGAAAAGTCTGCAGGTTGGAGAGGTCTGGTTGAATAAACTTGGAGAGGAAAAGAACCGTAAGTTCTTGCTTCCCAAAGTTGCATGATTGCTCGTATCTGATGGGAGTGCTGCAGTGTGTCAGTCTCTGTCATTAGACAAACTGTAGTCTACCTACAAATGTCCCTTTCAAACAGATCCCCTGCAACCCCGAAAGCTGGAGAGTTTGGGTCTTTGTCCACACTGCTTAACTACAGGGTTGTTTTCAAGCAAGTCTGGTTGAAGTTCTTCTACTAAAGAACACTAGTAAAATGTCTTCCCGGTCCTACTAGATAGGACTGCCTTTCCATTTGGACAGCTCTTGGGCTGATATTTAAAATTACACTCTCAATTTAATGTTCATCAGTTAAATACTGATAGAACAGAGTTGGGATCACAAGGTTAGGACAGTATGACTACTAGTTATAGATAGAGTTCTGGTATGTCTAAGATGCTGCATTTAATTTGTCAGCTGCTTTACGTGGGTCGCAAACATGTTGTGCGTGTGCTGCAGTTCGGCTCTGCCTGCGCTGGGGGCAGGTTGGGGGCTTTCCCCACGAGCACCTGAGTTCCAGACCTGCTGTGCAAAAAGGGTTGTTGCAAGTTTGTGCTTGTTTAGAAGAAATAGGTTTATTCTTACATGATTTATTTTGGGGGGAGGGTAAATTTAATAAATAAACTACCACCTCCTGGAGCAATGTTTTTATTTACTGAAGTACTGATGTACTCTTTATGATCTGATATACTTCTGCACGCCTCAAGACAAAAAAGTTTCAGTACTTCCCCAAACCAAGGAACTGTTTGCAAACCAGTCAGCAGAATTGCTACTCTCTTAATTGCGTTGATAATTGCAAGTACTGGCTTAACCTTTTCATGATATAGCCTGATGCTTAAGGAGTTTAGTCAAGGAGATGATCAAATGTCATTGTGGTCTAATGGTAGTCTTGTCAGAATAGCTAATTGTTCAGTTCCTGCTGTCACTTACAGGCTTTGTCCTGGCGGATGTCGTTCAGAATTAGGGGTGTGGGTCATGGATGGTGTGGATCACCTTTTCTTATGTTCCAAATATTCTGTACCACTTTGTGAAAGTAGAACCACGCCCCCTCCCCCCCTCAGTGTTCTGCAGAAATCAGAGTCCTGAGAACTGCTTTTTCCTTTGAAGAAAAATTAGTATCTGATTTAATAATGTGTGTGCATTTTTTTCTCAAGAATTCCACTGTGGAAGGAGTATCTGTAATGCTAGTTTACATATAGTCATGTTCGGTATTGATATTTATGTTATTCAGATGTATTAAATTGCCTCACAGTAGAATTACTCAAGCCCTTATGCTGGTGAAATGTATGGATTAATAATGTTTCTTCGGTGCCACTGCAATACAAATATGAGGTGATAAAAATCAACATACAGTATTTCCAGGATTATCTACAAAGCATTTTTTTGATAGCGACTAAAGGAGGAGGGAACACAAGGCTGCTGTGCCATCCACTTTTTGTGAGCTTAAAACAGGAATTCGGTGAGGGTTCTTGGAGGGAAAAGTAATATTGACTAGAGCATCTAGAGCACCTTGGGTCATAGTCCATTTGGGAAAGTCTTCCTGAAGGCAGCAGCCACTCTTGCACCTTCCCTGACATTATCCCCTTTCACTTCTGGCTCCCAAGTGTCTACGCATCATTACAGAAATTTGGGGAAATGAGGTCCTCTTTAGTTCCTGTTAAGCTAGGCATTCAAGTGAAAATGTCCACAACTTTTTTTGGTAGTTTTGGGCTTACGTTACATGCAAGGACCTAGTCTGTAGCTTCTTTTTCACTGTGGCGCTGGGCCTATTTGCATCCTGGGGACCCCAGTCCTGTGAGATGTCTATTCTGTATTTAGAAAGAAGGTTCTGCTAGATGTGCTTCAGAGGCAAACATTGCAGAGCCTCATATGTTTCCTTATCTTTAGTAGTTTGTTATTATGAGAAGTTAAAATGCACCTGTGCCACATTGCTGTCTGTCTTGGTACAAGAGCTATCTCTGTCATGCTGTTAATACAGCTGACTGAGAACTTCAAGGAATCAAGTGTCCAGAGTTCCCTATCCTAGTACCACTCCTACTAGTAACTTAGGGCACAAAATATGATTTAAACTATTGCAAGAAAAGTGCTTCTTCCTAATCATGAAGCCATACAAGGTTTTGCAGGAGTCTGCGTGCTCTGGAGCCATGGTGGCTGCTATCAGACTCGTCCAGGAGCTTGAGAGGAGCCGTGATTCAGCTGCCTGAGTATCTCATATCTCTTAAGCAGTGGAGGGAATCCAGATCCACATCACCTGTAGCTGCTGCTTTAAAAGGATGTGGCTCCCTTTTCCATACCTGTGTCACCAAGTACCTGTGGCATGGAGATCCCTGTCTCATACCCACAGCATCTCAGATGACATTGGACTCTTAGGTCAAGCAACTTCATGTGCTCCTCTCTGTCATTTGTAGAAGTAAAATATTTACCACGTGGTCACAGCTATGAAGAAAGTCTATTTTGCTATTGTAAGATAATGTGATATAGACTAATCTGTGTGCAGACTAACCCAGCCTGTGCTGATGCATATTTTAAGCATTTTACACCCCACCTCTGTGTTGGGCTGAAGGAAGGAATTAAGATATGCAGAATTGTAGTGTATTTTCGTCTCCTTCCTTCCCTCCTTTCTCCTTTTCTCTCAAACAAGTTGATAATAAATAAATAAAAATATGTGTGTGTATATATATTTAAATAAGCCATGTGATTATCCCTGCTGTAAGAATAGAGGGTTTAGGTTTCTTGGAGCAGTTTGTGCAAGCCTGAAGACCTATGTGAATTTTGCAGCACACCTTGGTGGACATGTTGTAGGGAGGAACTGTCTAATTTGGTAACTTGCAGAGTGGAAGGCAATGCAGGAGCATGCTACTCTGTGGTAAGTGAGAGCCAAGAGTATAAAGCTCTGTTTCAGAGGAGGCTCGTGGGCACAGATCTGTTCTTATGTTCTCTGAACTAGCATGTGCTTGCTGTTAGATTAACTCCTCATCCATAGAGATGCTGGAAAACTGGTTGCCACAGCCAAAAGCATCTTGATGTTACTGCCTTTGCTGTTCGGAACTTGCTTGCCAATACCTGTGATGTTACTTTTTATCATGTCTTATTCTTCCATGCTCTACCAATCGCATTCTTAATGAGCATCTAATGATGTTCAGAGTATTATAAAAGTCCCACCTATTCTGTCAAGATATGGAAGTGAAAAGATTAATCATGTTAGTGTAGATGTCTATTCGTTTTGGAATATTTTCAATTTTGCAGCTCTCTTTGGTGACTATCAGATAGTTTAGCAGTGAAGTTTGCTGCCATTGCAGAGGGAAGGAATTTGGAGAGAACCAGGGCCTGTCCTGGCTTTTGGTTGCTCCTTCTCAACATAATAATGTCCTGAGGAAGAACAGGGTTTGCTGTAGGTTTATTTTGCCTACCCCTGCCATCTCCTGTTCCAAATCTTTTAGTGATGTGTCTTTGCATTTGATGTTTTTTTCCTTTTCTGCAAGCTGGACTCTCGTGAAAAGCCTGTCATGTATGGTTTTCCATTGAGGCACGAGGGCTCTGGAACAGAATATTTCGTCTTCAGATGACATAAGACTCTTATTTAAATTGGACTCTTCTTTATCCATGGGTAGATTAAAATCTCTAACAGGCAGATGAATGTTCATGAGGACCTAGCCAGAAAGAACAAGCAGGTTTTCTGCTTCCTTGAGGTGTATTTGCCTACTTGTGAAATTGATAAAGGCTGGGATTTCTGCCTAGAGATTAGTTAAATTAATGCCCGAGTATGTTAGACGAGAGAACTCAGTGCAACTCATTTGTGTGGGCTAAGGGAGTGCATCCCGCAAAGCCCACGCTATCTTTCTGCTTCCTTGAGGAGCAGCCAGCTGTGGCTTCTGTGCCTGTGGGTAGCGAAATGGGCGCATGGGTGGAAACAGTGAGGAATAAAGGCTGCTTTTTGACAGAAGCACCTAAATGCCCCGGCGCAGGAGGTGGGATGGTGGGGCAGGTGGTGCTGTATCATTCTGCTTAACAGAAGTCAGGACTAAGAAGCAAAGCCAGTGTTGCCAGCAAAGCTGCAACGACCTGTGTGTTTGCCAGCTATAGAAATCCAGCATCCTTATGTACAGTCACCTTCTGTAATGAAGTGAGCCTGAGACTTACTCCTAGTAAAGAATTCAGCTTACTGATAGTCTAGTGGCAGCACTATGCTATATTATGCAAAATGCATACAGGCATGTATTTGTTTTTAGGAATATATTGACTTAGAAATGCTTACTTTTTTTTTCTTTTTTTTTTTTTTTTTAAAGTAAATAGAATAAAACCCAGCAACTCGTTTGCTGTGCCATGAGGGCTGCTGTGAGGGCCAGGCCTGCAGCTTGCTGGGTCGCCCACTGGGCCTGCCCCTGTGCGCTCTGAGCTGTGGCACTTCGCAGGGCTCTGAGGAAACCGGGTGTGGTCTCGCGCTGCTCCTGCTTCCCTGTGGGTTTGTCCTGCTGCTCCCCCATTTTCTGCAGCCCCAACGCTGCCCATCTCATCCATGAGTTGCTCTCGTTTTCAACTTCAGACATCAGGAATGAGTGTTTGGATGCTTGAGCAATAGTTGATAAACTGAACAAATCAATGAAAAGTTATTAAGCAAGACCTTTTCTGAGCTCTTTGACATAGCAAAATGATTTAGATATGGTGCTTTTTAATACTGGAATCAGCTGGCCAGCCTTTAATTAGGTGACAAGTAAGTACTTTTGAAAGGGGAAGCTGGATAAATGCTTTATCCAGAGTTCTTTCTATCAAATAATAACATGCTTCAGATGAATTATGTTAGCTGTCATCAAGACTTCTAATAAAAATAAACAGATATTTATTTTTAGAGTAATTTAGAGATTGTGCCAGTCGTGAGGATTAAATGTTTGTCCTGAAGTGGTGATGTCTGAGTTGAATGCAGCTTTTGGTGGCTGGCAGCAGTACCCATCAGTGCCTGTGCTTTGTGTGTGCGTAGGGTTAAACCAGTCCGGTTTAAATCTTAGCAAGCAGCAGCTGAACTGCTGTGAAATGACCTCTGACATAGGGACCCATGAATGCCCCAAGTATGATTTCACTTTCAGCACGTTCTTTGTGAATCTCAATGCTTGTCAAATCAGATGTGTGTTTAGCCCTTTTCACTGCATGTGCTTGGAGGGGGAGGACAAAGCGCGGGTCACCGCGGCGTAATCCCCACGTTTATCTTGGTTCTCCTCGAGCGGCGCTGGGGGATGGAGGCGCTTTTCTTCCCGAGGTGAAAGTGCAAGCAGAGTGTAGGTAGCCCATCCGTCTTTTCTTCCAGGCTTTCCCAGCGGCCTGGCCGGCCTCTCCTCAAATCCTTGCACCATGGCAGGGCTGACGAGGCGCAGTGCTGGGCAATCCCTGTGATTTGCTGTTTGTTCTGCGTGTCTCTGGGCCGCAGCTGCAGCACCTTTTGGCTGATGTAAACAAACGTGGGGAGCTGGTCTTGGCTACATGCAGAAATGGGTCTGTGTGACGCTCTGCATGTCCCATTTGCAGAGCGGGAGGGAAATTCATAGTGTTTTTGTACTATAGCTACTTCTGTTACTTCAATGCATTTTTATTTTTTTAGTGGGATGAACAACTTGTATATTCACTGCACGTTAGCTACGGGTTTCTTGCTTTTGCAGGCTGTTAGTCACTCCTTGGTTGAGTGTGACTGCATCTCCTCTTATCCATTAAAACTGGGAAGGCTTTTGTCTCTAAGGAAGGAATAGCGGAGCTTTGCTGAATTCTTATATAGTTTTTGTGGTATTTTTAACTCACACTCCTGTGCGAGATACCCTTCCCAATACAGGCTTGTTTCTGGAGCAGTCTGACTCGGCGACCGCACTGTTGTGTGCGGAGTGCAAGCAAGCGGGGGGCCGGATGGCACCAGGCCCCGTTACGGCATGGTTTGCTTGTGGCTCTGCGCACTGTGTTTCACAAGCAAAGTGCTACTCAACGTCGAGTGCGAGGAGGCTGCCTTTCACGGCTGCCTTGAGGGGAATCTCTTCACTTCCAGCTTTTCGGCTTGTGGCGATATTTACCCTGTATGTTCCAAGACTTTGCCTCAAACAGTTTAGCACTTCTGTGTTAAAAAAAGCCACTACCAAACCTCTGGGGGGAGCGTTTCCTAAACTGACACTTCGACTAGTGTTTCGCACCTTGCATGCGTGCTTGTTTTGTTTCTTCTTTTCTGCTTATTTTTTAATCAAACTCTGCAAAGTTCATTTTAGGGAAGAGGTGAGTTTTGGTTGTGTTATATTTAAGGGCTTTCAAATCAGGAAATAACCTGCCTTCGTTAATTTTGGAATTTTAAACCCATAGTAAGCAGTAAGCTTTTTTTCTTCTTAACTAAAGAATCTAAGGTTGATTCTGAAAGTATTACTGTGCATTTTATTTTTTTGAACTATGCTTTAAACCTTGGCATTCTGCAGTTTCCTTCAATTTCTTCCATGTATTTCAATATGGTATCAGGGTACTTAATGTGCTTCAAGGAGGATAAAAAAACAAGCAGTTTCCTTTTATCAGGTAAGTACTTAAAAATCTGTTGGTTGTGCTTGAAAACAAACATGCTTCACTTGAAATATCCGGTTTTCAGTGTTCAACACTTTGCCACCAGTAATTGCCCATGAGTGGGGTGGATTTTTGTGGGGATGATGTTTAGAGCCTCTGCTAAACACCAAAACCAGTTTTGGTTAGTGTCTCAAGACAGGTTTAGCACTGTGGAGAGCTTTCCCTTACTTCCTACTTGTTCACCTCCCCCCTTCCCACCAGTGCAGCCTGCCCTTCTCTTCTTTGGATTCTACATTTGGACAGCCAGGGTTGAGCTGTATAGGGTTATTGATTATAATATTTACAGCAAGAACTTGTTTATTAAAACTCATTACCCTTGCAGGATGTAAACTGGCAAGTTAAAGTATTTTTATCTGGATATTCTCTAGATGTACTCTTTGTTTTCTCTGTTTCATGCTATAGCTAATCTCAGAAAATTCCCCCACAGCTGCATGTAACTGATACATACTTGTAAGAGCTGCCTGAGTTCTCCTCTGCTAATCTTGGTACCTATTACTTGCAAATAATAACAGAAAATCCTTTGCTTGTATTACTCAGAATTAAAAGGCAATGGTCAGATGTTCTCTTTTGCAATATCAAGTTCATTTTAAATTGCTGAATATATGTCCCTTTTTTAACATGTCACTTACACTGTAATTCAATAGCAGATTTTCTCTTCTGCCTCTTCTGCGAAGCCATAAACCTACACTCTAAGAGTTTCTCTCTTTATTTCCTCTGTCCAGACTGTTCCAATTTTGAGATGCAGAGGGAGGGTTTCCAGTAGCTAATGCTCCCACAGCTGGGTCTCATGGCAGCCAAATCCCGCATGCTCTCTTGTTGACAGGTTCCAGTGATGTGAAGGCAGGATTTGGGAAGCAGCTCCATTGCTGTGAAGAGAAAGGCTGAGCTGGAGCAGGAGGAATGCTGATGGGAACATACCTGCTTTTATCTATCTACTGGATTAGTACTTACATTGCTGGTCAAAATAATTCTCCTGTGTTAGATTTGGGTCTGGAAATATGCAATTGGGAAAAAGCTAGCAAGCAAACTACTGGAAGAGCAGGGAACAGTCTGACAAATACTCCTGCTGTTAAGCAACATTTCCTCTTAAGGGCTATGAATACTAAGGGATTAAGAGCTCTCCTTTTTGGAACCTACACTGCCAGAAATCCACCACAGAAACAGAACAACAGTCCAGCCCTGTGCTCCTGGTCACAAATGCCATTTAAAGAGGCAGCTCTGTACTTCAGTAATGCCAACAGTTGACAGTTCAGGAATGTAAACCTAACATGCCTGATCTTACATTCCTTTTGCTGTCCTAAGTACCAGTGCCCAGGGGCAAAATAAATGGGCAGTAATGTGCCTGAAGGGCTGTCTGATTCGGAATGCTTCAGACCTTGAAGGCATGGTGTTCAAGGTACCACTGCTCGCAGAGTAGCGGGCCAGAAGCCTGCTCTGTCATGGTCCTTTATCTCATCTGCCCCCTGTGACTTATCGCGTTACGGGAACTTCTTTACTAATTTAGAAAGCTTACCTACCATGATCTGCAATCTACAGACACAGGTAATTTGTTTAAACTATAGTGAAAACTGCATTTGTAGTAAGCCACTATCTACTTGCTGTAGGTTTTAGTTCTTGAAGAAGGTAACAATCTTGAACGTGTTAAGGGCCTAGTCTTAAAATGCAGTGCTGGTTGCAACCTCAGATTTCCCTTTGCCTGGGAAATGGAGCTGAACACTGAGTGACGGGCCAAGTTTTTTGTTCTGACTTAGGGTTTAAGCTAAATATTATCATGTGCCCATATTGTAAAACACTCTTCCATTCTGAAAGTAGAACTAGGAAGTTAGATAACGTGTTGATTTAAGATGGAATTTGATCCCATTTAAACAATTACTACTAAAGACTATTAGAAGAGCTGACTGAGCTCTGCACTGCTGTTGTGAAATTATTTTTGGGAGGTTATTTGTTTTTCCTTAGAACCTGTATTGTCCCAATAGTTAGTTAAGAGGGGAATACACGGTAATTAAGATATTCACAAATTTATCTGCTCTGGCAAAATAATGGAAATATTTCTACTGGGAATGACTTAAATAATTAGATGAAGGAAGTACAATTTATTTAAACACAGGTTTATGGAAAACTGATTAACTCTAGCCATCTGGATGAAATCTCAGTAGAAGTGGGGAAATGATAACTTTATGGAGACTTCAAGAAGCCAGATTATTGCAGAAACAATGTCACATACCTCAGTTATTTACAACACAGATGAACAGCTAAACAGATGCCTTAAGGAAAAGGACTGTAGCCTGGGCTTGTGATCTTCAGCCCGATTCTGAAAGGGGGTCATCCCACGGCCCTGAGAGATGGATGTTGGCTGTTTAAGTGTTGAGCGTGCAGTCCCGGCATTGCTCTGTAGCTAGAGTAGTCCTTGGCTTCGTGGGAGGCAGAATCCCCTCCCAAAGGGGCCCTCTCCAAGGGGCAGAATATGGTTTCTGGTTTCATATTATTGCACAATTGGGACAGATTAAGAATATGTGGTCGACTTGCAGTAATTCGAGGGAGTGATACCTTTCTTCAGATGTCAAATACAGTAGTGTCTGAGCATGTCTTAAGTCAATTTCTTCTGGATTCTGTGGTGCAGGTTTTCTTTTCTTCTTTAAAAAATGAACAATTTTCTTTCTCCCAAACCCTGTTTTCTAATGTAAGAACAGGGCTGTGTATTTATGTGCAGCAGCTGGTGAGAATGTGCCCGACCTAATTCTAACTTCTTAAAAAGAGGAATCCTCGTCAGCCCTTCCCTGCTCACACAGCTCATGAATGACGGAGATTTTCCTGACCAGTTGTGCCCTGGAAATTATTAGGATATTTTGCTATTTTTAAAGAGAACTTTTATAGGATATAATCTCTTCCTCCTTAAGTGAAGCATAGTTTAGGAATTCAGCTAGTTCCCTGCTAGCAAACTTCCTCCTACGGATTTGTTATTTTCACACAGGAATCCTTGTTTGGAAGAGAGATCTTAAAGAACTGCTCTCCAGCAGTTGCTTACAGCATGTGTGTGTTTGGCCTACCAACATACCTGTGTACTTTGGCTTTATAAACTCTCGGGCTGGCTCACAGCCTGAGGCACCTAAATTTAGATGCCAGCGTGTGAGCTCTTTGCTTGTGTTCCCAGCATGGTCAGTGCAGACCGAGTCAGACTGAGTGCACTTGAAGAGCTATTCAGTTGACTAAACATAGGTACCTACTTCAGCACGAGCAGAACAGTTCTTTAGACACTGCTGGTTATAATAGAAATGTGGGCAGATCGTTTATTTATAAATTTGCAAATCTAGGTATATGCTCTATTCCATGCACTCTTTATCTTCAGTCACAAAAAAAATGGCAGGCTCTGAATAATTGCCTGATGTTCTTTCTGCTATTATAACTCCCTTTTTACTGTTTTTCTATGTTATTCCTCTTGAAAAAGATGATGGTTTAAATTACTGAATGATACAAACCGCACCTGAGAGAAAGAGCTGAGAGACCAAGATCGTTTCTGTAAAATGGTTCAATTTAATCTTCTTTCAATTCTCTGGGCCTCACAGGCTGCTATCAGATGGAAAGCAGGCATACTTCTTTTCCCTTACGCATGTACCTACCTTCAAAACATGTAGGTATTGATCTGCATATGGAGGTGCATCTGACTGAGGTGATGTTTGTGTTATCTCTTAATGGAAACTAAAAATGAACAGGCTTTTTGCTATCAAGATTCTATCTTGAAGCTGTGTTAAGAAATGGCATTGGAACTCTTAATTTCGTTTGAATGTGCTTTCAATACTTGTTGCTAGTTTTTAACTTAAAATGTTAATTTCTAGTTAGTTTACTTCCATAGATAGTGCGTGCCAGTGGATGGAAGATGTTGGATGAAAGAGCTGCCTGAAAGCACAGTGTGTGATCTTGCATGGGAAGACAATGTTTTCAGAAGAACTTCAGTGCTGAAAACTTGGCTTTTCTGTTTATTTGTTTAAGATTAGGTGCTAGGATGCACTGGTCTCCTACTTACCTGGTGGTTGCAGCTGAAATTGGAGTGTGAGGACTTCAGTGGTTGGATTTTTTTATGGGAGAGAGGTAATAAGAAAAGTTGCTTTGAAGTGTGAGATGCCACTATGAAGAAGTAGGAGTTTGTTAAATAGCAGTAGGACTTTTTTTTTTAGGTGCAGTGGCCTCGAGTTCAGTGTGTTTTCAGTAACTGGTGGTTGTTTCAGATCAAATATGAGTTAATTGTATGGCTGAATAACTTAGGCACAAGTATGTCTTTTCATATTCTCTCTTTCTTTCTTCATATTGTAGTCACACTTCCTTTCTAAAGGTTTCTTCGTAGGCAGTGAGCATCAATCTGGATATGCAGAGAGCTCGGATTTTACCATGACCTCAATATTGAAAGTGTTTGCTAACCGCAGGATACATTCTGTACTCAGTTAAGCTGGGGGAGAAAAAAATCACCAACCCTGAAGAATGAATATCAAATGATTAGATGGCTTCAGTTAATGGTCTCAATATGCAAAGCTTCAGTGAGAATTCCTCCATGTTAATGCTCAGGTTGTAAAAGAGTTTTTATAACCTTTGTGACGTTATATATGGAGATGAAGACACTTACAGCAGAATGGGAGTAGGTTTGTACCATCACAATAAATTAGTGGACCAGTTAAATACATACTAGGTACATAGTAGGAATTCAGCTTGTAACAGTCGCTTGTAAAATTTAAGTTCTGGGGTGAAGGGATTGGACTGTTTTCACCATTCCTTCAGATATAGACTTTCCAGGGAGGAACCTGAAAAGGAACTCAGAGAGAGCGCTCCATTTTCTTTCAAATTTTGTGCTTTCTTGCAGCATACTCACTCTACGCACATCTGCCTGCTTTCTTCTCTTCCATCCTAGAGCAGCTGTATCAGAGTAGTGTCTGATAGCCTTCAAAAAAGCAGTTTCTGGTTTTTATTTATTTCATGAGAGACAATTTTTGAGAATTCTTTGGTGATTAAAATCACTGAGAAGCTAAATATTTGCTTACTTTGCAGAATTAAAATCGGAATTTTTGCGTTTTCAGTGACAGTTTGAAGACACAAATGTAAATTTGAAGAAGCCTTTAAGAAATATTTTCTTCTTTTCTTTCAAAAGGACATTTTAGCTATGCCAAATGTATTAATACCCTTTGGAAAAATTAAATCAACGTTCTTAATAGCTAAACTTACTAAATGTAAAATGTTCTCTGTAAAAGCTGGTGGGCTTAAAATAATTCGTGCAGAATGTAGCATAACTAAATGACAGTATCTGTTTAGGAGGAGTCTCCTCACTAAAAGTTACTTTTCATTTTGACTTTATAGACTTTAGATATTGAATTACTAACTTTAATTGCTAGAGTTTATTATTACAGAAAACTCTGGCTACTCCTCTGGATTCAGTCGCTCACTTGGGTTAATATGTGCATAGCTTAGAAAGGAGTGGTTCTGGAAAATGTTGAGGTTCGTGGTGGCCCACAGAGTATGAGCTTCGAGGACTCTCAGAAATAACTGCTTGTTCATGGGAAAGCGCTAAGGAAACTGTCAAAGCACAGTCTCAAAGTTCAAGTGTAGTAGTTCTAGCAGACAGCAATATATATATATAGGGATACACATGCTGCATATTGCAGCTCAGCATCTGGAAGCAGAAACTGTGCTGAACCTGTGTGCCAGACCTTGAAAGACAGCTACAACTGGATAATTTTTCAAAAGTTGTCTTGCAGTGTTCATGACTGAATCTATTAAATATGAGCTTCTGTTGCCTTTCTAAACAGTAGGTCCCAGATCAATCAGAACCTGTGGCCTCCTGGAGTTAATGGATGAAACTATGATCTGTGCTGCTCTGGAAACCAGACTGCAGAATCATCAGGGCATCTGACCTTGGAAGGGAGGGAGGAACACAGCCGTCCCCACACACCTGAATCCATTTCATTTGAGGTTCAAAGTTTCTGATACTTTTGTTCTAAGAAATTTCATATATATATTAAATATATATATATACATATATACACAGACACACCCACACCCACGAGTAATTCTTTTCATAAATATAGCACATACAGTAATACCTCTCGTAATATTCTCAGTTATTTTTCAAGATGTATAAACCTAGCTTTAGAAAATACTCACAAACATGTCATGCTATTGATGGAGGTAAGGGGAATGCAATGCTAATTCTGCAGCTGTTTGGTTGTTTTATTTTTTTATTTAAATTTTTCTCTTGGTGTTGGAATAACTGATGCAACTGTTGCAGCCATTGAGATAGGCTGCAATTTCTTTTTATATCATTGTGCAGATCTGGTACTTCTGTTTAAAAACAGCAGCAAATGTCTGGGTTAGAATCTGCATCTTTCGGAAGGGAAGAGTAGCAGTTGCTTTGCTTCAGACATGTCAGTAAGGAGAGTATAGGGGAGTATGTTAATAGGCAGCATCCTTGCACCTCAGTAATTGCCAAATGTATTGCAAAAAGGTTATTATTGCAAAATAATTATTATGTGAAATCATCCTCTGTTGCAGTTCCCTTCGTCAGGGCACTCCATGGGCTGCCACCAGTGCAGCCAGCTGCCAGGAGGTAACCAGTGGGGTCAAACTCTGCAACGCAGTCTCATTGCTGGTCACACCTCCAGGATTTTACTTTGCCCCAAGAAACCAATTTTCTATTTCGTTTGGTTCAGGAAATGTAGTTCTTCCTCAACTTCAGGAGCTATTGAAAAGGAGGAATTTCTTGAGATCTACTCCGATTTACACAATATATGTCATAGGCTTTCTACAGTGGTATCCTCTTTAAATTGGTATGCATCTCTTTAAAAGTGTCCTGAATTTGAATACTTCTGAAGAGTGTTCTTTTAACTTTTCTGCTAAAATGAATCACTTTCAACAGTACAAACCAAAAATATCTTCAAATCAGGGATCTCCTGAGCTAGTGCGTGCTCTCCCTCTATAGATAAAGATGTTCTGACTCCAGTGTAGAGACACAGGTAACTTGCCCCTCGTGTTCAGAGTGTTTTCATTGCAGTAGCTTCTAATAGTAGTTAAAATGAAATACTAACGATCTCTGTTGATAAAACTGTTCTTGATAACCTGTATTTATTTATTCGTATTCTTAGCAATGTTTTTCAGATCCAGAGCCATACACACACAGTGAAGTGCCAGACACCATTCAGAAAGTTAGAGTGCTAAGGGGACAAAAAAATCTTACTCAAATAAGAATCTTTTATCCTAAAACTTAACAGCACTATCATAGATACAACCCCCTTTATAACTAGTATAAAAAGCATGAAACAAATACTTAAGTTTTGCCCTAAGCTTGCAGTACACAGGACTTTGGAAAAAGTCCTGTAAAGAGTATTTCTCTGACTTTGACCTTCACAAAACAAAACCCCACCCTGAAACACGATTGGGATAGATGAAACTAACGAGCAGGAAATCTAATGCAAAGATGCTGAAATCTGTTTTGCAGCTCATTTCCATTGAAAATGTGTGGTATCTAGCTGGAGCTTTTAAAAAAAAGAAATCAGGTTCCATTTTCAGGTTTCTGAATCTAGATATTTACATTTAGAAATAAATGTCACTGATACTGATTTTGCTGTTTCTGAGTCCAGGTTGCCACCTGGTCTTGTTGTTTTACTAAATACCTCCGGCAACTTCCTATTAGGTATAAGAAGAGGCTCTAGTAAAGATTTCCTTTGCTCTCCCTAGTGATGCGCATTTAGGTCGTTGCTTCTGAACTTTCAGGGTCCAGATGTGGCAGTGTCACTTTGTTGAGTTAGCGAGTCTGTTGGAACTGCCATGCAGTATCCTAGTGAGTCACATGCAGAATGACCAGAATTGTTGAAATGCTCTGAAATCACCTCCCATGTGAGCACTGACTCCTTCCGACCTTCCCCTCTGCCCCTGCACTGAGAGCATGGAAAACCAGGAACTGTCTTCTGGGCTGCTGTGCCACTGATGGGCCTCAGCGCTGGGGCCCGCCGCAGAGTTTGTTGCAATGTTGAGAAAGCTGCTGGGGTCTGTTTTGGCCAAACTTCTGTGTGGATACCTTTCCTACTTGCACAGGAGACATTGAAGGGATTGCCTTAAGGTCTGAGGACCTTTTCTGCCTTTTCCACGCCTCCTCCTACTTTGAAGAATCTTGACGCAGGGGGAGTGCTGGTAGCAAAACTAAATTCTTTCTGCTTTGACTGTTAAACTCTTCCCTTCTTGGCATATGAAAATGCTACATAGCTTTATCTGTGGTAGTGCTGCTTGCTGGCATGGACACTTATGCATTCCTTTTATTTTTCTTTAAATACTTTTATTGGAATAATTAGCAACTTGTGACAAGCTATGGTGCAGAAATCTCTTTGGAAGCTTAGTTTCATTGTCTGTTTTGTTCATCTCAAAACTTTTTTTTAGTCACAGCTACTCCTGTGACTGCCTCTCCTCTTTCCTAAGCCAAGAGCCACTTCTACAGATAACTCTTGTATCAAGCGAGGACCCATCTCTTCTGCAATCTCTTCATCATAGAACTAACTGTCAGCAAGGTCAACAAAGTAGGGAAACTATAACATAGCCTCATTCTGCAGGTAGTTTTATACAGTCACTTGGAATAAGAGATTAAAAAGGAGGGTTGGGAAGTAGGTTGTAAATCCAGAATCTATTGCTGCATCCTGAAATAGTTCTTTTTTTGGCAATTATATTGCCATATGCAATTTATACAAATCAAGTAGATTTGAATTCTGAATTACATTTATTCTTATTATTATATTTATTACATGTATTCTATTACATTTAGCTCTGTCTTCCAAGCCTTAGCCCTCTTGTATTAAGACAAAAGCTTTGAAACATTGCCACTTGTTCATGATTTGCTTTATAAAACCAGTAATATTTCATATTTATACATGTCATTTAAGCAGATCTATGTGCAGCGTATTCTTAAAATGCCTTGTACTTAATAATTATGGTGAACTTGGAATTCAGTCAGTATTCCTGTAGTTCACCTCACTTCTTGTCTCTGAATTTAGTCATCCCTAGATGAATTTCCATATTCCTGCACTGCTGCAGTACCTGTAGACTTACGTTCTGAAATGTACTGGTCTTCCTCCAATATTGATGCAACTACAGACTTTCCTGAATCATAATTGCTAAGAAATCCTATAATACCAAGAAGTCTGGTCATTTATTTTTCTCTCTAAAGGTGTCTGGCCTCAAGATAAAAGGTTCATAACCTGTTAGGGGCGTAGTTGTGCAGTGTATGATCACTGACCTGCATGAAACAAAAGCTGTTTTTTGGTTAAACTCTTGGTGTCAACATTTCTCTCTCATTTTAGGATTAGCATCTGTTTTTTTTCAGTATGAATTTATTTTTTGAATAAGGTATGTCTGCTGTTACATACATGCAATTAACTCACTCTAAATACACCATTTAGAAGGGAAGAATTCACTGTTTAGAAGGGAAGAGATTCACTGTTGCATCAGTGAATGCCCCGGGCCACAAAGTGCTGAAGCTCTAAGGTCTGCAAGGTGGAAGTGAAGTCTGTTCCAGCCATCCTTTCTCATCCCAGTGCTCTGCTGTATTTGAGAGGGAGTAGGACACCGATGCCAAGATACTAGTGGACTAAAAACCTCTGGTTACAATGCTTTCAGCTCTGCTGGTAAGAGGAGAGGCAATGTGACTTGTCACTGATACAGCTGTGGCAGTAGAAGTTCCCTAAAGGAACTCAAGAGTTCATATGGACAAAACGTTGACTTTACTGTAATCAATTTGGAGGTGCTAAGATAAAGTAATAAGAGAAGGACAATTCACCTAATACTGAAGGGGACACTACGGCTGATCACTTTGCTGGCCGTGTTAGACTGAAAAGCCTTTTACCTATAAATCCTGCATTGTGAAAAGTGGAACAGGATTCTTGGGAACCTGAATTACATGATTCCTTGTTTATGTGTTTGGAGGATGGTGTAGGTTGACTTCACGTTCTGTGCGCATATCGAGGGGGATCCAAATCAACCTTGGGTTCTACTGACTAACTAATGGGCTCCCTGAAAATAATAATTAATGATTGCAGATTATGTTCTGTAAAACCAGGTTTCCTCCTCACAATTAATTAAACATTAATTTCTATCAATTTAACTTTTGTCATGCCTATAACTTCAGTAGCTGTGTTTCAGTAGAGATGCATCTAGGCGATTTTGCTGAATTAAAACCCTCTTGCCTCTGTCATGGCTGCACTTGTGTATGTAGCTGTGTAGTGAACTGTGAGCAGCGCTGGGTTACTCAGGAGAGGAAGGGTGTGGAGGAAATGTGATATAGCTTGACAAATGGACTGTAACTCTTTTAGGCTGAACCTGCCGCAACATACACACATAGTCAGGGCCATATGCTGCTTAAAGATGCTATTTCATATCTGGAAAGAAAAGAGCAGCTGGCATACACATCTAGTGTAAGGTGGTGTGTGGAGTTGAGGTGTAAAGGTGTTTGGATGTGAAGCTTTAGGCTTATGGAAAACCATTTACTAGAGAACTGGTAGGGCTTAGGAATTTGTTTTGATACAAAATGAGGAGAATCAATTCTAAGTTTAAAAAAAAAAACAACAAAAATTGCTTAAGAAAAACTAGAAAAAATATCAGAAAGTACTTGGCAAAGTAGAGATTGTTGACATGATTTTTTTTTTTTTTTTTTTTTTTTTTTTTTTTTTTTTTTTTTTACTGAGGGAATAGAAGCTGAGGAACTTTAGCTTTAAGATAAACTTTAGAGATTGAATGTGGAAAAAATGCTTTGGATAAGAAGTAGGTGAAAGTGTTGAAAGAAGATGTTTGTTATCCTGATTCTTGGACTGATTTGTTTTTTGTATTCTTTTCCTCAATAAACCTCATACTTAAATATTTGAGTATTGTGTCATTTGTTTTCAGCTAGTAGCAACATTCAAGCCAAGCAGATCAATGCTCTTAAGTGTCCTGTAGGATCTCCTGCTTCTATGACCCATTGAAGGGAAGGTTCCAGTCATTCTGACAACATAAAAACCTAGAGGAAAAGATGTATATAGTTATCATGAAACACTGTTTTGAGTGCCCGAAGGCTTTATTAAAGTCTTAGTTTTATTCTGGGAACCTTGTTTACCGTTGCCTGAGTCACAGAGCAGTCAAGTGGCTGACTTCTATGAGGATGTGAGAGAAAATCCTTGTGACAAGAAGAGCATGGGAAGAAGGAGTCGTGGTCTCAGAAACATTCATTACGTGCATTTTGCAACAGCTTTTTATACTTACCTGGGCTGATTATGTAATATTTTTAACTCATGACAATCTCATCCTTGTGGACCTTCTCATTGATTACTTATGTTGCTCTGTAGTCCATGTCTCCTTCTATGGGGAAAAAGAAGAACAGCATGAAGATTTTGAAGTATCTAGGGGTAGATTCAGCCAGGAGTCACCTTAAGTTAGGCTTTGGAGCTTCTGCTCCTCTTCTGTGAAGGAGAGTTGTGACAGGAAACAGTGCCCAGAAATCAGGTACAAGAGAAGACATGTCAGACTGCCCCGTGAGATGAGAGATGGGGTGCACTGTTTTCTCCTTCACGGGCAGTGTGAATGGGGGTTCTAAGCGCTCTTCTACATACGATTATTGAATTCTGGAACTCGGTTCTGTGCAAATGAAGCATTATATAACAGAGTCACATTATTAATATAACATTTTCAGCAAGCCTCTACAAACTGCATATTTAGCACAACTAACACTGTGCACAGTCAGCTTAATTTAAGCAGCTGAACTTGTATGATTCAAACTCTAAAAACTATTTTATGTTCAGGGGAAGCTCTTCCTGTGTGTCTGTACTTTAGTCTTTTCATCTTTAATCATTTTGTTGTTGTTGTTAATATGTGTGACTTAGATATTCAATCTTGTCTTAATATAAAAAGTTACTACAAATTTAAGTATAAATTTTAACTCTTAACAATGTCTTCCTCCTCCTGCAAATGCAATTTAAGCATGAGCAATTTGTGGAAAAAATCACTTAAGTTTCCCTGAAAGTGATTTTAATGCTCCAGTTGCTGGGTGGAGGGGGGGAATCGGTTTGGCCTAAGTCATTTGCTGAGTGTTTTGATAGCAAAGGTCAGTGGAAGCAGTTTCACTTGAGGAGAGTTTGGAGCTTGTCTTTGCTAGACCTCCTTAGGAAACCATTTGTTAAGCTTCGCTGCCTATTGAATAGGATTTTAGTGAATGGTTAGATTGCTTTATATGTGAACTATGGCTTTTTTATGACCTGTTTAGAACTAATTAACGTGGCATGCTTGCTGGGAGCAAGTTGTGAGTTTTGACTTTGAACAACAGCAACAACTTCAGAAGGAGCTAAATTGACGTGTATTAAACTTTAGTCTACTTCAGAAAAAAATGTCCGAAGTGTAAAACCAACTCCCTCTACTTTTCTCTGCCCTTTCATTCACCTTTTTTCCCCTCAGTGGCAATCAGCCACAGTAAAATACCCTGTTGCATTCAGCCATGGAACAAACGTGAAGAGGCAGAGGCCTATGCAGTGCTGTCCAGAGTAAAATTCTCATTCATATCTAAGGTCCAAAAAAATGAAATTGTAAAATGGATATTATATAAACTATCCACACTTCTGTGTAACTGATATAGATGTGATTTCAATAAAAAGGAGTTACAAAGAAAATGGTATGAGCTACCCATGTTTGTTCCTAAGCCATATGTCTGAGAAAATTGCACTGCACTTCTGTAAACTTGTGATTAGAAATGATCCATTTGTGCTGAATAATTCTGTTGTGAAACAGTTGAATTTGTAAAATTAGTTGTATAAATGTAATAATGAATAAATTGTAAAATTCTAAGTAATTTGATAGGTGAATCATAACAGAGTCTCCTCCAAAGTCTCCTCCCAGAGTCTACTCTCTTTAAGTAGAGAGCTCGGAAGGGTGGAGGAGAAAGGAAAGTATTTAAAAATATATTTTGTAATATAATAATATGTATATATTTGAGTTATGCTGCTAGTCTGGACACACTGTTCTTTAGTCAAGCAAAGACTTTTATAATGCGGGGGTCTAAGGAGACTTAGTTTGGAGCAAAAAGTACAGGAAATATTCTTACCAAATTTGAAGTTGAACTACATCACCTATACTTGTGCCTTCTGTGTTGGCTTCTTATTTGTTATACTGATCAGTTTTACAAGTCATACATTACATTTTAGGAGCAGTATTTAAAATGTAAGGGTAAAAAAAAAAGCTTCAGTTTTGTTATTTAAAAATGTTTCTTTTTGAGCAGTCCTCTGCCTGCTGAAAGCCTGAGTGCAGTAGAATCAACATAAAGGGCATCTTAACTCTACTTTCCCCTGTGTCAGTGCCTGTTGAGGACGTGTAATTAAGAATAGAGCTGTTGGTGAGAACTTTAGGGCTTTCCTGAGCTCTCTTGCTGTACTAAATATTGAAGAGTCAGTTCTCATTGCTAGGATTAGGGGCAAACCCGGCCTGTTTTACGTTCTAGAACACGTAGTTATGGCACATACTGCCCAGAAGAAGCCTTGTTTCCCATAACTGGGTGGCTACGCGAAGAAAGGGAGTCTCAAGCCACTCCATCTATAAATCAGAAAACCTGAGAGAATGAAGAAAACAGACTCCGGTTATATCTTGGTGTTCTCTTTTAAATATTGTTCTGACAAGAAATAAACAGAGCTTTGGAAAAAGTAAAGCTATTTTTCCCTATTGTTGAGGCTTAATTTTATGTTAATATGCAGCACCTTGGATCAATCTTCTGCTCCTGTATGTAAAGCTCCCAAGTCCTGATGCCATGGCGTTTACCTGTGAGTTCTCTTCTGGATAAAATTCATTTTAAAGCATTTATTTTTAAGATGTGATGAAGGGTCACAGTCTAATTGCACTTGTCAAGTCCGAAATTGCAAGTAAAAGATACTTGGAGTACAAATGTCTACATCTCGAAGATTTAAGAGCCCTCCGGTGGCTAAGTATGTCTTTCATTTGTGCAGATGAAAACACTGTGGATTACTGATTTATAGGTGTGGGACTAAATAAATGTAAAATATTTTCCTAAAGTTCATCTCTGGACCTTACAATACACCAGAGCATTAACTAAATAGGGTAGAAGGAGAAGGTGTCAGTGGTGGTGATGCAGTGGCAGCGCTGCCCATGGCGTGGTCTTCATTCTGAGCTTTGCCAACAGAGGTAGCGTTTACCCAAAGCTCCCCAGTTGCCTGACCCTTAAAATCATGGCTGGCACATGTTGTGTCCTTGCTGCCATGCGAGCATCATGGTGCTTCCTGGATCTGTCAGAGCCCTGTGCTGCCAGAGAAGCTGGGGGTTACTGCTTGATTCCACTTCACTGGATAGCGTGGGGAGAGGTTCCCACTTCTCCTCCTTAAAATCCTGGACTATACGAAAACTCTACTTGCTTGAAGTTCCCGGCAGTATTCTTGTTAGTCTTTTATCTCTCAGCCCTCATCTTGGGCAGTTTTGCTGGGCCCTTTGCTTTGGTTTAAGTGGGGGCTGGGGTCTTTTGTGTCTTTTAGGAACTTCTCTATACTGGAGATGGACAGGACAGACAGCTGGCTTATTGCTCGTGTGTTCTTTAGCAGGCAGATGGAGCAAAAAGCATGTCACTCTTTTTGGCACTAATTCAGCTACACTTGCCCTCTGCACAAAGGACTTTTGTATTTTCTGTTGCACTAAGGATCCTTGTATAGCAAAACAAATCATGACAGGAAAATTAAGTATATGGGGCATTTGTACCCCTTGTGACTCCTCACTAATGTAATCCTTCTGTTCAGTTTGTGATAGATTTCATGTTGAAGCTTTTGTTCTCTCCTGGGGAATATTGCGAGGCCTCATCTTGCATCGTATAAGAAAACATAAGATCTGGAAGCCCAGAGGTCTGGAAGACCATGCTTCTTCCTGATACCTGCTGGGGATTAATGTACTTTTTAATATCTATGAACAAAACCATGCAAAGTATTCGAGAATTTAGAAGCAAGGTTGGTGGAGGAAATTACTTACGAGAACATTCATATATAATAAAAGGAGCTCATTCTTCTTAAATAACAGTCTGGGATTTGGGTTACCCCAAGAAAATAAAAGCTTTAAAAAGCTGTGGGTATCTTTCTCTGGCTTCTGCTGTGTTTTAGACTCTCAAGACTAGTATCTTCAGGCTGACAAGGTAAACCTAAGATAACAGCACACCTTGAGGAAGTTGGGGCTGTTAACTCACCCTTCTGTATATTTGCTTACCTTTTAATATCTAAGACTGTGCCATAGATTTACAAGAAGTAAGTCAGTGTACGTGGATTTCTGTAAGGGAAAAAAAACAAGAGGCGATGCAGTTCCAGAGTACTATGAGCTGTATAAAACAGACGTTGGAAGGCTATTTGTTCGGCAAGATGAGCACTTTGGCTGCTGCTCTTGGATCCATGTGGTGTTAGAAGCCCTTAGCGAGGCCACTGATTACTGCACCTTGCTGAAAGCCTTTGCTTTAGAGCCATGATCCCTGCAAGGGGCAGGGGATGCATCCAGGGCCACTTTCCCAGGCTGTTAGGGTACCACTTCCTGAAGAAATGGCTTGCTTTGAAGTTTCCCAGGAGCGCATGAATAAGAAATCCAGAAACAAAGGCCTGTCTTTTTGCATGTTAACTACAGTTTTGTCTCCCTGACAATATCTAAATGAAGGGCCTGAAGGGTAGTTCTTTAACCTTTAGCTGGCAGGCCAAGATGGGTATCTTCAGGCAAACTGAGCTGGGCAGTTTGTCTGGTTTTCTTCCCATTTAGGTTTGAATTTCTCTTCAGAAGAAAATTGGTAAAAACTCATTTATACTTGAGCATAAAATTTGTAATTAAATATAAGATACTGTCCTTTACCTAGGCACCTCTTATTGCAAAAGTTAATACAGTAGTAATTTTGCCTTTCACTTAGATTTCAAACTTGAGTTCTGGACCTGTGTGCTTTAGGGATTGAAGTTATGAGACTGCTGCAGAGAAACTCTTTATGTTTTCTGTCCAACTTGTAGTAAGAAGTGCGATAAAAGCATATTGTTCAAATACACCAAACTGTTAAGAAGAGGGGTTTCAGTACAATGGATTTATGTGTTTAAATAGGCTTTGATGTAGAATTAAAGAGGGTACAGGTGCCTTGTTCCTACACTGCAGAAAGTTTCAAATATATTTTACTTAATCAGTGAACTGTTCTTGCAGTATAGCTTACCCGAGGTTTTTGGACTAAACCAACATATTTCTTTTAGTAAATAATTGAAGTATGCACACACATTCTGTTTATTACTTCTATCATTGAGATATAAAAAGCATATTTAGAACACCCCAATATTTGTTAAAGTTGTTTAATGGTTTCAATTGCATTTAAGAACTTGTTCTTCTATCTCGGACTAACACTAGACAATGTTTTCATGTAATTCTTGTTTTTGTTGCTCATGTGTTACTACTATTCACCTAGTTTTTTTCTGAGGCTGAATAATTGTGAGCATCTTTTAATAACAATATTATTATTAGCATTTTTTTTTTTGTGAGGGCTACCTGTAGCCTCAGGCGTTGTGTATGAATCTGTCCTTACATATGGGCCTAGCAGAGGGACTCTGTGTGTGCTTGTTTGGGGAGGGACAATGCTGCTCTCAGCTGCTGGGCGCTCCTCTGCGCTTCTGGTAGTCCCTTCAGGTGGCCGGGCTATTGCTGCTCCTCAGGAGGCTCCTGGGGATGGAGAAGAGCACATGTGTGGGTCATTAGCCTCTGCTTCACTCGGGAATCTGTGTCTGTGTTAGCTGGACTGCTGCACATGTGGGAGTTTAGACTTGTGCCAGGCAGAGCAGCCTTTGCAGCGTGAGCAAGCAGATACAAAGGAAGTGGCCGCCTCTCATTAAATCCTCAGTAAAGTCACCTGCTCTCAAGTTGAAAGACATAAGCTAAGTAGCTATGAGTTGCCCTTTCTAATATTGAAATCAAACTCTGCCACTGAACAACAAAAACTGCTCTAGTTTTGAGAGTGAAGCATGCCATGGCTATATCAAATCTACAGATTAAATTGGCCTTTTAATGTCACACTTTCGTGTATGCATCAAGTGTAATGCATAGTCAAATCCTGAAGGGAACTTAAAAGTAGGTTTTGTTTTCTTGAGCAGCCCTGCCTCAGGGAATTGAAGGACGAATGTTCTTTTAAGATAGTCTTAATCAAACCCGGCTTTGAGTAGCTTTGATCTACCTGGTGCAAGAATGTTGTCTGATACTGTATTTTTATCAAGAAGTTTTGCAAGATGTGGAAGTTGAACTCAGCTGTAAAGACGTCCAACTTTTTCTACAAATGGTTTCAGTATTTCTGCATTGAATCTCACTACTTTTTCTTATAGTCATTTTTCTGTATTTGTTTCCCTGCTAACGGTAGTGTGGATGATGTATTTGCTGACAAAGTAAGAGGTCACTATTTTTAACCTTGCTGGAACTGCCTACTTTGAAGAAGTTAAAAGTTTGTATTATGGATGGTTGTTTCCTCACAAATTACAAATACTTGCTGTGCTACGATCCTGTAAGAACAGCAGGGAGGAAATGGGAAGCATCTAGCTTGTGGATCAAAAATAAATTTGCTTAATTTTTCTTTGTATCTTTGATTGTGTGGTGTCAACAGACTCAAATAGAGTAATTTTGTTAAGGTATGTGGGGTTTTGGCTTTTTTATGTCTGGTGCCCTTGAGCTTTCCTCATCTGTGATTACAGTCTCTTATCTCCTTCTTCTGAAGGACTTTGCAGGAGAATGGTAGACACTGGCTTTAGAGTTGCTTGGCAGATGAGAAGCATGCCTCTGTTTTGGCCTTCACTTTTATGTGGTGTTTCCCATTTACTGGTTTTGAAGTTATTGTAACTAAAGAGTCATTTAGGTATCATGCTGCTCCTGAGTGTTGTGAGCTGCTTCTAACGCCTTGTGGCAGGTTGGCACTGGGCACTGAGGTACTGTGGCAAATTCTGCACAGTGCGGATTCTTTGTGCGGTCAGGAGTATAGAGCCTGGAGAGGGGTAAGGATCTTTAAAAATATAATGATCATAGAAATGGCAATCAAAAAGAGTAAGAAATTAGATTAATATAGGGTCATTTGTTTCCTCTGTTGTTAAAGATAGATAGTCACCAGTTTCTTGCCTTAGTATAAATGATTAAGAATGAAGTATGTGATCCATTTAAGGTCAAGTTTAGGCACTTCCCCTAGATATGCACAGGGAGCTCTTCTATGGCCTGATCCAAACATAGTGTTTAGCGCTAAACGTTCGCCACATTAATTTGTATTTGGGTTAATAGTCTAGTTAGTGATAGCTAGTATCACTTTTCTCACTGCTTTTCTGTTTTGGGCGGTGTGGCAGTAACAAATATTGTAACTGCAATTTTGAGAGGCAGAGGCTGAAAAACCTGCTGTCTGAAGTCTCAGAAATAAGTGGTAACTTCTAAACAACACATAACTACTGAAACCTTATTAGTTAGTTGGAATTTCAGTTCAGGTCTCTTTCAGGAGAATGCTTTTAGGTAAACACAGAATCACAAGTGGAAACTGGTTTGTGGTGAACTGCTTTTTCTAGGTTTTTCTGATTCTTGTATCACATTTTGAGGGTCTGGATCTTTGATGGACTAGATCTCTAATGAGCAATTCCTCAAGCAGAGACATTTTGAAAATTGATTATAATAATTTTAAGCTTTTTGCCAAGAATATTCTTAATTCATTTTGTTTACCTAAAAATCAAGCTGAAAAAAGCACTTGAGCTGGGGTATTTGGCAAATGGAAGACAAAATACAAATTTGAAGAATAGTTTTTATTGGTATTAAATCCAATGGTGACACTCTAGAGATGACTGATAATATCAAGGACAGAGAAGTTATTAGTACACAGATCAGCTAACTCCCTGGATACAGCATCAGAACAGAAGTCAGAACTACTTATGTTCATGGTTTGAATAAATACTAATTTGGTATTTACTCATATTTTTGAATAAATTTTGAATAAATAGTTGATACTCTGCGTTAAGAGAAACTGATTCAATTTCTCTGAATGTTTTGCAAGAGGTCTACAAAGCACTGTGTACCCACAGTTATACTTCTGAAGAACTGTACACCGGTGGTCTAACTAGAAATGTCTTTCTGAATAACTGTGTACAGATATTCCTAATTTAAATTGTTTATGTTAACAAAAAATCTTGTCGATATTACAGACTACAGTACTTTCTGAACAAAGTAAATTGGACTCAGAAAGGTAGCTTTTGCCAATATAATAAAGACTTTTATCAGTATTAATATAACTAAATCAAATTCTGGATGAAGAGTAGCCTAAATAATAGTTTCCATTGGGTAAGGGGCCTTTCTGTGACACAGGAGGTAGAAAGCATGTGGAGCACGGTGTTCCTCTGGGATGGGATGGAGCAGGGCACCTTTGCCCAGCCCTAGTGTGCTGGTGGACTCCTTCGCTGAGGGAAAATAGAAACATACTTTGTGTGTTCTGGGAAGACAAGCCCTCTGATCCATTTAAAACAGCATTCTGTAGATCTGGTGATGGTTCTGCATGAGGTGAGTTTGGAGAAAGAGAGGGTCTGACTTTAAAACCCCTTTTCTTCCTGGGGGGAAGCATCAGGAGTGCTTCTCTCTCCCTGTCCCTGCTTATCCTCCTTTGCTGGTTTGAGGACTCTAGTAACAGTCGCTCTGGCCAAAAACGTTTTATTTCTAATGCTGCTAGATCCTTGTGGGCCAAATGGTAACTCCTTCGCGTTGTACTGAAAGGGTGAAGAGTTGCAGTTTGACTAATGAGAGCACAGTGTTGTCGGCCGTCCTGGTTACGCGTGGAAATGACGTGAGCTCTCGAGCTGGAGAGTCGGGGCTGATGTACCAACAAGTCTGGTAACTGATAAGGTTACGTGTCCATGCCAGGAGGAGAGCCTGGCGTGGTATTTAGCTAGTGCAGAAGAGCATGCGTTTTGTAGGCCAAAATAATTAAACATTTTTGGACTCGATAGCTCCATTTTAAATAGTGATGACCAATGTCTCCTAATTTAGATGACATGCAGGAATGAGAGGGTAGAATGAAGGTTGATACTTAAATTTAGATCCTGAAATTCAGGCTGCTATCTGACCTCTTGTTTTTTGCCAGGGGCAGGAGGGGAGGGGGAAGGGTGAGAGTTTCTGTAAAAATGACACTGGGTTCTCTACAGAGTTTCCCTCATCTCAACTAATACTTGTCAACCACTGTCTGTGATAATTCTCTTGATATAAATGGAAGTTTGTGTTTAACTTGGTACTTTCATTTCTACATTTAGATATACTTGTCTGTATATTAACTAAGTCGTGTTGCTCGCAGGGAATTTAAGATTTAGCAGGATAAAAGATAATTCCGAAATTTAATTAATTTTTAATGGAGTTTTGATCTTCATGCTATGGTACTTGTTGGCAATCGGTGTTGGTCACAACCAAATTTTGGCTGAGAGCGCTAAATTACAGGGTGCATTTGGGGAAGTTGTTCAAAGACAGGGTTGTTTTATTGCAGAATTATATATGTAATGCATATTGCCTTTTCCCATCTCTCCAGGCATCATCTTGGTTTGGGAGACCCATGCCATGTAACCATTCAGCCCTTCCATATGTGTTCTTCAAAGTGGTACTTTTGAGTGTCTTTTTACAGCTATTTAAGGCTAAGAGCATCAGTGCATCTCCTGTAGCACTGATGTAGCATTCGCCTAATGCCTGAATTCAACTTCTTAAAAGGCAATTGGAGGAGTGGAGAGCTGCATATTCATCACAGAAAATAGCTGTGAATCAACTTCCCAAAGAATGTTATAAACTCCAAAAGTGTTTATACTTTAGTCACAAGTTTTAAAAAATGGTGCAGAACACAAACTGTGCTTTCTGAGCAGTTGCACGCACAGTGCGCAAGCAAATCCTGTTGTCCTTCTAGCACTGGAATGGAAAACAAGTTGAAATCATTCAAAACAATGAGTTCACTCAAAACTCCATTACTCAGACTCTTTCAAAAAATATGACTATGTCCCACCACAGAGAGCAAGTGCAGTTGACTAAATTTTACAAGGATTGCATTCTTTTCAGTGAAGCATAGAAGACAGGTGATTAAGCATAACATGAAGTAGCTATTTAAAGTCTGTGAACAGTTGTAAGGGCACAATATGCTATCCCACACATTGTAAACATACCTGTCTGGTTAGAATTTTTTTAACAGCTTTTTTTGAAAATCAAGGTCTAATGTAGATGTAACTGTTCAGTGCCTTTATTCTCAGTTTGTATCAATATTACTAGTACAAAGAAAATGTGGAAAGCTAGTGAGCCAAATTAAAACACTGAGGTCCTTTGGATTTCAGTAAACTTAGTCCTTTATGTAACAGTTGAAGGCTACGACTGCATGTTGTAAGTCTACATAAGGTACATTCACCACCACCACATTCACTGATTCAGTGAGGGATTTAAAAATCCTTTTAAATACATTTACAATACATCTAAAAAAAATCTAAAAAAAAATTCTCAACATAGACTACCATCCCTTGCTCTAGCCCATTTTGTATGTATGCTTCTTCCTCTTTGGTATATAGAACAACAGGAGGAAGGAGGAGGAAGGGAAGTTGGATGTCTCGGTTGCTTCACAAGTTACAGAATGTCCTTGTAAACTATTCACAGAGGCTCTGCTGTGCAAGAGGTATGCAAGCCTTGGTGCTGATGGGAACTGCTGCATCGTCCTTTCTTACGTGTCTAACCCGGGAGAGTGCTGCTTATCCTTGACCTGTGCATGGGCCCTTGCTTGGGACTTTAGCAGGAACAGGTTGCTGAATTGCTGCTAGTGGAGTGCACCAAATACCCTCTTTGAACACATCATCTTAGATGAACTTAAGTACAAAGTGCCACTTGCATATTAAAACATGCTTTTTTTTTTTCCATTAAACTTGTTAACACTTGTAACAAGCTACTTATCATGCTATGGAACAGGTTTGCACTTACATTTGGCACACAGGCTTTTTGAAATGAAGTAGCTTATAGAAGTAAAGTTTGAAATTCAGTGTCTGTAGTGAGGCAGAAGTTGGTGTTATCTGTGGCTTAACTGATTCACAGTTTTATATAATGAGAATAAATAAGAATATTTGATTGAATTTTGTATATTAATTGTGCTTGTAATGCACTTGCCATAGTGAAGTTAAAGTGTGTTTAAATAAAGTTGTTCCAGGTCCAGCTCAGTGGTGGCATTAATTCCTATTACTCTGCAATGCAGACCAACAATAAACCCTGTCAATCTGCCCTGATTGGGAGGGACAGGAAGGGGGGAGACGCAAGACTCTTAGCATATCTTTCCAGCTCCGTTTCAGATATTTACTGAGCCAGCTAAGAGTTACAAAATTCCTAGAAAAGAGAGGGATTGGTTCCTTTTGTTACTTGATTCCTCTGGTGCTGTTATGCAATGTTAGGTCACACCAGAGAGGGTCAGAAAGTGGCTTTTTATGTGCTACTGGCTATGCTGAGTGTTTAATGCAATATATTGTATTTAAAAACAAGCAAAAACTTAAAGGGTCTTTTAATCCTAAAATTTTTGTTAGCACATGCTGTGTCTGTTTTCAGTTCTTCTTGCTGGTGGTGTGTTCTTGACATTACTTTTTTTCCTATAAAGGACTAAACATCAGTAGTAAAAATAGTGGAAAACTTGTGACGATAGGGTTAAACAGGTCAAAAGACTGAAGAATCTCAGCAAACTCTTACCCTCATTAAATACTACGTCAATATGCCTTGATGTCGTGACTTACCTTTCATGTTTTTAGTTTTTTGACAGCATAGCCTAACATCCACTTTTAAACTTATATGTTGTGAGCCTGTTTCATAGATACCTGGTTATCTAGTTAAGCAGAAACTTTATTTTTCAATTGTTTTGTCTTATTTTACTGAAAAAAAAAACAACATTCTTGTAGTCTCCCTCCCTTTGTAGGAAGGATCTCTCTTAATGTTATCCCAGGGGAATAATATGAAAATATGCAGCATATGAAGAAGGAGAAGACGCTGTAGTTTTTCATACGTAGCTTGCTGCTAAAATATGCACAGCTCTTTGATTAGCACTTTTATGACTTAATATTAGTAGATATGAGCAACAGAGTGGTTCTGTCCGGTAACCTGGAAAATCCGCGTTGTTCTAATTCTGAAATAAAGGCTACCGTGTAAATTTTCAGCCTTCATAAGATTGAAAAAAAAACAGGTATGTTGAAGGTGTTGATGGCTCAAGAAACTTAATTTCTGTTTTTGTTTGGAGTCCAGTAGTTCCTAATCCATTTTTGTTCTGAAAATGTATTTATGTATATTAGGAATAATGTTCACCTTGCCAACATGAAGTATCAGCTGTGGTTCCTATAGACATGCCTATATCCCTTCATATATCTGCTCAGTGTTGTTCACCCAGGGTGATCTCCGGGATTTCGTGGGTTGCATATTGAGCCTTTAAGTCAGATAATAATCTGAAAAGTCTACCTACAAAAAACATAATTTCCCCCTCATTTTCATGTTAACATTGTTTTGATGACTTCCCCTTTTTTTTTGCCCCCAAATCAGCCTTAATTGGTGGGTTTTATGTTTTGTAAAAGGCTTGGCATTAAGATCCGTTAAGATTAGGAATTTTGGTTATCAGGAAAGTTCTTCTGTGCCCGTCTTGAATCTGGCTTGTGCTTCCTCCTGCTTAGAGCCCTTCCATCAATGCCTTCTAGCCCGAGATACATCTCTCTGGGCCTGGCTCAGCAGTGTACTAGCAAGGGAGGTTGGATCTTCTCCCATTTTGCTACTATTCAAATTGTAAGCAGCCCATCTTTCCTTAAGAATAAGAGATTCTGACTGAATGTGTAACAAAACATACAAAAAAAGTGCAGCAAGAAAAAGTTGAGGACAGGGAAGAACGTGGATTGTTGAAAATAGGATTATTGTGAGGTTGTCTGGAAGGTGCAGATTCTGTCATTTGCTGTTGTACAGGTAGATATTTACATGATTTATATACATACACTTCACTGAAAAAATTCTTGCTACTCACTTTTTCTTTATTAATAAAGAATATCACAGAATGGTTGAGGTTGGAAGGGACTGCTGGAGATCATCTCAAGCAGGGACACCTAGAGCACATTGCACAGGAGACTAGACTTCAAGCTTGTCAAATCTTGAGTTAAATAAACTTTAAAAAAATGTTATTTTAGGGTGTCCCGAAGTATCTACTTTTTAAATTGCTGCAGAAAGTATCCTAGAAAACTAGCACGTGCATTCAGTGACTATGAGCTGGAGTTTCTTGGTGACTATGGTCACTCTTGGTGAGTTGGAGTTTCTTCTGGAGCTGTGCGAAGAGTGGAGCTCTCCAACCGATGCTTTTTGCACTTCTTGTGTTGGGAAGGTTACTGAGGGATAAACTTGCAGCAGGAAATAACATATTGGGATGTAATTTAACTGGCAGAGATTTAGTACTTTTTTCGTGGTCTTTTTAACTCTTGACCTGAGCCTTTGCTGTAAGGGTAAGGGCTGCAGGTGTGGAAGCACTGCAGGAGCTCGCTGTGCAGAATTGCCTGTGCTGGCCCCTTTCTGCATGTCTGTTTTCTGGCAAGCTAATAAAGCGTGGACTCCTGTATAGCAAAGAGAAGGGCAGGAATAAATTATATGAAATTATTAGGAATCTCCAACTGTGAAGTCCTTTCTATTCCTTCAAAAAAAAAAGATAAATTTGAAGATTTTTTTTTTTCAAAAATACTGTTTTTCAAGAAGACCTGCCAATGGGATATATTCATAAAATTTCTCCGTAGTGAAAAAGAGCTCTGGTAGCACAACATAATTTTCTGAGCATGTGTCTGAGGTGCTTCTGTTCTTGCATTACCAGCTTCAAAGCCATTTCTTAGCCACAGAAACAACTTGGCAACGTATTGTCAAGGCATTTTTATGCTTATCACCTTATCTTCCACAAGCTGTTCTAGACATGATAGATTAGATTAAAACTAAAATATCTCCTACATCACTTGTCAGATAGCTTTTTGATAAACAGTATTTTAAAGCTTCAAATGACATACGCCTTACCCTTACAATAAATCATGAACAAAGTTTAGATTATGCAGCACAAGCAATTTGTTGGGAGGGGGGGGAAGATGATTTACCTGTTGGGATCCAGAGTCATAGAATTGCAGAAGTGCTCCCATGCTGCTTATACAGTGAAGGAAAAGTTGCCATGTTTGTGCCAGCTTTGGGTTGTTTTTTGTTAGTCAACAGCTTGCTTGAATGTAATGATCTTAAATGTTTTGTGGTCTTTTTTTTTTTTTTCCCTAATTTGGTTTGGTTGCAGGTGGCATTTACTGTTTAAAATTCTTCTTTAAAAAAAATCTGATTCCTATGTGTTCAGCTGTTTCCAACCATAACTAATTGATAAGAACACTTAACACTAACTGATAAGAACACTAATTGATAAGAAATTTGTCTGTCCTTGCCATGCTTAGACTGTTCTGTAGATATTTTCATACCTTTCTCCCTCCTCAGCCTCTGTACAGGTGCCGCCAACTGAGCCAAGGCGCAGGTTTCTGTCTGTGCTGAGGTATTGGTCGGTCTTGGGAACTTCTCTCTCTCTCGTGCTGGACGTTTTCATTGCGTGCTCAGAAAATTATTTCTTCTTTTGATACTTTTTTTTTTAATATTTAACTTTTTTTTTTCTAAATTTGTCACTAATAGTCATGATATTTTAGTACCAAATGCTTCTTACCTTTGTGACTAATTTGGTGATGAGCCTGTTTCACTTCTGGTTATGTGAGCAGCAGTGTGAAAGCTCAACCGCTAGGAACGGTGCACCCAGCAACACAAGTCTTGCTGTTTTGTGTGGTGGCTGTCTTGTTTTCACATGGAAAACACTTTTATTTTTCCTACACAATAGAATTAAAGAACAGGAGCATAAGGTGTGTAGTCTTNTTTTTTTTTCTAAATTTGTCACTAGACAAATATCAAGACTATTTGTCACAATAGTCTTGATATTTTAGTACCAAATGCTTCTTACCTTTGTGACTAATTTGGTGATGAGCCTGTTTCACTTCTGGTTATGTGAGCAGCAGTGTGAAAGCTCAACCGCTAGGAACGGTGCACCCAGCAACACAAGTCTTGCTGTTTTGTGTGGTGGCTGTCTTGTTTTCACATGGAAAACACTTTTATTTTTCCTACACAATAGAATTAAAGAACAGGAGCATAAGGTGTGTAGTCTTATGATTTATCTGCGTTAAATGCAAAACTGTAGTAGCAAATTTTGGGATGCTTCTGTAGGCTTTAAAGGAATAGTTTGTACACATGTTGTACCTGTGTTAACTGTCACTTAGGCATGTAAAATAAGAACAGTTTTTGTGGTAATTATGAATTGTGTTATATTTTATTATTCAAGGTAAGCTAAAAATTTGAATATCAGCATTACATTTCAGTTTGTTTCTATGATCTACATACTGCCCCCCACAAAAGTTTTGTAGAGACTACAGAAACATAAAATAGGCAAATTGGAGGAAATCAGGAAGGTCACCTTAAGCATGGGACTCTGCGGTCAAAGAATGTTGGAATGGCAAAGGTCCTTTCATACCTGTATGAAAATGCAGATTTCCCCGTAGCAGCCAGGTGGGTATTGGTCCTCTTAGCCAAATTTCTTAGCATTTCTTAGCATTCTTTCTTAGCATTTCTTCTGAAAGCATTTTTGATTTTATTTAATGCCCTTTCTCCTCTCTCCTATACCCGCTCTGAATTTGTTCCAGCTCTGTGGATGTAAAATACTTAGCAGTTATCGACTCGGTTTTAGATCTTAATAAGAACACTTTTATAAAATGCTTAGTTACTGTTACAAGTACTTGAAAGATCTCTTCGTTCATTCCATGCAAACTGAAAGGCTGGGAGGGGACCCAAAGTAGAACTGGCCTGATCTTTTTTTCCCCCTTTTCTCTCAATTTCATCCAGAGTAAGTCCTGGGAAATAACAACTTTGATTTTAACCGCAGCATTTTTATTTCTTCCCTGCTTTGAGATTAAAGATGGAAAGTACCTCTGCAGAGCTTCCCAGTATTTACATAGGGATCAACAAGAGTTAAGGGGAGTCACTATCAAAGAACCTAGTTGTTCTGGACTGTAGGTAGGAGGAGTAAACCAAATGCATATATATAATATATATATACACACGCATTCACTATACATGTATTATAATTGACTAATAATGAGCAGTGCAAACGGGACAAAAATTGCATGATTTTTCCAGTGATGTGAGTGTACGCAGCTGTGTGGCATTTAAAGATGAAAACAAAATATAAATTGGGAGGAAGAAGAGTGACAGAAGTCAACAGTAAGGGTGCACTGTGGGTTTTCTTTTTAATTATCTTTTATTTAAGAGGAGCTGGCTTGCACCTCTGGACTTGCAAACAAAGTTTTCAAGGAAGATTTGGAACATCTGGGCAAAGGTTCCATGCCAAACTCTTCAAGATACCTTATGTAAAGAATTAAGGTCATAAATATGATCTTACTGTCTTAAAAGTATGGTCACTAGATATGTGATTATTAGGCAAAATACACATTTATTGCCTGTTTGTGAGCAAGAGGTGTTCTGCTGACTTTCTGTCAACAGAAAGTCCTTATTTATTTGACCTGTCAAAATGGTTCTATATTACTTGTTTAGTAATACGCCTTTGGTGTATAACAAATGTCAAGATTCATATCTGAATAATATTAAGGATAATTGCCTTAAAGTTGCATTAAAGTGTGATTTCCTCCTTCTTCTCCCCCCCCTCCTTTTTTGTTGATATATTGTTAATATTTTAAAAAGCTTAAATAAGTATGATGAGGGCTAACAGGCTACTTCAGTTACAGTTGGATGTCTCAGTGAGTGCTACTGAGACAAATATAACTGATTCTTGTTACAGCACTATTGCAAGTGCTAGGCTTTTTTTTCTTACATAGTTTTCCCTAAATATTTTTTTTGTATTTAATACATTTGTGTCTTTCACTTGCTACTTAGAATAGAATGTAGCACGGAAGTGAGTTGCAGAAGTTCAGACTTAAAAGCTGTGATTGCTGGGGCTGGTGATGGAGCTTTCTGTTCAGGTGCTGCCATACACTTTTGATCAGTAAATATATAAATATATATTTATAAATATGTATTTATGTATATATATAAAATATATACACGTGCACACAGTAACATCTTCCCCAGTCAAACCTTCTCATGCCCACAAGGTCACAAAATTATCCAGAGTGATTTTGTATCTTTTTTGCTCATAAATATAATTTGAAGGGTTGGGTGCTGTCTTACTTGGTTTGCTGTCTAAAACTCGGATTCCACAGAAGCCATGGACACACTTGGCCCTTTTTTCTGGAGTGAGTGACAAGTTTGTACAACTTCAGTATCCCAGTCACTTCCTTTCTGAACAGACTGCTAAAGTCGCCTGGAGCAGGCAGCTGGGAATCTTGTGAGGAAACCCATTCTGCCCTGCAGCTGAGCAGCAACCTGCTGTGTCTCAGGAGATGCCCAAAACGCAGTGAGAGCCGTTCTGACAGCGACCACACTTGACTCCGTCCCTGTGGGGATGCTGAAACTCAGCAGAATGACTGCTGTAGAGGAGCATTGAGGCTGTCCATGTGAGAAATCTCTAGCAATTTGCCTTGTGTCAGCATCTGTGAGCGGGTGCATTTTCTCTGAGCTGTCCGACTTGCGGTGCGCGACCCATGTGCGTGTGGTGCGGTAAACAGAACTGCAAAGGGGGGAGGACACCCTTCCTCCACGGTATGGAAGTGGTGCGTAGCACAGGGAATAGAAAGTATCTGAAGTTCTGATGGGCCAAATCTAATAACACAGGAAATGAGCCCTGCAAAAGTTTTAGGAACAACTTGCAAAAAGAATGAAACCTGGTAAAACTTTTTTGTTTTGAATTTATCATCTTCCAAATATCAGAGCCAAGCAGGTTGCTGTAGTGCGCAGAAACTGATTAATGGATAGAAGCAGCCCTTGAAGAAAATGAGGTTCACGGGAGGAAAACTAAAAACAATACTTTTTGTGAAGGAGATTCGAGAAGGCCATTTATGTGCATCTCTCCTCCCTTGCAAAAAAAGAAATTGTCCTAAAATAAAATGTTAAAGCAATTTGAGGAGAGGAGAAGGATGGGGGAAATGAGCAAAAATAAAAAGTAGAAATAGCAGACTGCCAGGTGAGATGTCATGGTCTTGCGCGGCATGAAAATGGACCGTGTGGGCTGCGGCCGCAGCACGTGCTGTGCTGCCCTGGGCTGCACCAGGCTGGGATGAGCGCTGCGGGGCGCCGGGTGCCTCGCGCTCCCCGAGGGAGCTCCCGCCTCCTGTGCAAGGGCTGCGGAGCAGGTGCGCAAGGGGCACATGGCTCATGCACTTCAAACAAAGACCCTTGTTGAAGGCTCTTAAAACCTAATGCACGGTAAGATAAGAAAGGAAAGTCTCGGCGTGGAGAGAGGATGGATCCCCTCAACTGATGGAAAGTTGAGAGAAGCGGAAGAAAGGAAGTGGTGTTAAATAATTTTCTGCATTTGGGCAAGTGCCCCCTTGGGATTCTCTGCTATTCAGTATATGCTTACTGTAATAAATAATCTGGAAAAGGCAGTGAATAGCCAGAAATTAACGTCTGGTAATGATACAAAGTTAGTCAGAGTCATAGAAACAAGGAGGACTAAGAGCTGCAGAGAGTTTCCTTGCCAGAAAGATGACAATGACAGCTGAAATGCAGTCATTACAAATTATGATACCAAAGCAGAGAGCTTGTCCTGTTATGTAGAGTAGCAGCTGATTTGTGAATTCAAATAGGAGCATCAAAACAAAAGGTAATTTGTCTGCTCTTTCAGAGATACTAAAATCTAACATGGTAGATAACATATTTCCCAACAAGACCTTTTTGTACTAAAGAAAGGTGAGCTAACTACTGTAGCAATTAATCAAGAAATAAATACAAGTGTGGTAGCTATATCCAAACATTTTTTATCTCATTGCAAACTAGTACTGTTTTAAGCAAGGCCTATCTCAGAAGAGGAATCATTGTTTGAAAGAGGTAGAATGGCAATCTAAAAACTGGAATTGGCATATAAGGAACGCAGAATCTGAAAACAGTTGGCCTTGGGCCCAAGCAACACTGAGCTTTCAGCAAAATTATTTGATATTTTTTCTCTCAACTTGAAACTAATTATTACTGCACTCTAACAGTTGGTGAGTTGGTGAGATCAGGTATGCAAATTTCTTTTCAAAAACATGAAATCAGCTCATGCAAGTTGTGCAGCATTTGCCAGCACATTGGCTGACAGTCTGAAAGTTTCTGTTAAGAAAAGTCCCACAAGAGCAGGAAGTTCAAACTGGAGAGGCAGAGGAAACTTGAATGAAATACAGAAGAAATTCTGATAGGTAAACACTTCTCATAGTGTCTTGATGAATGTTTTAAGCACTGTTTGGGTCAAATACTTCTTTATTACTATGGTTGTGATTGTTTTCCATTTCCCACAATGTCAGTGCATGAATTAAGCCAAGACTGTAATGCAGCATTCAGAAACTAGTTCAGTGTATAACATATGATCATATTTACCAAATTACCAAAAGGAAAAGGATCAACCGTATTTCATCCTATTGATGAAGACTGTAGCCAGCATAATCTAATTTAATATGAGCATGACGTATAAAAAACGAGGCAGAACAAGAAGGAACAATAAAAGAGAAAAAAAGGCAATCTAAGAGGCAAGTGGAATGCAGGAGGAAAAAAACTGGGAGATAGCTGCTTTACACACTTGCTGCTACCACAGAATTATTTGCCTTGCAAGGAAAGCCAAAAAACAGGTTAATTCACTTATTGAATCATTTTTTTGTTCTTTTGAGATTGCATGTAACATTAAAAATGGGAAGAATGGATTTTTAGCAGCTCTTCATCTGAACCAGAGAACTTTGGACTTTGGAGTCCATCTGGTTTCCACACAAAATTTTCAAACGCAGTAAGAGGTTGTTTATCCTCTTCTTCAAATTTCCCATATTTATTACCTCTTACACGAGAATTTTTTTTTTTCATTTCCTGTAGGCAGCTGCAGGAATAAGAAGCTTTTGTTTGCACTGAAGCATGCCTGTTCTCCTCAAGTACTGCAGGTTGTAGTCCAGTCTGGATTTCTTTTTTAAGCTAGTTCCAACCTCTAAGACCAAGTCTCTCTAATGCAGTTAAAAAGAATGCATGTGACACGGGAGAGAACCTGTCAGCAATTCTGTTAATTTATATTTATCCCCCCCAATGATTGAAAGGTGCTGAAGTTTATTTTGGACAAATGGTTACTTACTGCATTTTACAAGAAGATTCAAACTTACTCATGCCTTAGATATGCCTATAAAGTGAGTCCCTCTCACCTGCTCTTTATTCACGGTGTGGAGGTGGAGGACATGACCTATTCCCCGTGTGGTTTTGGTCTCCTCTCAGTCCTTGACAGATCTCTGTATGTCCTAATCAAGACACAACACTTGCATACACCCAGGAAAGGATCGCTCTTCCAATCTATGGCTTTTTTTCCTGTGAGATTTTACTTATTAAAGCTTCTTTTGCTGTTAAAGTTTAATATTTTGAGTGGGCTGTGGGCAAACTTTGGGTTTAACTAATCGTTGCTATCCAAATCTTGTCATATATAATTTGCTTTGAAAGAAACATTGCAGTAAATGGAATATCTGGAGGTTGTATCTGAGGACCTGATGTGCGTGCTCTATTAAAAAGAAAGATTCCCTTAAATAGACCCTTCTAAATTCCTGTCGTTTTTCATATACATGCTCATATAGTCATGTTCTTAAACTTTTTTTTTGAGTATTCAGCACTTAAGAAATGGCAAAATTCGTATGTAATCTTCATCCCACTTCTTTTCTCCTCATTCTTTCTTCTCTACAGGCACCCTGCTCTCCTGCTTGCATGTGTTTGCGTGTTTGTATGTGCGTAGCAAGGCCAAATTTCCCAGCCACTTGTATTTTTCCACCAGACTCCTGTCTCAGTGCAGATGTGTGACGTATTTAACAGGCAGCTAGTCGCATCTGCCATTTTCTCGCATTCTGATCACTGTGTTGTCTTGTGCCTCACAGTGTGCTCTTCAGCTCTATTTTAAATAAATGTTGTTTATTTTTTCATAGATGCTTATCAGCCTTCACAGGTCTCATCTGTTTTCGTAATGTTTTTTGGATATGAGATTGCAAAGAGTTTTTCCATCAATTTTAGAGGGCTTTTTTGTACTTAAACTTTTGGATACTTAAATCTTAACCTGCTTAACTTATTACTTAAGCACAAAATGTCTCATAATACCAAGAACAGCTCCCTGTAACTGCAGCAGATTATTTAGTATCTGTTCACTTTAGGAGCTCTATAAAATTAAGTTGGATGTCTGGAAAATGGAGAAAGTAGGATAAATAACAAGATCTGTGAAATTTGATTTGTATGGCCTGCTTGGCATTAAGAGAGGCTCTGTAGCAAAGACGAGGATCAGATGCAGCTGCGTCAGCAAGAGACCATCTTACTGCAACCTTTGTGCCATTCACAACTTCGGAGTTTTACAAGGGAGCTACTAACGTCACATGCAGATCCTCTGCCTTTCCCAGCGGAGGTCATCCTCTCTCCTGAATAATAAATATAGTTTTGGCTGTAAGGGCCAAATAAATTTTGGTTTCATGTTACTTTACTTTCACGTGAGCAAAGTGTTTGACAACCCTAGCTGCTCCCTTTTCACTTTCGTTTTCATTCTGTCAGCCTGTATATGCTTTGTTAGCAGCTCTGGAACCATTAAATCGCACACACAAAAAAATCATACATCGTGAAGTATTGCTTCTAGTTACTCTGTTCACCGCAGAGCATGAAGAGAAACGTTTTGCTAGCAAGCTGTGTGTGAGTTTGCTGAGGGAGAGGAAGAGGAAGGCTTAGCAGTCGGGCAGGCTTTGGGGGTAAGTCTTTATAGCAAGTGAGGTCCTTGTTTTCCTGCCTCTCTAAGCAGGAATCTTCTATTCATACCTCGCTTTGCCTTCCCCCTCCTCACCCCTTATTAGATGCATCCCTTGGCCTTGTCCGTGGTTACCCCACTGCATCAGACGTCATGCATCAGTCATGCTTTTCTGGCCCAGCTTATGCCAGTATTGACTTAATGGAAACTTAACCGGATTCCCTCATATACTTCCTTTCTCTGACTACAGTTCTTTATTCCCTTCCCTGGAAACTGCCTCTCTCTCTCTCTCTCTCTCTCTCTCTCTCTCTCTCTCTCTCTCTCTCTCTCTCTCTCTCTCTCTCTCTCTCTCTCTCTCTCTCTCTCTCTCTCTCTCTCTCTCTCTCTCTCTCTCTCTCTCTCTCTCTCTCTCTCTCTCTCTCTCTCTCTCTCTCTCTCTCTCTCTCTCTCTCTCTCTCTCTCTCTCTCTCTCTCTCTCTCTCTCTCTCTCTCTCTCTCTCTCTCTCTCTCTCTCTCTCTCTCTCTCTCTCTCTCTCTCTCTCTCTCTCTCTCTCTCTCTCTCTCTCTCTCTCTCTCTCTCTCTCTCTCTCTCTCTCTCTCTCTCTCTCTCTCTCTCTCTCTCTCTCTCTCTCTCTCTCTCTCTCTCTCTCTCTCTCTCTCTCTCTCTCTCTCTCTCTCTCTCTCTCTCTCTCTCTCTCTCTCTCTCTCTCTCTCTCTCTCTCTCTCTCTCTCTCTCTCTCTCTCTCTCTCTCTCTCTCTCTCTCTCTCTCTCTCTCTCTCTCTCTCTCTCTCTCTCTCTCTCTCTCTCTCTCTCTCTCTCTCTCTCTCTCTCTCTCTCTCTCTCTCTCTCTCTCTCTCTCTCTCTCTCTCTCTCTCTCTCTCTCTCTCTCTCTCTCTCTCTCTCTCTCTCTCTCTCTCTCTCTCTCTCTCTCTCTCTCTCTCTCTCTCTCTCTCTCTCTCTCTCTCTCTCTCTCTCTCTCTCTCTCTCTCTCTCTCTCTCTCTCTCTCTCTCTCTCTCTCTCTCTCTCTCTCTCTCTCTCTCTCTCTCTCTCTCTCTCTCTCTCTCTCTCTCTCTCTCTCTCTCTCTCTCTCTCTCTCTCTCTCTCTCTCTCTCTCTCTCTCTCTCTCTCTCTCTCTCTCTCTCTCTCTCTCTCTCTCTCTCTCTCTCTCTCTCTCTCTCTCTCTTTCTCTCTCTCTCTCTCTTTCTCTCCTGTCTTTCATTTCCTGTACCTTCTCCTTCTCTTCCCATAGCTCTACCAAAACTGGACAAAAACTACATAAAATCAGNGTCTTTCCCTTCCTGTACCTTCTCCTTCCATAGCTCTACCGAAACTGGACAAAAACTACATAAAATCAGTCTCCTTCCTGCTCCCTTTTCAGATCCAGGCATAGTTTCCTTATTCCTTTCCTTCTATCCCAGTTTCCCACTTTCTCAATGTCCCCTTTCTCCCTTTTAAGCCAACTATTTGCTAGGCCTTTTCTTACCGACTCCTAGTCTGTCTCCTTCTCTTCTCTCTTCTATCCTCTTTGCCCAGATGATTTGGCTTTCTGCTGACCCTATTTGCAGTTCCCACTCCTCTTGCCAAGTAGGTTCAAATTCCTCCCCTGCCAACTTCCTGCAGCTTCCCACTCACCAGATCTGTTACAGTCTACTTTCCTTTTCCTTACTCCACTCATGCTCTTTACATGCCAGTCACATTTTCCTTTCAATGTTGCCTAGGGTACTTGAAAGCACAGGAGAAGCTGGTTCCTGGGTTGTATTTTCAGTGCTAACCTGAGCAAAGAACTAAAAAAGTGAGGAAAACATATTTCTAAAAGACCAGCTCTATCTTTACAGTCAAATTTTATAAGATAGGACTCTAAAACTTTCTCTAGTTGAGGACCACCATATTATTGCTCTTCCAGATCATGTAATTACAAAAAAAAAAAAAAATGCACAGTTGTTGGAGCAGTATGTGCCTACTCTGTAGCTGTTTGGATACTCTAGCTTGGAAAATGGAGTGTAGTCATTGCTGAAGTGCGTGGAGGCTTCACAGGGTTTTGTGAGTTTAGCTGGTACAGTCCGAGAATCCTCCTGAGGTTTGTTACAGGATATTGCAGATCTCAGAAGTTTACATGGATTGAAAAATAAAATGAGACAAATTCCTTGAAAAAAAATTTGGACTGTTAAATGCAGGTGACAACTCTAACACATAACATCCATAAATGACAGGCAGCTGAAAGCTCAGCTGGTACCCGGGACGGACAGTACTCTGCTTGCTGCCTTGTTTTTTTTATCTGCCCTTGGAAGTCATCACCCTGGGTCCTGGGTAGGATGGATCTTTGGTCTGAGCCACTACAGATGTTTTTATGCCACTGGTAAATACAAAGTCCCCCTTCCCACACCCCTTCCAAGGTGTATTATTGGGACAAATTAGGGGGTAAAGATAGCAAAAAGCAAATTCTTAGTATATAAATTGCACATTGATAAACATATCAGGTTCCCTATGCTAAATGCAGATGTGGCAGTGTGTTCAAGTTGAGATGTTTTTGTAGTTGCTCCTTTGCAGCTCAATCATCAAATCTCATAAAAAGGGCTGTAGCCTAAGACTACCCAGTGAGTGTCCTGCCCCGGCTCTCTATAGGGTCTCCTCGTGAACAGGGATGGGAGCAAGGCCTACTCTGAACGTGCTTTCATTCTTTGTCTTCAGGCTCTGCAGCTGTTCCTGCATAGTTCAGGTTTTCTCAGTATGGAGCATTCTGGCCCTGACCTTCCTCCATCATCTCCAAGAGCTCTTTTCCCCCTTTTTTTCTTTTCTGTCTCTACCCCACTTTTCCCCAGTCCTTCTCTACAGATATGTGTGTGTGTGTGTGTGTCTTTTGCACCCCGCATCCAGGGCAAGCTGTTAGGTTTTGTTACGTCAACCACAAAAGTAGGAAAAATAAGCAAGTTAGTAAGTACTAGCAAATGCTGAGGGAATAGCATGAATAAAAGGAGAAACATCTAATCATGTTAACAGCAAACTGTTCAAATTCAGCAGTGCCTGGCTCCAGGATTTTCTGAATCAAAATGGCTATGGGTGTAAATCCTTCTAGCTTTATTTATGTATTTGTACTCTATGTACCTGTGTGATCCCATGTGCTATCCCAGGTCCCACTGTGACACTTTCTCGTCCTCCTTGTGTAAAGGCTTTGCCATTTTATTTGCATCTTGCAGTCTTCTCTCTGTTTTTCACTTGACTTTTTCAGAATTGTGTTTTGCCAGGAGAGAGGGAGATTATAGTAGCAAAACAACAGTAATAACAGCTATTTTGTAAAGTAGTAAATTACCTGAAAAACTGCTTTGTTTGTAACAGATACCAGCTGATAGTCGGTAGGCAGCTCATAGTCTATCTGAGCTGTCACACTCTTCGCATTTGTTTTGTTTAAGAAGAAAAAATAACACAGTGTTTTTCACTTACAGTTCTGTGAATGTGAAACAGCCGTTGTGACATGCACTGAAAGCATCCTCAAAGAATTAAGCACTGGTATTTGGATGCTTGCAAAGATTTTCATTTTCTGTATTAATATGGATGTGTGAAAGTTGATTTTATAACCATTTGTTTTAGAAACTTCTTTAACATAGTTTTGCTTTTTACCAGAAGATCAAATCAATACTTGAAAGGTATTTGATATTTTTCTTTTCTGTATACCTTTATTGGAATTACACTTACATGGCTGGGTTTGACTATGCCCAGAACTAGTTTAGCATTTGAGTATGCTGATTTTTAGGTTATCTACCTGCGCACACATACACTTGTATGTGTATGTACAGTCTTTTTTTCTTCATATCTATACTGATACAGATACAGTTGTGACTCTTTTAATACCTAATTTCCATAAGTAAGACAGTCATCCTATGACTGAGGTAAACAAGGAAACCTGTACCCAGAATATACCTTGTTTTTCGGTCTTCCAACTTTGATTAGCTGTATAAGAATTGTACCCCTTTGGACTGTTCTGCATTCTTCTTAAAACTGTACAACAAACAAAAAAAAAGCATTATCTCTTTCCAGCTCTGAAAAAAATGCCTCGATAGCAGTAATTTAGGATTTTGTAATGTGATACACTTTTTGGCTGGGTTTGGGTGTAATAACTGGTGTAACAAAAGGTCTTAAAGAAACTGATGACTCGAGCTTGCCATTTACCAGTTTCTTGCTGTTTTAAATTAGACATCTCTGTGCAGCTGAATGGAATAGATTTTGGTGCACTTGAAGAAAAGATGGATCATTTTAAGCTGCCTATTGTAGTGACTAGTCAGCTGAATCTGTTTTGTTGTCTTGAAATATAATTTGTATTTTTTGACATTGCTTGTTTACAGAATTACAGAGGTAAAAGTTTGGAAGGGACTTCTAGAAATCATCTAGTCCGAACCCCCTGCTCCAGCAGGGACACCCAGAACACGTGGCACAGGGTGGCGTCCAGGTGGGTTTGCAAGATCTCCAGAGAAGGAGACTCCACAACCTCTCTGGGCAGCCTGTTCCAAGGCTCTAAAGGAAGGCAAGGCAGAAGAAGGAAACCAAGAAATAAAAAAGTGGCTCAAATGATCACAAAATGCAGGGAGGGTGCTCTTCCTTCTGCTGAATGCAAATGCGTGTTGTTTGATAGCACTGCTGATCATTTTATTTCTTCCTTTTGGCTTGTCATTTAATTTGGAGAAACTGATACTCCTTTTCCGCTGTTTTTTGTTTATTTTTATGAGTTTTAATTTTATAATATATGACCTTTTTAGATCCTTCCCAGCTAGTGTGAGCTTGTGTGACATGGACTACTTGGGCAAAAGGAGTTACAAGAATCCTGTTTGGTCTTGATCTTGGAAGGGTTTTGACTTGCAAAAGTTGCAGCCTGCAAGTGGCACTTTGATTTAAATGTTACAGGTCCACAAAACAGCAGGAAGCTGTTCCTAAAAATAGCTGTAAATATTTCCTTATCTTCTCAGGCATTAATTGACAAAAATCTATGCTGCCCTCATCTGTTCTTTTGCTTTCAGTTCTGAAATATCCCCTTACTGGCTTTTCTTTGTAGCAGCTCAACTCTATACTCTGAGATTTCTAGCTACAGTTTAACCTAAGAGCCAACACCTGAATCATATTTTAAAATGTGTTAAATATATGCAGCATCTATGTAACACGCTACCCTGGTAAAGATAGGGTGGTTTTAACAGGTTGCTTAACATTTTTCCAAAACTTCATTTTTCATACCAGAGCTTATCTTAGTGTATTTCAGTATTAAAAATTCCTGGCCCTTCAGATTTGTAACTGGAGACTCTTGAGCGCTCAAATAAAATTGCAGCGTGAGCCGCACGGTTGAGAAGCAAGGCAAGGTGCGACTCGGAGATCCAGTGTAACGGCTGAGTTACCATAATCAGGACCCAAAGCAGCCAAGCTGCAGAAGCCAGCCCGGTCCCCAGCCGAGCAAGCAGAGCCAACATGAGGATGTGTAAGGAGGGGACACTCCATGCTTGGGATGCTTGTGTGTTTTGTTTGAGCATTTGCCTGACTGTCAAAAAAAGACAACCACCCTTAAACTCTTAGACCCGAGTGTCTCACATTCATCTTCCCAGTCAGTGGGCACTTAGTTTCTTTGAACATTACCTCAGTTTCTCCATTTAATTGAGACCCGTCTTCCTAGTGTCAGAGGGATGTTAAGAAGATTATTCTTTACGTACACAGATGCAGAAAGGGAGAGTGAGAAATTTTGCAGTGAAAAGAAAATTGAGTATCTGCCTGACGGATGATCTTGGCCTCAGTGGTGCACCAAATGAGACACTAGTCAGGGGAAAATTCCAGGTGATCGTGTCAATGAAATCTCCCAGTAATGAAATGAATCACGTACTGGCACTGAAACTGCCCAGTTAGCCTTTATTTTGTGATCAGCTGACTTGACTGTGCAATTTCTTTGCTTTAATTATGTTTTCTTTTTCTGGATGTAATCCATACAACATTGTAATTTTAATATTTGGAGTCCACTCTTGTCTCTTCTGCAAGTCTCAGTGATTTTAGATATTGTTTACAGTAAAGTATTACTATGAATGCGCGTGTGTAATATGCTGTTGAGTCTGTATCTGCCAGTGGCTTTCTGCATTCAATTTGCAGATCCTAAACTTTTCCAGGGACAGTGCAGAACATAGAATTATGGATTCACTTTCATTAAAATATTTTCTAAGGTGCTGTTAGCAGCATTCAACCAAAATTGCTCTGTTAACATTAACAAAATGTTGCTCATAATATAACATTAGAGCAGAAGGTGTAAGTTTAAATGTGTAAGATGCCATAAGAAGATACTTTTTTTGAAGCCCATGAATGTGCTTTTTAAAAATCAAGAGAACATTATAATACTTTCACATAAGTACAGCATTACTGCACAAGTATAAATACCTGGTCATTTTTCTTTATAGCATAAATCTTGACAATGTATATGTCTGCTTTTCAACTTCTGTATTCTATTCACATGTCCAAAATGTATCATTCTTACAAGTGCACCTGGCACAGAAGGGAGCAAATACACCTATGTCAGTTTGTTTGGGAGACTCAGTCTCCTGTTCTGTTTGAAGCATAAAGATGTTTTTGGAAAAATGTAGAATTTCTGGATTTTAGTTGTGCTGAGGCTTTATTGTGGGATTTTTTTTAATCCTTTACTCTTTCAAAATGCTTTTCTCAGTGTTGAAACAACTTTTCTGATACAAACTGTCCCATTACTCTTAGCAAGCAGAACAAAGACTGTCCCTTTATCAGCTGCAGCTACCACCTCCATAACCCTTTTACTGCTGATTTAAAATTGCTATTACATCTTCAGAGCTGTAGTTTGAAGGGTTTGTTTTCCTTACTGTGTAGAGCTGCAAAGAATAGTGAAGTTTGAAGGAGAGTGGACGGTGTTTTACTTGAAAAAAACGTGCTCAGCACCATGTGCAGAAGTGGCCATTTCCCACTGCTCACCTCCTAACTGCTTGTCACTTCCATTCTAAGGGGAAGAAAGTTTTTTTTCTTATTTATTTGCAGAAATTTTCTGAAGTTGGAAAATATTCATTTTTAAGAACAATTTGTAAGGATTTCAGAAATAACACCTTTAATTTCATATATTTCAATACAAAAATTACCTCCCCTTTACCTTCCCACTGGCTCTTTCACTCTCTGAAGATTAAATTCTAGCTCATCATTTAAAGTTGGCTTTGTAGTACACGGACTTTTTCCTACCATTACCCTTATCTTTTACCTTTTGCTTAAATGTGACTGTTTCAAAGTTGCCGTTAAAAAGCTTTTCAAGTGAGGTTTTTTTTATATATTTGACTTAAATGCGGATTTCCGTTAAGTAACTTGGGGCAAGGGGACTGTTACACAAGTACTTCCTCAAAAAGTTGCACCAGGACAGGTTAGGGAGCGGGAACTAAAGGAAAGGTGAAGAATAAAAGGCTGCCAAGGGTGTGCGCAGCCACCTATGAGCTGCTGTTTAATACAGGGCACCCAAACACCCTCTCCAACAGTGAGTGAAGTAGTTCCAAATGTAGTTGGTTGGTTAAAAGATGGTACTCTGGGTTTACTGAAATGCTAAATTAGATTTAAAGAGATTTTTTTTCTTCTTTTTTGATTAGTTAGTTGAGGCTCTGTCATAGGTTATGGCAGGAGGGATCTTTGCCTAAAGAAACTTGTAGTTTGCAGTATTTTGCTATCTGTAGCAAGGTGTAGCACATTGGGAATGTTTCTTGCTCCTAGTCCCATCACAAGGTGTGAATCCAAACTCACTTGTTTACATGGCTGAATTTCTACTGATCTGTACATTAAATGCAGAAGTATTGTGTTAGTTCACTGTCATTTTGTTACTAAAGCTGTCTTCAGTGCATGAGATCCTAATGATTTAAAAATAAAATAAAATAAAATAAAAGCAGGAATTGCCCTTTGATGTGTTTTAGTATTGTGTATTGGAGATGACTGAAATACGTATTTGAGCATGCATAAATTCTGAGATGAAGCTGCACCAACTGCACCAATGTGAATCTAATTCAGAATATCTTTAGGAAACCAAGTGGACCTTTCCAAGGATAACTGGCTGATCTTCTCAAATGATTAGCAAGAACCACATTAAACCACTCTGTCACTGAGCCTTTTTTCATCATTCCCACTCATTTGCTCTGCAGGACAAACTGCAAAGTCTCTTGGAAACACCCCCCTGATAGAGTCATTACTCCGTATGACAGGAGAGGCCGCGGACGTTGCCCAGCCTGCTCACGGGGCTTTCCGCTTTGCAGGATGGTGGTTTCAAACTACCCCACGTTAACTTGTACGTGTTGTGGAGGAACAAAAGTGAAGATTAGGTCCCACCTAATTTTTGTTTCTCTGTACCCAGTGACAAGTTATTATAAACTGAAATACATGTCTGAAAGTTATCATGTGGTTAGCTTGGTTTGATTCCCCCGGGACTGGATACAGCACATGCCCCCTGTGCCTCAAACGTGTGTCTCACCTCACCAGTGCAGAAGTCCGAGAAGGAAACCTAATGCTCTCCAAATCCAGAGTGAATTTAAGTAATTTGTAGTTAGTTGCAGTCGGGAACACGGAAAGCAAACAAAATAAATTTTGGAAAAGAAGAAAACAAGATTAAAGCAGTATTTCTGACTTACAAAGAATCACATTCCTTGACATCTGCCCTGACTGATTCTTCAGCTGTCCCGCAGTGGGTTTTTGTGCTTGTGACTCTTTGGCAGATGTCCCTATACACAAGTATAGTGGGATCCTGGGATCATTGATGCAAAATGCAATAAGGAAGCACTACAGACTTCCTGAAAAGAAATGGTGAGTGGTAATGACAGATCATGAAGAAAACTTTTTTGCATGTGTGGGAAAACTGGAATTATAGTTATTGGTGCTGTGCCTGTGTGGTAGATCTGGCTGCAAGCTCTCAGGCCCACTCAGACCAATGGCTTGCCTAAATTAAACCTCTAAACATCTATGCCCTGGTTTTATTCTAGCTAGAAAGCAGCACGTTTGCAGTTTGGTCAGGTGTACTAGGTTGGTTAGACCAATGACTATGTAATTTGTCAAAATGAGGAAAACTCATATTATGAAGAACACCTCTTCTCTTTAGTGATGTAATTTCTAAACAAAACTTTTCTTTTAAATTTACATTCATACTTCTACAACATCATTAAGGGCAAATGAGACAAATGTTTTTCTGCATTACATTCATATTAGAATCATAGAATCATAGAATGCCTAAGGTTGGAAGGGACCTCTAGAGGTCATCTAGCCCAACCCCCCTGCACACGTAGGGCCACCTAGAGCACGTGGCACAGGACTGCATCCAAGCGGGTCTTCAAGATCTCTAGGGAAGGAGACTCCACAACCTCTCTGGGCAGCCTGTGCCAGTGCTCTGTCACCCTCACTGTCAGGAAATTTTTCCTTAAGTTCTCGTGGAACTTTTGGTGCTTAAGTTTGTGGCCATTTCCTCTGGTTCTGTCAGTGACCACCAGTGAAAAGAGGCCAGCCCCATCCTCCTCATTGCCTCCCTTGAGGCACTTATAGACACTGATCAGGTCCCCTCTCAGCCTTCTCTTCTCCAGGCTGAACAGGCCCAGCTCCCTCCGCCTCTCCTCATAGGGCAGATGTCCCAGGCCCCTGATCATCCTCGTGGCCCTGCGCTGGACTCTCTCCAGCAGCTCCACATCCCTCTTGTACTGGGGGGCCCAGAACTGGACACAGTACTCCAGATGTGGCCTCACCAGGGCTGAGTAGAGGGGCAGGATCCCCTCCCTCGACCTGCTGGAGATGCTCCTCTTAATGCACCCCAGGACCCCATTGGCCTTCTTCCCCACGAGGGCACACTGCTGCCTCCTGGTCAACCTGTCGTCCACCATGATGCCCAGGTCCTTCTCAGCAGAGCTGCTCTCCAGCAGGTCGGTCCCCAAGCTGTACTGGTGTCTGGGGTTATTTCTCCCCAGGTGCAGGACTGTGCACTTGGCCTTGTTGAAGGATGCTCAAACTTCAAATTTAAACATGTTCTAGGCTTTTTATTGCTTCTCCCACTTTCCTTTTTTTGTTAACGGTGCCTTTGACAGTTTGGGAACTCTTGCAAGCTGGTTAATATATTGATGAAAGATGATGGAGCACCAAAGAGTGGGCATAATAAAGGTTCTGCCTACACTGGCAATGCTTTTTTCAAGGAGAGGAGAGTGAATGGGAGTCCGTGTGCTCCTTTGTTGCTGATTTCATCTCCTTGAGGCTGTTGAGCTGCAGAGGATCTGGAGTAGCAAATTTTCCATGAGGCTAGGTGAATCACAGTAATACTGGGAGCTTTGCCTCATTCCTGATACCTTAAACGAGGAAGGCTTGCACTTGTGTGCCTCGCTCCGTGTTGGCTCCCCTCACACTTTCTGCTGGCTGCACGCAGAATCTCTGTGCAGTTAAGGGAACTTCAGACATCTCTTCCCAATTATAATGAAATTAGAATGTTACCATTTACTTGGAGATTACACATGTGTAGAATCACCTCGGTAGAAGACAGGTAGCTGTGTTTATAAGTAGTTGGATTGGATTGGAAGTCAGGGAATGAAGGGTAAATTTGAAGCAGTGTGGATTCAGTGCAGCGGATTAGCTTGGCTTGCTGATTAACGTTGTTGACTTTCTGGCTTCTGGGCACAAGTTCAAGTGCAACTTGAATGTGTACATGCACTTCCTTCCCAGTGATGGCTGTGTATGTTCTTGCTTAACTACTAGACCTTTGCTGGTCGGTCATCAGTCTGCTGGATGCTGGAGTCTGAGCTAGTCCCAGTCCCGGAGGGGAACAGGCACCTTGGAGCAGAGCTCGTCTCCCCAAGTGGCGGTCTGTGATGGGGCAGAAGTCCATGCAAGGCCCCTGCTTTGCTCTGGAGGCTGTCAGAGGTCCTTTGGTGGCTATCAGGTTCAGACATCCAGAGTTCAGTGGGGAAAAAGATTGAAGTTCTGTGATAGTGACTTTGAGACTGAAAAAAAGGCTGAAAGAAATGTGCAGAGGAATTTGCTAAAAAAATAACTTTCCTCCCTTTCCCTCCCCTCCAATTTGCCTTCTCAGATTTGCCTCAGGACTGAAAATCTTAAAGAAGAGAACAAGTTTACTCTGTCGTAATAGGGTGAAATGCTTAGTGTGCCTAGGTGCTGAAGAGGCAAATAAAATAGCAAAACCCTCTTTTAGAAGATATTTAACACCGAAAGCTCAGACGTGGCACCCAGCAGCATGGCAGGGTACTCACATGTAACCTGTAACGTGCTCTGCCTCAACCTGGCACTGCTGCTTGCCCGGGACGTGCAGCCCTGTCCCCAGCTTTTAATGTATTCCGTGTGATTTGCACTAGTACAATAAATGTTCCAAACGAGTTACAATAATACAGTTAGGCATTTAGCAAAGCATGGCTAAGTGTTACTGACAATACAGACCCAGCTTGGTTTAACCTCAGCTATCGGCAAGTAAAATGATTGGGGGAGGTTGGAAGCTGGAAGAGTCAGAAGTGAGAATTGAAACAGGGGTTTTCCTAGGCAAGTCACAGAGCAGCCGGCATGTTTTATCCCAAACAGATTAATTTAGTACCATTGCTTTATACACATTATTTTAATATGATAAAAAGAGTTCTGCTTTGGGGCCGTGTTCCTCTTTCGCTGAACTCTTGTTTATGTGCAGGTTCCTGTTTTCTTGTACCCAAAGATCTTTCTTGGAATGTTACCTCTGAACTTAAGACGAGGTAGATGAGATTTCATCTCTTGTAGGCTGCCCACCTGTTAGTTTTTAAAGTTTGTAATGTGTAAGTATTGGTTTTCATTCTCATTTGCAGTTCATACAGGCGTAGCCGTTGTGCTACTTTCATCTGTGCATGTGGATCGCATTCTTGCCTCCTTCATGACGACTAACGCTCTTTTAGCCTGCGAGAGCTGGCTTGCCATGGGGTGGGTTCGTTTAACTCTTCTGGTCCTCAGCTTAATTGCATTTTTTCTGTTTCCTTTTCCTCTCTGCTTCCATTTGGGTCCATTCAGGACCCCCCATATAGCAAGGGGGTTTCCTGCCTTGCAGACTTCCCCGTAACGCTTTGTTCCCCCTGCCAAAACCTGCTGTCAAATAGGTCAGAACACCCTTCGTCTCAGTATTTAGAAGAACTTGAAAAATACTTACCAGAATGCTCCCACAAGAAAGAAATAGTGTGTTGAAAACTCATTATTTTTTCACTCCGTGTTTCTTCAAAAAGACTCTGATAGTGAACATATTTTTGTGTAAGAGGTTTGGGCATTACCAACAGAAGCTGTTGGGACAAGAGTACAGAAAAGTTTCTTTTGCCAAACGAATGAAAAAAATGGAGAGTTCTTTTAGAGTCTGGGGAAAACAAAAATTGTTTTCTAAAGAAAGCAGAACATATACTTAAAGCATAAAAGTTAGTGAACATCTTTGGAGAAAAAAAATGGAATTTGTAGTTCAAACGTTCATCAATTTTCCTGACACAGGTTAAAAAAGAGGGCGTTAATTGAATCGAAAGCTGTCAGAAACACTGTCCTCCGTATCAGGAGAGCACTGTGAAGCTCAAGATAGGTGGAGGGCTTATGCTTCAGAAAGCGGATTTCTTCCAGCTTTGGGGCCTGAGCAGCGCTTCAGTGCTGTTAAAGTTAAGAAGGAGCATTTCTTGGGTGTGCTGTGACTACTTCTCAGTGTGTTCCCTATTTTAAGGCTTTCAGGAAGAGCTGTTGTGAGGCACATGACACCGAACTAGGTGAAGTCGTAATGTGCCTTGTGTGGAAAGGGCACTTTCCTGAGGCACTTGCTGACATCGAGACCTTCGCTACTTCTGGGTTACTGAAGTAACTGAAGTAATCCAGAAGCTTAAGTTTTCCACTTAAGGTTATGCCATGCTTTTATGTAGATCTTACAATTTTATCCATTTTCTAGGTAAGCTGCTACATTATCCTTTATTTAAAACATGGAAATCTGTCTACAAGCTATAGATGTATAGAAAAGAAAGTCAAAAACTGCCCTACTGTGGGAGTAGAATGAGAACACAAGGCAAATACATCCTTAATGCTTATTTTTAGTGTGTTTCAGGGCGTAGATGAAGTTTTGATATTTCTGAACTTTTTACTGATCAGAACTGCTTATCTGGAAGGTCACTTAGCTTCATGGTGGCAACGTGGACAGGTTAGGAGACTCAGCAGGGCTTCTAGATTAGGCACAGAGCCCGGCAGATGCAGCCAACTCAGTATGGTTGAAGCGGAGTCATGTTTGCCTGTACCCATCCAAATATATGAATAGTTAAGCTTGATACTGTTAAGTGTCCTATTTAGGTATTAGGACACATACTAGGTATATTGCTGGTCAAGGAAGACTTAAGTGTGTGTGCTGCTCATGTGAAGACTTAGATTTCTAAGAATTGGATGTGGAAAAGCCTACAAACTGAATAGGAAAGCTGCCAACTTCGTTAACAGGAAATGCAAAAGAGTGTGATAAGCTTCATCCTCAAAATGCCTTTGAGCTAAGTCTAAGAAATAAGTAAGGCATTGATTGTAACAGGATTAAATACCTAGTAAAGGTTTGTGGGTTTTGTGGGCTGCCTCTACCTTACCTGCATGGTGTGTTCACAGCAGAGCAGTACCTGCTGCTGAAACCCGGGAGGATCCTGCAGTGCATCAGTACTAGCTTATTTTGTGATTCCTGCAGAGGTGAATATCACTTTACAAAAACAAAAATTAATGGAAATGAGCTTTCCAGTACACATCACAGTAACAGCTGGGGAGGGTGTCATTAAGATGGAAACTAGTCAGTTTTTTTTTCTTCTAATTCTTTCATCATCTAGCTTTCCATTAGTGCTAAATTGATCTCCTTGAATTGCTACGAACTTACTACCTGAATTAACTAAAATTTGCCTATAACAAAAATGAAACATATTTATTTATATTTTTCATCTTTTTTTTTTTTCTAAGCAAACTTAGATTAGATAGTATCATTATTTTGGTATATCCTTTTTTTCAAGTTTTTTTGAACACAGGAACAATTGACAAAGGGGAGAAAAGTAAGAGCTAATTCCTACCTGTGTATTTTTTTACAAATTTAGCTTTCTGGGTACATAAAGGCTGTAAATGAGCTAGGGCTCTGCTTTTAGGCAAGCACAGAGAAGCTGTTTCAAACTCATATAAAATCTTTGCTGTTAGATTTACTTACGTAATGCATGTATTGCATAAATTTTATTTGTATTGTTATGCATTTGTAAATAATACTTGCAGAGCTGGATTTTATGAGTGAGTTTTAATAGTTTGACTTCTTTCAGATCTCTGTTTGCAAACTATCACATAATTGGGCAGGTTTATTGATCTTACAGAGATTACATGTCTGACACTGTTTGCACCAGTTAATAAAAGGCTTTGTTGGCTTTCTTTAAACTGAATATTTGAGAATGCACAGTGCTGCTATGCTGTAGAATTTAAATTGCTTATGTACAGGAATATTTACTACCCTCTTTGTTGTTTCATTTCAGAATGACCTTATTTAAAAATGTATGAGGCTATTTATAATCGACTCTGTGGCAGTGATTAAAGAGGTGTGAATAATAGCTTATTGGAAGTTGACAGCTCCTTGTTTGCTAAACCGCTGTTAGAACATTTATGCTGCTCAGTTGTACCTCATTTTCCTAAGGGAAAGCTACATTTTGACAAGTACGTAGAACAAGTATATGTGGCTGACATTTTTATTTAAAAATAAGAAAGAAAGTATTTGGCTTTTATTTCTTTAACTACATAAGGTTAACGAATTGCTTAGTTTGTGCCTAATGATCTCTATAGCGTTATTAAAATAACAGTGAACAAATATGTTTTTACTTGGCAAAAACCTACATTGTTCTTCCCAAACAGTAAGTTGTTCCAAATACATTCAATCACACCGTCAAAAATCTGTTTTCTGATAAAAGTAATATTTTTCAGAGTGCCATTTTTGATCTTAGAGTAGGATTTCCTATAACCCTAGGGTGGTTATCAGCTATGTCTTTCACTGCAGTTCAAAAGCAGGATCCAAAGGAAAAAGGACTATGATTTATTTTAGTCACAAATCTTGTTTAAGTAATTCGGTTTTTATAACAACATACAGAGATATCAGTAAGCTCATAGATAAGATTTTAATAATCAGATCATACTGTGTTTATCCACAGAGCTGATAAGCACAGATAACTTCTTAAACCTGGTGCTCTGCTCTTACTAGAATCTCATTTGACCTAATGAACCCATCGTAAGTGTGAACAGTAATTAAAGTCCCCTACTAAGTCTCATGCCTTGCTTTGTGGGAGTCAGTAGTTCCTTGTAGGTCTCTGCTCACCAAGGGGATAGTATGAAACCTGTGACATTTAATGAGATTTTGGAGAGAGCATGTTAGAACTTGGCAAGGACTGTCATATGGATCCTGAGCTTCTTGCAACCCAGACTGGTCATTTTTTATTCACTTTCCATACTTTCCTTTATCGGTTACCAAGGCATAATTTAAAATCTTACTATGCTTGTACATCAGAATGGCTTATTTAAGGTGTTTAATGTGTGGTGCAGGACTTTTATCACGTTCCATATTTTAATAATGGTCTATTACTAAAAATATGTTACTCATAATACTGAACTGTCATATTTAATGGTACAAATCACATTAGCATTATAGAAAGAATTTATAGCTTCTACTAGATTTTTAGAAATTATTTAATAGAATAAGCAGCTACTAACAAAAGTGATGTCTATCATATGAGACACTTCTCAACTGTTAACTCGTAGTTTCACAGGATTTACCCCAGATAGCACTAAAATGAGAGGCTACAGAATTTGTATTCTGATTGCCTTGAGTTAGTTGGCTGCTCTAGGATCTAGTTATTAAATTAGATTGCTATAAAGTTAACCTATGTTACCTCTATTCTTAAGAAGTTAATTGTACTGTTACAGGGTAGAGGTGCTGTTTAGTATGTATATTCAGATTGCAGCAATATATTCTTTCCTCTAGCTGATTAGGACACTCTTCACTCAACTTTCTCACAGTGCTGCGGTACTTAGCTGGCCAAAATGGAAGTCACATTCCACTCACTTGTCACAACTGAGTGTCACAATTCCGCTCTTGAGTTGGTTATTTTGTAGCAGTGAGGATTTCCATTTTACATAGTCAAACTGCCTGGGAATTTTTCTGGAGAATAAAATTAGAATAGAATGTGGCTTAAAGGACAGTGTATCTAACTCTACAAAATAAACACTATTTCAATTAAAAATCTTAGGAATAACAACATTCTGGAACAATAAATTTTTATACAGGTGCAATAATGCTTTGTATTGCAGTTACATGATTAACTATTTACCTTATATTTTTACATTATGTTTATAACTTATTCTCATAGTAATTCCTTAAGACTATAGGTTTTCATCTAAAAAGCCCTTAGTGCTATACAGAACAACCTAGGATAGGTTTAGATATATGCTCTTATGTCTTTTCCTCACTTCTTCAAGGTCCCGTTCTTTCATGACTTCTTCCTGTTGTATTTTTGACCTCACTTCTGTGTTACTTCAGTATGTGGTGTGCTGGCCTTTCACTCCACCCTTGAATGATGTTCAGCAGACACATTATAATTTGACCAGCTAGTGAGCAAATGTACTTCAAATTCTTCATGCTCCTACGCAGCCTGAGTTTCGTATTTCAAAAGTCACCTGTCATGGAAAATCTTTCTGCTTTTTTTTCTCTATTTGTAGCTTACTATTGTTTAAAACTCCTAATCACAGATCATTTAGAATCAATTTTGTGTTAAGAATGCTCAGATCCTTATACAATTTTAACAGGCTTTAAGTTGATATGAATGGTAGTGCAACCTTTTAATAAGTCCAAGAAGAAATCTGGACTCAAGCCAGCCAGAGGAATGTTCACATGTGTTTCTCTGTACCATAGAGGGGTGTTGAGGTTGGAAAAGTTTAATTGCTCGCTCTGCTCCCTCTTATTTTTTTTTCTTCTCTTACTGAATACTTGTGTGGCCTTGAGTTTGTTAATCAACAGAGCTCAGAAGTGAGCCAGATGATGTGCTGTTGCCGTGCCTTTTTACAGCTGCTGCTTTCCGGAGTACAGTGATTACCTGCAGTGGCCAAAAACGGTCACTTTGTATTAGAGTACAGTGGTTACCTAATCAGTCTAAATTTAGCTGGTAAATCCAAGTTGTTTTTTGCTTTTACATTGAAGATTTTTCAAAGTCATGTAGTAGCTAAACTGTAATATAAGTTAGGCATTGCCTTGTGGGTCTGTTCTTCATTTTTGCTCATAATCTTCCTAGTTTCCAGAAAGAATCAGTTTGTCATGTATTACAGCTTGTAAAAAGATGGGTGTTCTGAAGGCAGGGTTAGATTTACTAATCTGTACTTTTGTGAAAGTATGTGAAGACTTTAAAAATTAATGTGGGAAGCAGATTTCCATAGGAGTCTCTTTCAATTCTTACTAGTTGAGGACAGATGCCTCAAACTTTTCAGCAGAATCTTTAATCCCAAATGTTCATCGTAGTATCTTCCTTAGGAATCCAGAATCTGGGAGAAGTTGTTGATATGTCTTTGGGTCCCAGAAGTAGTATGGATATGTTTGGTTATTGCTGATATTTGCCATAATATTTCTGACTATTTTATGAGACTTTTTTAGTGGATAGCAATTTAAACTGACTGTAATATGTCTGAGATGCACTGTGTGCAACTAGGAGAGCTAGGATCACTAGTAGACATTAGTCTTTCCCATATGATCCTCAGCATGGTACAGACTGACCTTTTACCCTTTACCTCTGCCTTTCCCAGCAGTGTCATTTTTACATGTTTTTAACCTTGTTTATCTCGCTCTTGGGCCCTTTCTTTGGCAGTTTGTCTTTCATGGGCCTGTTGATTTCCCACTTGGTGACTTCTCTGTAGGAGAAACCCCCTCTCTCCGTGGCACCGTGGACTTCTCTCATCTGCTCCTTTCAGTACCCTGTGCTTATACAGTAATCCTGGAGACACTTCTCTTCCTCTAAGCAGCCCTGTGGCATTCTGCAATCTGAATTCCCGTCCAAAAGGAGTCCCTGGATGGTTTAGCCACTTCCCTGGTCCTGGTCGGTTTAGAAGACCACAGTCACTCTAGGACATACTGTCATCTGGTCCTACTTAAAGAGTCTTGTAACCAGAAAGTTGTCTCAACTATTTATAGGAGAAACGGAAATACACTTAGAAATGACTGTGCATTTCTTGTTGGAAAATTTACCAGCGATGGGAAAGCACATTCCTTGTATTTCCAAATTGCCAAAAGTATGATCATGGTGCAGTGCTTCAGGCATCTTCCAAGTGTTCCGTTTCCTTCCATTTTCTCCCTAAGGTGATCATAGAATCATACACTGCTTAAAGTTGGAAGGGACCTTTAGAGGTCATCTAGTCCAACCCCCTGCACACACGGGGCCACCTAGAGCACGTGGCACAGGGCTGCATCCAAGCGGGTCTTGAAGATCTCCAGAGAAGGAGACTCCACAACCTCTCTGGGCAGCCTGTTCCAGTGCTCTGTCACCCTCACTGTCAGGAAATTTTTCCTTAAGTTCCCGTGGAACTTTTGGTGCTTAAGTTTGAGGCCATTTCCTCTAGTTCTGTCGGTAGCCAGCACTGAAAAGAGGCCAGGCCCGTCCTCCTCACTGCCTCCCTTGAGGTACTTATAGACACTGATCAGGTCCCCTCTCAGCCTTCTCTTCTCCAGGCTGAACAGGCCAGCTCCCTCAGCCTCTCCTCATAGGGCAGATGTTCCAGGCCCCTAATCATCCTGGTCGCCCTGTGCTGGACTCTCTCCAGCAGCTCTTGTACTGTGGGGCCCAGAACTGGACACAGTACTGCAGATGTGGCCTCACCAGGGCTGAGTAGAGGGGCAGGATCACCTCCCTCGACCTGCTGGAGACGCTCCTCTTAATGCACCCCAGGATCCCATTGGCCTTCTTGGCCACGAGGGCACCCTGCTGCCTCATGGTCAACCTGTCATCCACCATGACGCCCAGGTCTTTCTCTGCAGAGCTGCCCTCCAGCAGGTCGGTCCCCAGACTGTACTGGTGTCTGGGGTTATTTCTGCCCAGGTGCAGGACCGTGCACTTGGCCTTGTTGAATTTCATGAGGTTTCTCCCTGCCCAGTTGTCCAGTCTGTCCAGGTCCCTCTGGATGGCAGCACAGCCCTCTGGGGTGTCAGCTACTCCTCCCAGCTCCGTATCATCAGCAAACTTGCTGAGGGAGCACTCCGTGCCTTCATCCAGGTCACTGATTAATAAATTGAACAGGACTGGACCGAGGACTGACCCCTTGGGGACTCTGCTCACCACAGGCCTCCAACTGGACTCCACACCCCTGATTACCACCCTCTGAGCTCTGCCATCCAGCCAATTCCCAATCCACTTCACTGTCCACTCATCCATCCCACACCTCCAGAGCTTGTCTGGACAATCCTGTGATACAGGACGGAAAGCCAAGAGACATTTAATATTTGACATACTAGCGGCAACTGTTGGTTATTGAGCTTCAAACTGGAATAATTAATTCAGCATTTTTTATATTAATTAGTATTGCTGTTATTTCCTTTATTCCTTCTTGTAGCAGGTCAGTGAAATGAAGTTGGACTGATTTGAATGAGCCCATGAGATTCTTAAAAATCAATATCTCCTACAGAAAATAACATATATAAAATTAAAATATTACATATGCTAAAATAGCTGCAGCCTTTGTTGTCTATAGTATCTCTGGCTTGTACTTTTAACCTGGGAATTTCTGAAATACTGCTGTTAAGGACTAAAAACAATTCACAAGGGATTTGTAAATGTTTCTTTTTATGATTTGTTGCTTCCTAACGTTACCCAAACCCATGTGATTTGTGGAATAGCCCTTGTGTTTGGACTGCATTTTCTGTTGCGTCAACGAAAATGCATCAACGAAAGAGGGTACAATGGGATAATCTTCCCAAAAGAGCTTAACAGAGAGTACTTTCCTCATCGCATAGGTGAGAGAAGGTTCAGCTTCCTTGGAGGGCAGATTACTTGATTTCATTGTTTGATCTAAGTAGTGGAATCCTTCCTTAGAATAGGACTCCAAACTCAGAAAATGGTTCAGTGAAATACATAGCACAGTCATAGTTATGTGCAGTAAGTTTGAGCATGATTTGCCTTTGGTTTTGAGTTTGGGATTTTTTTAAAAAAATCAGACACTCATATCTTGGTTTATTGATGTTCGACATTTTCTGAAGTAGCCTTTTAACAAGCAGAAAGTCTGTTTATTAGTGACTGACGAATGTTTCTTACCATTCTCTTAAGTCAAATGTGTATTATACCTTCTTACCATCTTTCCCATTCATTTACAAAAAGCATGGCAGAATTAAATTTAAGACTGCCTGTAATACAGATGAGCTCCTTTTTATGAATAAATGTAGGTTTGGATATTTCCCCTTTGTTGAGGAGAAGGGAGCTGGGTGTGGGGAGGAATCTGGTCTCTTTATTTCAGATATACCGTGGTTGATCCTTTCTTAGATTCTTCTTATCACTGCCGATTCACCTTACATATGAATTTCAATGCCAAATGGAACAGATAAGCTCCTTTAAGTCTCAAAATATTTAACTTCATCCTTGTGTAGACTATGAGAATTCAGAGATATTGGACTGAATTGAATACTGTTATTCATCATGCTTCACAAGTCTTGGGACATATTTGCTGTGCAATAAATTCCAATATCATAGTTAAAATCTCCCAGTTATCCTGTATTCACAGATATTTTAATTCAAAGAAAGTCTCAAAAGCTGAGCTGCGGCTAATATGCTGCGTTTTGGAAAATTGTACTGGGTATGATCAATGGAACTGTTAGAAAACTCTGGGAAGAAGCAGCGGAAGAGCAGGGTGTCCGGGAGACCTAGCTGCTTTTTGAAGAAAATGTCTTGCAGGCTTATGAGCAAACCACCCTGATGTGTATTCCCAGTGTGCTATTTGCTGGGCATTATGAAAGTTTACTATGTAAATTTTCTACTGTGTAGAATTTGCTAGTATGTATGTTCAGAGTTCAGAGATAATACAGTGTCATCATGTTATGGCTGCCCCGAAGTTTCTGGCTTTGCCAGGTGTTATCTTAATTGTGAAGACTTTTTTTTTTCGAGAAACAGCCTATCATTCCTCAAGGGCAACAGTGCTGCTTTCTCAGGGTGTTATCCCACTCTATAAGGAAAATGGCAGTCTAAAATAGTTTGCTATGATGCAGATAGTCCAAATAGTTACTCTATTGAAAAGTACATGCAAATTTTGTCTTTTACAACTTGTGCATAAATTTATTATTGCTTTGTGTTGGTGTGCATTTGTGCACCTTTCTTCTAACAGAAAGGTCTTCAGTATTTTCTTCTTGGCTCTTGCTTCACCAGTGCTGTTTTCGACCTGCAGATCTCTCTGATGGGGAGCTCTATGCTGTTCTATCACAGCATCAGCTCTCTGCAATCCTGGAAATTTGCAGTATTCTCTTACCTTTTTGGCCAAATGAACTTATTTTGAAGGATTTTTTGACTATGTACATGAAATTTTTAATAGTTAACAGATTGTGCTGCAGTCTTCAATGGCCTGAGGAGGTAGGTTTTCTAGCTTTCTCTGAAGTAAATATGTAAAACAGAGAGAATTCACATTTCTGGACTTTGAAGTAAATATGTAAAACAAAGTCCAGAAATGCGACTATGATTGCTTTTGCAGAGAGATTCAGCAAATATATGTAAACAATCTATATACAAGAACGTGGTGGTGTATATTCAGATTGCAGTTTTTAAAAGCCATTAAAAAAGAACTTGCCTTTCGAAGTATCCATCAGAACTTGGTTTGCTGGTCTGCTAAGAGGAAATAAGAACTTGATAAAATGTGTTGTGGAGTTCGATTTGCAACCTTTTGAAGCAAAGCATGGCAAAAATATGTTTATATACTTAGAATAATATGAGAACTATACATTATGTTTCAGTCTGATTTATATAAATATACCAAACTTAATTTAAAAATTAAAAGTATTCCCTTTCGCGGTGTGTGTTTTGCTTATGGAATGCATGTATTGAGTATTAAACTGTTGCTTAGGCTTTGCACTGTTCCGTTTAAACAGGATAAATGAGACCTTTCATAATCTCAGTTATCCACCTGTTTAAATAGAATGCCAGGGAATGTCTGCCCTTGGAATCCAGCGAAATGCTGTAAATCCTTTGCATATTTTTCAGCTGTCTTTTTATTCATGCTCCTGCACTGCAATAGGTTTATGGAAGTGATAGCTGTTCATTAGGTTGCGAAATGAACTAGCCACGCTTTGAATTTCAGTAGAGTGTGATTTGCTGCTTCACACAAATAAGTTATATAAATGAGCTGTGACTTAATATTTTGGAAGAATTGAAAGTCAGTAATGTGTAAGATCTGTGATTGAAAAATCAGTATTGTAAAAAGGCAGTAGATAATTAAGGATTGGAAAGACTTGTAACTTGTCATAACACTCCCAGACACTGATTTGAATGCACATGTCATATATAAATATACTTAATAAGCTCGTAGATACAAAGCTATGTTAAGAAAACTAGATCCTCTAAAAAACATCCAGAAATCGTATTTTTATACATTTTGGTCTTGGTATTCTTTATTTTCAAGTAAAGTAAATTAGGAGTGTTTGACATAATAACAATTTACCTTGATATCAACATAGTCTGTCCAAATTAATTACTTTAATTGAACAACCAGGATCTGTATATTGAAAATGAAATCTAAAACATCAATAAAAATATTCTTCTTTTATTGAGAGGATTCAGAGTGAAAAACACAATGCGATATGTCACCTGGAAAGACAACTTAAAAAAATCCCTTCTCCTGTGCCCTGCTTTGAGTTTTGGGCTTATACATGGACCTGAATATCTAGGTTAGTGGCCATTATGCATATGGCAAACAGACTTTTTTTCTGTGTGAAGAGTAGTACATTCAAGAGGTTAAGAAAAACTGTTATGTGTTTATTTATGCAACAAGTATTTGAAGTTGGTGCATGATTCAGCATTCTGGTAATTTAGGAATGAGTGAGAGGATGAAGTAAAAGGTCAGAGCTTCATTATAAATGTGATTCATTGCAGTGCTATCCCTCTAAAGTTAACAAAAGTGTATACATGGTAGATTTTACTAATGTCACTTAACAACAGTTGCATAGCTTTGGAGCACAGGAGATTTGCCATCATAGGTTGTTCATACAGGTAAGATATGGCACGTGCAGTATCATTCTTCTGCCTTATGCCTAAAAAAAATACTGAAATTGCAAGAACTCTAGGAGCCAGACTGATAATCCCGTATTGCATTTTTTATTATTTATGACAAATATTTATTGCATATAAACCTAGGTAATGGTGAAGTATATAATATAAAATCACAATTAATATCAAATGTATCTTTTCTGTGAACTTTTAACCTATGTCTTCACTGAAAAATTAACCTGAATAAATTTTACCTAAATGAATACTAATCGAAGGCCAAATCAAATAAGATCAAATGATGTATAGTGTTTGTGTTTTATGCCTGTATAGCTCATACAGTGAGTATTTTTATCTTTCTGCTCTCAAATAAATTTCCAGTGTTGACCCCTTTCTCCCAAATAAGATACTCAATTGATGGTCAGACAGTTTGTGTGGCTCATCTTAGACGTGATGACATTTAGCTATGTAGAAGAGTTACTTTTTACTATTGTAATAAATTATCTATTTTTTAAAAAGTCAGTCTCTGAGAAAGTGATTCATAATATTTGTCTCTTAAATACTTTTTTTAAATTAAACTGTCTTCTGTAGGTGAGGAGTTTTATAAAGGAAAAAAATGAAGCATGGGAAATGTGTACGTAAAGTACAGTCATCATGCAGAGGATTCTGCTGAGCAGACTGCAGAGCGGGACAACTGGAAAGAGGATTTTCTAAAAGTAAAGCAGGCTCTAGGAGGATATAACTCATGGAAATAGTCCTTTATCTCAGCCTCTCCTCAGTTTAGTTAATTGTTTCCAGTTTTTCAGTAACTGGAGGTACTTAAAAAATGAACCCTCGTCAGATATTTATACATCTCATGCTAAATTTTAATGATCACCATGCTAAAATTACCTCCAAGGTAGTAAAACATTGCCAACCTCAGGCTGTACTTGGCTGCGAGGAACAATAGTCAAATGTGAAGATTTAATTTCCTCCCTTTGGAATAAAATGGTAGACTATAAAACTAATACCGATGATCAAAAGGCAAACTTACCTGGGATAAAAGAGGTCATAAGGGAAAGATTTTTACTTTTCTTCCTCTTTAACTTAGAGCAGAGAATGCTTAATCACTGCTGCCTGCTCAGAATTGTTCCCCACAGTGTATTCTTTGAAAATTCAGTTTTTAAAAAAACATGAAGGACAGGATTTTCTATATTTCATATTTATGTTAGTAAATTTTTATGGGGAAATTATGTATTCACAAATATGGATCCTTGTAAAAGCTTCTCTGTTGCACAGTTGTCACCTATAACGAGCAGTTTTCTACTCTGAGGCTACCTGAGAACAAGCATATAAAATGGGGAAGCCGAGAGGCGGAAAAATGAAGACAGGTATGACCTCTTCTGCCACATGCTTCAAGCAGTCGTGAAATTATTGGGCACTGTTTTTTATGGTAGATTATTCAAAGCAAGCAAGCAAGAAAAAAAAACACTGTTCACTGTAAGTTCTTTTGAATATATTGTTACATATCCTACTTGTTGGACAGCAGGGGTTGACATGGTATTATGCATAGAAAAGTAAGTTCATGTTTGTAGAGAGCATTCTATAACCCAAGATTATGCAATGGTGGCAACTGGCAAAGAACACATTTAATTTTCTCATACACATTGAGCTCTCTTGTTTCTGTATGTTAATTTTTTTCTGTTGGGAAATTTCTAATATTTTCGAACCTAAAAGGACCTTGTAATAATACCTTTTTTCAAATTACACTGACACTGAGAATTTTCTTATTTTCATGTAGCATTTACAAGAATCCAGAGGCTAGGAGGGGAAAATGTTTGGACAATAGTTAGCTTTTTCATTGAGAAAAGGACCATCACTTACAAATTCAGTAGAGAAATTACTATTGCATGTCTTTCTGTCTCCCTGAAAGACGGGAAGTCTTCATTGTGCAAAGTTAAAAATACTCACATTTTTTAGCTGGAAAGAGCTCCAGAGTAATGAAGAGACAATTCTAAAAGCAACAGGTTTAAAATTATATTTCTTAGTAGGGCTGCTTTGAAAGCGTAACAAAGGGCACCCCATTTTTTTGATATAATAATTATAATTATAATTAATATAATTGAATATAATGATATATAGCCATTTCACAGTCTAAGTTCATGTATCCCACCTAAATACATATAGGAAGATAGGCGTTTGTGTGCAGTGTCCATTTGCTTGGGCTGTGCAACATAGATGAGGGACACCTGGTTCAGAGCCGGGTCGGTGTGTGGACCATCCTGGGAGCTCCCATCTGGTGCCCCGAACATCCTCCAAGAGGCCCTTTCTGAGAGGTCTGCACTGGTGGTGGTGGTGATCCCTTCTTCCCAGCGTGACAGTGCCGTCCCCCACTGAGCTTCTCATCTGCAGCCTCACAGATTAGTTTAACATGACCCATTGCCCCCATCAGACCATACTGCTCGATGATACTTGGGGTTTTTAAGAGTTGATCCCGTCAGCGCTGTGCGTGAGAACCATGCATATGATCTTAAGACCGGCACTCAAGAGAGTGTAAGAAAAAAGGTTTTCACTCAAAAAGAAGTGTGAAGGGAGGAGGTGGTATTCAGCTCTGCATGGTAGTTATGGAAGTTATGGAACCTGCTGGTGCTGCCCAGCCGTGCGCTCTTGGTCAACCTCGCGCTGGAGGGCTGCACGATTCGGACACTCGCTGGTACGCAGGTCTTCAGCACCATCCTGCCAGCTCCAAAGCTTCTTCTCGAGCTTTGGCTGTGCTGCTGCTGCAGCATTCCCGAAACAGTGTTTGTTAGCAATATAAATCTCATCTATTTTTGAGGAAAACAAGATTCAGTATCCAGTTTTGTCTCTAACACATGTTGGTTACTAGCTCAGGCTTTCAGCACTAGCTAATATCTGTGTGTAAATACAATCCTTTCAGTTGCCTTCTAATGTCTTATACTGGGAAGTCAATCAATAATTTGCTTGATACCTTCAAAAGTAAATTGCAAAAGGCTCTATCATCTGACCTGGTTGCTTGCATTAGTGAAGGACTGGGCTAGATGGCCCAAGAGGTCCTTCTCTTCAAGTAGATTCTGATGCCAGTTGCATTTGATTTTACCATGGAATAGACAGTGAAGATTCTTGTCTTTCGGAGTGTGAAGAACCACGTCTCCTCCAGGAATGTTTGGCTGGAGGTACATATCCTTTAATATCTTAATTCAGATCGGCAGTGGGTTTTTGAAGTGAATCTCTTGATAGTCCCTACTGTTCTTTGATTCATCAGGGAGCATGTCTTCTGTTTAAATTAAATGAGAAAATACACCCTGGGAGCACTCCAACTGTTCCAGCCACTAATGAAAATTTAGTCCACAAGGCCAGACCAAAGCTAGTTCTAATTAAGAGACCCTCTGAAGCACCAGGAGTGTGAACATTAGGTCTTCAGTGTCAACAGCTTCCTCATATTTCTGTTTCTGTTTCCATATGCAGATACAGACACAACCTCGTCCTTAGCATCGGGACCAGAGAGATGTCTTACGAATCCTTTAGCAGCAGTGGGATTCAGTTTGTTCTGACATCCCTCTCCGGATTTTTGCAGCCCAGTAATAATGCCAAAATAACTTTTGGTAGGTGGGGTATGTAGTTTGAGTATCTGGGAGGAATAGAAGGAATACGTATATTCTCATAGTTATTCGAGTTATCAAAATATGTAGTTGACTAAGGCAGATGAGTGCTAGGAGCAGCTAAAGAAGCAGAGATTCTCCGTTTGCTCTTGCCAAAATAGGTGACTTGCTAGACAGCAGTTTTTTTTCACCTTGGTGGCAGAAATTCCCCTCTTTTTGTCCCACTGAGAAGCCTAGAGCTACATCTGCTTCTGGGTTTCTAAATAGTAAAGTACCAAACTGTGCTATCCCAGTATGCATATGGGACTAAGTTAACCCTAAACTGAACTAATGACCAGCTGAACAAAGGTGACGGCATGGAATTGAATCAGTGGGGCTGGAATATTTGCCAAATGTGCTCTTAGTAGAGCTTATGTCATCACAGAGTCTCCTGCCAGAGCTCTGACCGTTAGCACAGCTCGGAGGAGCTGCTTGTGACTTAGATCATCAGGCTTTGGTCCAGTTTTTGCCATATTGATAGAAAAATTCCACACTCCGAGGCACTTTGCTTTTAGTGTCAAGTATTCATTGATTTTAAAACCGCGATTTAAAATTGACAAGCAGAAAATTGTCAGATATTTAATCTACCAATTTTAATGTGTGTTGCCTAAGCACGGCCCAGACATTCAGTCGAATTTTTGGTCTAGCATTGAGAGCACAGTTTAGTATGCAGTCTGGCTGCAGAGTGGTTTTTTTCTTAACTCAAAGATTCTTTGAATATACCCAAAGACCAATTAATCCAGCACATATGTATTGAGAGGAGATTTTTTTATATATAGATATACATATATAGACATACATATATCTTAGTGTATGTTGAGATTCTTCAGGTTTTTGTTGTGTCAGAATATTCACTGAAAATATATTTCAGGCTATTTTGACTGGATTTATTGGGACTCAGCAGGTGTTAAAACTTTATTTTGAAATAGATTTCTGTTAGTTGAACAGCACTACCTGGGCGGACTCAATATTTAGCCTTTCATTTTTACAAATACCTCTATATTTTTCTGAACCCTGATGGAAGATGCAAGTCCGATCTGTTCAGAGGGAAGGAGCTGAATTTGGGTCCCCTTTGCCGGGGTGAGCACCAGATGTAGAGAGTGAGCTTGATATCCAGCACAGGTGAGAAAAGATGTGTTTCTGGGTACCTGCAGAAACAGATTTTAGAAACACAGCTACATTCTCTGTGGAAGACCCAGATTTCTACAGGTTCCCAGATTCCCAAGATACCATGAGGAGAAGGTGGTAAAAGAGAACTTTAGATTCTCTTTATTAAATTTTGGCCTCTACATATTTTTTTAGGATCTTGTCCAATCATCTAGCTCATTTGCTTGTATTAATAATACATATGGCAGTTTTGAAAATATATTTTAGTGTAGCAGGACCACAGCTAGAAAAGCCCCCCAAAATAAAATCCAACTTCAAACAGAAATAGTTTCATTCACACAGTTTATATGGGTCTATAGGTATATGTGTTTTATATGTGTATATACATATATGAGCTGACAACCTTTTCTTTATACTTCTTTGTTTCTTTGAAAAATACAGTGTTCTTCTGCACACGGTTATTGCACAAAGGCAGAATGATTTTTCTGAAAATCACAAGTATGTTTTTAAATTAAATTTAACAAGGATTATGTCAGAAACCAATCTCTGGTAGTTTTTTTTTCTTGATAGATGTAATTAGCAGAATAATACAGCTTCTTCACACTTTCTACATGTCTAGATTGCACTGAAATCTGTTTTTAGGAGTTCCACGAGCTGCCTGATGTGATGATGATGCCTGTTGCCTCCCCTCCTTTGTGCAGTGCTGCTCCCTGCCCTGCTAGTGCAGGATTGGGAAACTGAATAATTTCACTAAAGGAAGCTTGCACTTGTTTGGCCCTATCTAAACAATGATACAGCAGTATCTCTGTGTAAGTCTTATTAAAGTCTTATTAAAACTTGAAAGCGCTTTTAGAAGTAGGTATTTCTAAAAGGTCAATATTGTGTGTGCCTCTTAGCTTGTTAATAATCTCTGTTCTTTTCAGTGCTGGGATACTGAGCCCAAACAATTCAAATGTGGTGGTTATGTGTATCCAACTCTTCAAAAATCCTAGCATGTTTGTGTTATCTCTCAAATTCCAGAAAACAGTTAAAACTGTGCAAGTAGGTGGGATTTCAGATCAGTATGGAGTGGTAGAAAAGAGGCAGGTAGTAAGAATATTTAATCAAATTCTGTGTAAAAACACAGAAACCACAGGGAAGTGTGTAAAAAAAATGGAACAGGTCAGGTTCAGAGTGCTCCTTCTCTATATGTTCTCCAAGATGCCAGGGAAAAGTAAGTTAGGGATATGGTTGTGCTGAAGTCAGTGCCATTGCACAGGATCTCAGACTGTTGTTGCCTGCTCTCCTCCACCCGGCGATCACTGACTTTGTAGCAGAATTTGAGCGTGACTGGGTTGTTCTGCATGTTGGCCATGGTCACGTAGCCTTGACTGCTAGCTGTTAAGGATTTGGATGGGCAAGAGGTGAGCAAGTGGCTTCAGCCACTTTTTTGAGAAACTTCTCCAAAACACTCGTTTTAGACCAGAGAACTAACTTTTCATTTGACTAAACAACTGCATTTTGGTTTTGTAGCAGTCTTCAGCTGACCAAATAATACATTTTCCTACTTAGCACCTTAATCAATATTTCTTTGGAACATATTTCTTTTTTAATTAGAATTTTGCAACATTGTCCATCTTTTCTGCACTCAGGACTGTAAAAATGAAAAAGCTAAGGGCATTTTCTGTGATCTGTTTGGCATTTGCTATAAGAACAACATAAGCTGCCACTACAGATGATAATTGTAATGTGGATGCTAATTTCATCTTCAGAAGATATATAATAAGAACATTAAAATTGATTTTTTTTGTAGTCTTCAGTGCCCTGAGTAATATATGTTGTGTGGGAAAAGGGGGCTTCTTTCTATTCTTGTGTGAAAGCAAAGCAGAAATTAACCGTGGAAATACTTGTTTGATTAAAACAGCAGCAAGAACTTTTGCGGTGAGGTGCCCGCAGTGCACGGTGCCCAGAGCAGGCTGCCCGGCCCGCTCGCACAGGGTTGCCCCTGCGGTGGCCCATCCAGTCCCGCACAGCGCGGCCCTGGCGCGAGGGGTGAGCAGCGCCCGGCCAGCCGTGGCCCTGTGGCGCCAGGACAGAGCACGATGTGGCTGCTCCGTCCCTGCTGCCCTCCATGCAGCAGCGCCTCATGTTACAGCCGTCGATCGCTACTTGCGCCCCTTCTTTTTTTATAATTCAAGCTGAATTATTTCACTTAGGCAGCTACTCCTTCTATAGATCATTAGCTGGTGCTTACTGCTGAAGTGCCTGTAGTTGTTTCATTGAAAAGCTGTTACTGTTCAGAGCAAGGGTTTCCTCTGGGGTCTGCATTTTATTTTTTGTATGGAACATTTGGCTCAATTAGAAACCTCTTGAAATCATCGTTGCTGTTCAGTTGAACTTGATACAGAGGTTGTAAGCCATCTCTAACTATTGCTTTTGTGCTGAGCACACTCCAGTCTCCATCCAGGAAGGTTTAATTAAGGGGTACCCCTCCCAGGTGCCAGCTGCTGCTGGGGTGCGAGGCATTAAAGTGGGGCACATGAGGTTGTTGTGCCCTTTGGTTGGTGACATCTGTGCAACATGGAGGATGAAAGGAAGAGACACCCAAAATGGGGTGCAGATAGGGGAGGCCTAAATTTGGGGATAAGATTGAATGGGAAAAGAGGAACATGTAGAGAGAGGTGGCCCTACTGGTGAATGCAGGATGCCTGTTTCCGGTGTAACTTCCGTGTGCCAAGCTGAGGAACCCATTGCCAGGATGGCTTGGAAAAAAGTGAAAAAGGCTGACCTGCTGTTACTGCCTCAGGAGGGCACATGCACTGCACAGCTAAAACATGGCACCCGGGGTTTGATTGTTTTTAACCATCATTTCCATTAAGGAACTTCAGAATACTCTTTGAAATCAAACACTTGAGATGGAAAGTTAGGCGCTCAAAGTTGGAAAATGTCAGAATTAAGACTGAATTTGCCCCTTGTAAGTACACATAATGATAAGATCTTTAATTATGTGATCACATCGTTTTTAAGAGGCTGAATGCTGCCCAGAGAATGAATCATGAATGTTTATTGTGGGAAGCTGTTGCCTCCAGTACCTTTGCCTTACTTGCTGGAAAGTAGTTATGTAAGCAGAGGACGGCAGGAATCAAAAGCCCATACTCTAAGGCATGTTCAAAGCACCACTGAAAAACTGAATTTTATTCTGCCTTTTCTGCAGAGCTTTTATGTGATTCTGGAAGGTCACTCACTTCTCTCCGTATGTTGCTAGCTGCTGTGGCCTGCAATCTGAGATACCTGAGCTCTGAGCACAGCTGCATTTGGAATGAACACGAGTGTGCTTTGAATATACAAAGTGCTATAAAAATGCAAAGTCCTCTGGAAAGTAAGGCCCTACCCACCTTGCACTGATACGGTCATGCCAAAATTGTCAGAAGAATCCTTAATCTTTTAAGTAGCCAGTTTGATCTCTGTAAAATGGAAATACCATCACCTTGCTACAGTTAATTAAATGTTTTAAAGTATTCAAGTTGAACACCAAATAGGGAAGTGTATAGCACATATTCAGGAATCTGGTTTTGGCTAACATCCTGTAGTTGAGGCTTCGGACACACGGCTGGCTGAGGAGGATAGGAAGGAATGCTTAATAACTTTGTAATCTATAAAAATGGCACAGGATCCTACAAACACATTTGTTCACTCCATAAAACTTGTGTTCACTGCTCTTTAGCTATCACTGCATTAAATGAGGCGAGGCTCCTTTAGAGGAAAAACAACGTAATTATTTAGGCTAGTATAGAGGCAGATTAATGTTCCTCTAGTTTTAACTGCCTAACTTTCTCCTGTATTTTTTGCTGCTTTCTCATCCTTAATGTTTTGGACCCTTCTTGATGCAAGTATTCAGTTTATTTCCCCCAGATAACCCAAAGTTCTGTCTGTCTCTCGAAAAGAAAAGAAGAGAACAGAAAGGGAAGGGAAAGGAAGGGAAGGGTAACTAAATTTCTTTCCACATTTGGTTGCCTTGTTGACAACTAGTCTTCAGTGGGAAGAAGTTAAACCCCAAAGACTTTTTTATGGCTTTTTATGGATCTTATTCTAGGGTTTTTTTTGCATTTCACATATGAAACACTTTAATATCAGAGATTCCACTTAGTTACCCAATCTAAACAGAGAGTAGTTTATATATAAAGACATTAATTATTTAAGCAACTGAAATCTAAACTACAAATATATTTAAAGTACATTTATATATTGTGATTGAATTTTGACACCCCTGCCCTGCTCATTGCAAGCTCCTGCATGTGCCTGAGGTTGACATGGTGGTATTTTACTTCAGTATTACTCTACAACTGAGCACAGTAAAACCTGGTTAAGACAACAGACTAAAATAGTTATTCCATATCCTCCTATTTTGTGGTGGTAAAATGTAAGTATACATTAACAGAAAAATATTTTTTGCAAATAAGTTCAAAAGCTGCTTCTCCCACCATGTTCAGGTGAGGGAACACCTGCATGTCCTGGCTTTATGCTACTTTTTGCCCAGAGTTACAGCAACCCTTAAAGTAACTATTTTACTTAGCAAAATTTGTTACAGAATATTAGATGACTGTCATGTTTTTGATTGAAATGGACCAAATAGTCATATTTACACAAGCCCACTAAATTTTCTTGTCTTAGAAAAGGTTGATTCCATGAATAGTGGGTCATACTACATTTCCTGTCTGTATATAAAATCCTGTATGTATATAAAATACAGAAACATAGAGTATGATCATTTTAAATTCAGAAGGATCTTTTGTCATGCTTATGCATATTTTACATGGGACATTTTTCTCTTGAATTGGGAGGAAATGAGTAGCTTGCCAGTTCATGATGTTACTCACTTTCCCTCTTTAAATGCATTTTTAAATGATTCGAATACCTACTTTAAAAAAGGAAAAAAGAAGCAGCTGACTTGAGAAGAATGGAAATACAGTTTCCTATTTATCTACCTTAATAGGCAGGATTTTACATGAAAGAATCAATTTATCTTCTGATGTGCTAATAGTAACAGTATGAAAATGTCATAAAGTAATGTGGTTATGTGTGTCACAGATATGATTCTTATAAGTACTTATAACTACTGAAGAAATACTGCAGGCAAGACAAGTCTTTTTAGTTTATTATCTTAAACTGTATTTTGAAGGATTTCAATAAGTTGTTCAAATTTGATGTGAATAAATATTCACACACTTATAGATCTTCACACTTATAGAACTTATGTAAATCTTTAATAGTTTTTTTTTAAGTTACCTTGAGTATGAGTTACAGGACATTTCAGTTGATTGTGATAATAATTTTTCTTAATACATAATGCTGACAGTTTGAAACAGTTTTAACTGATCTTTTGTGCTTAAAATAAAGCTTGTTTTAGTAATAATCTGTTCCTACATGATAGAACTATCTCTAGCATTATATCAAGTATTTCGTAGACTGTCATGCAGACCATAATATTCTTAAAGGAATCATATACTAATGTTGTTACTCAAATGGGAATGATCCAGATGGAATCTGGATGCCTAAATTGGTCCAGAATGGCTTCTGGGGCAACTAAAGAGCTGCTCACCACAGGAAGGCATATCTGCTTGTGCCACCATGCCTCCCAGGGGGCCACCATGTGTCCAAGAGGCTTGTAAGCCATGGCTGTGCCCTCCTGGGAAGAAGAAATAATCATGGGGCTCCAGACTTGCCTAAGAGCATCTGGCCAGAGCTCTGAAACATGTGAACCTCCCAGCTCTGAACCTGCAAGTATATTGATCTACATTTTGCCTTTTGTCTCTCCACAGTTACCAATTACAACAACGTGGTAGAAGCCAACTCAGATTCAGACGATGAAGATAAATTGCATATAGTGGAAGAAGAAAGTGTAACTGATGCGGCAGACTGTGATGCTAGCGTGCCAGAAGATGACTTGCCAACAGACCATGCAGTATTACCAGAAAACAGTGAAAGAGATGGAAGTACAAACAGTTGCTGGGAAGATGAAGGTATATTTATCTTCACTGATAACGTCACATAGCTTTTCCTGCATATTTTATTTATATATTTTTTTCCTAAAAAGGAAAGATTAAATGGAAGCTCACTTCGTTGCTAAAATGAATCATAGCAATAAGCATATAATAGCCAGTAAGCCCAGTAAGAGTCAGATTTTCTAAAATATTTATTATAAGTTCCTTATTTAACATCTGAGACAGATTCCAAGGTGCATTCATTCCATTCCTAGTGTTAATCCAGTGATCCAAATCTATGGATACAGCATTCTCAAGTGTGATCAGATAATAGTTGCTTTCTTTTAGTTTTTCCATGTCCTTTACATGGCAGGCCTCCATAAAGATTCAAGACTTGCTCAGATATATCCTGAGAAGTAAGCAGTAAAGCAAAACAACAAAAAATAATAGCACTTAGATGTAATGTTCTATCTGGTGGCTGTTTCTGCTGTTTCACTTGCCAGCCAAAGCCAGAATGAAGGAAATAACGCCTGAAAAAGGATTAAGAGAGTAGAGATGATGGAAATAAACATTGAAGAACATAATCATACTACTTGAGGTAGAAAGCATCATTCATATTTATTAAATTTTGAGATTATTAGTTTTAGAATTCGGTATCTCATTTGTAATGGATCTTTATTTTGAAAGCGCTGGAGGAAAGGCAAATGTTGTACATCTCACGTGGCAGCCGTAGAGCAGCAAATTTAAAGCAATCAGGAAATTGCCCATTTTTCTATGAGTTCTGATGCTAGGTTTAATAATATCACACAGCATTCTTACATTTCAACTAAACTGGGGTAAATATATAAATTTATGGAAAGTCTTAATGCTGTGAACAAAACATAATGTTTTCAGGCATGTCCCTGTGTGTCTGAACTGGAACCACGGTTCTTTATCATCCACCTTGTTAAAACTGGTGATTTAATACAAATTGCATGCCTGCACATCAAACCGAACTGAAAGCATGGATCTACTCAGTAACTACAGTCCCGCTGAGGGACAGCAGCTGAGAGTTCAAAGAATAGCTTCAAGTCAGCCACATTTTATGTCGCTGCTACTTCCAAGCTACACTGTGCAGTAAAATGAACCTTGGAACTAAATTACTGGCTAGGTAGGTAATTTTCTTAGTTCACCTAAAAAATCTTTTTGCAACTACAGAGTATATATTGGGAAATACAGATACGTAAAAATTGGCTGAACACATGTTATTTCTTGAACCGCGCAGACATGGGTTTGGGGAGTCTGAAGTACTTCTCTGGATGCTGCAGTGAGTATCGGAAGTGCTGAGTCAAGACCTTTGCACAGGTCTGGGCTAAACATTTCACGGACACATTCCCACATCTAGTCACACCACAGCCTCTTGCCTGAGACAGCTCTTTAGAGTTTTTTGGAATTCCAGGCATGTAATGGCATGGTTTTGGACTTCTTATTTCAAGCGCATCATTTTAACCTTGGAAAACCTGTTTGTTAAAGTGATACATTTGAAATAAATTCCAATTTTAATTCTGTCAGGAGCATCAGGCAACCTTGTTCTGAGAAAGCAATGGCAGATTGTCAGCCTTTTTTTGTGAAAGTTTTGTCAGAAAGTCAGGTGGCCTGACTCTTAAAGCTTATTCTCTGTATATATGACCAAATACATAAACTTACAGGAAGTCCTGAATTTGTACTGGGCAATATGTGATCATTTCTCATCACGTGCCCATTATAATCCCCGGATTACTAGATACTTTTCTCTGCCTCTGTCATTGTTTATTACGACAGGCTTCTGCCAATGTTTGATCAGACAAAAGATCTAAACAGCTGTTATACATACTTGTTAAAAATAGCATAATTTCCTATGTAAAAAATATGATTATCTTGAAACTTCTTTTTGTAGCGGTCCAGGCATTTTCATTTGATAGCAATTTTTTAAAAATGTTTCAATATCTGCAAATGCCTGAGTAAAGGCTAGATTAGGCTTCACGTCATGCTGATTTGCCATTTCAAAGTTCTGCTTAGTTTTTTGAACGGAAAGTTTAAAAGGTGTTAGCGTAAAAGCATAACATCAGCCTAGGTTCTATCATCAGAAATTTAAAGAAACGGGTGTCCGTGTGTTTTAAAGGGAAAGAAAGTGGGGAAGATGCCTGTGTAGCATTACTGCCCTCTTCAAAGGTAGGTATTTAATTTTAGAAAACATATACTACAATAATTTTAATAAGCTGTGTTTCATGATGAAAGTAGTACTGAAAGTTACTGGTTTTAGCTGGACTCGACAGTGGGCTTTTCACATGCTTATTCTGCTCAGAAAAGCGCAAGAATAGAAACATACGTAAAATTTCTTTATCAGATTAGTTTCCTTCCGTTTCCAGTCATTCTAACTGAATTTCTAAAAGACCTTCCAAACAGGTGTTTAAAATATAAGGTGAGTATCTCAGGAGGTTTAACTGAAACAGTCATGCAAGTCTGAAGAAGCGAACCACGTGTATCCTGCGCAGGTTCCTGGCAGTGTGCCAGCATTCATGCGTGTGATGATTCTGTAATATGTTCTTTCATCTCTTCAGTTTAAACTAAAGCCTATGCTGCACTTAAAAAAGCAAAAGCTAAAACCCTGTTGACGTCTTATATTCATATACTTGCAAAATTATTATATATGTATTGTAAATATTTAGGAAAATGAGAGATTTTATACCTTGAGCTAAAGTAGTATTTGCAACACTGAAAATTTAGAAAAATTGTCCAAAACTGTAGTAACCTTTAAAACATAATGAAGTTATATTTTGGTGTAAGCTCTTTTGGAGTTCAAGAATTCCTTTAACTCATAAAATCCTATGTTGAGCCTGGGTGCGGCAGCTGCACTGTGTTCTTTCAGCGTCCAGGTAGCTAAGGAGAGTTCCTGCATTCTCATGCGGGACTAACTCTCATTACCTTGAGGCATGGGGTGTCAAGAAAGACTGAAGAAGTGTGTCAACTTCGTGGTCAAGTTCTTACTGATGGAACAAATAACCATGCACAGCAGTAAATATCACTCATTACATGCAAGTTGTATGTGGGAAAATGATCTCTAAAGAGTTTGAATTAGAAACTCTTGATGGGCTTTGGCATTTCTTCCCGTCTCTGAAGATAACTTTGAGGCAAAAATGTCGGTAATATTTATTTTTCTGCCTTCAACTAAAAGTTCCATTTTGCTAGTGGTTAAAATTTGATCAGATACCCTATCCATGCATAGATCTTTACAGTCAGTGGTAGTGTCACTCATATTCACTCTTAATACACTCTCACCTGAAAATTTTTAACATTTGACCCTAGGTCCTGCGTTATCTCTAAACCACTGCTGATAAGTGATGATTGGATACAGAAAATAGTAGTTTTGAGTCGTTGTGCAGCTCAAGAATCAGTTGGTGAAGATTCAGGCACTCATCTTCAAAGTGAGACCTTTCTTTGTGCCATTTTAGAGTTTCTGTATGGCTGGATAGTTCTGATTTTGTGAACATAGCAAGTACTATAAAGTTTTTTTTTTTTTAGGATATGGCTATTTGTCCTTGTTTCGAAATATCAAGAGAGTTTCTTTCAGCATTACTACTACTATTCCGTTAATTAGGGAAATTAAGAAGATCAAGTATAAGTCCAAGAATGATGATCTGTGTCCAGATAAAGTGTGAAGCTGGAAATTCATATTCTTGTGCCAGAAAGTACGAGGTGGAGAGCTGAATTTAAGTGATCATTCAGCAGAAAACTCCAAATATTTCTGAGTTCAGAACTTTGATTTCTATTTGATGTAAAAAGAGGTTTAAATCTATTACCCTGCCACCATGTCACTGTACATACATTGCTATATAAATGGAGCTTTACGTGATAGTTACTGAATGTTCAGCATAAGAAGGCAACTTAGATGTTCTGGACATGTGTATGGATAGTATCTGTACAGCATTAGGGAAGATAACCTTGCTCTAGGGGAGTCTCCTGCTTGTTTTACAACATGTAGGAATTAGAAAGAGAGAGTACCAGACCCAGAGTTTATGATTACCACACCTGAGATCAAGAAACCTCTTTAATCAAAATTAGAGTAAGACTTAAGTTTTACAATTTCCATTTAAGTATATTTCTTGTTTATAGTTGCATCTGCAGAAATAGTTTCCACACCTTTTGGGGTGTGTTGGATTTTATCAGGGGACATGAATTAACAGTATTTTCCTTTGAAGAAGACATTTTTAACTTAGAACTTAAAGTAGTCCTAAAATTTATCATCCCTCTTACTAAGGAGAATTTTTTTTCCCCTGTAAGTAAAAAGTTGGCAAATTGGGCTTTGGAGTAGCCATGTCAAATGATTTTTCCATCAATTGTTCTTTTATGGCTATGACAATGTACAGAAATACTGTAAAGTAAGGTATATAAAATGTACAGACTGTCGTTTCCCAGCACCCCAGGAGTGTATTCTGGCGGCTTTTATCACCTGCGGCTTTTTCTGCAGTGTTGCCCAGAAGCCTCTGAAGTCTTCAAAATGAAACTGTGAAACAAAGCTTTACTTTCCATCCACTCATAACTGTTGTCCATTAATGCATGCACATACAATGCACACAATATACACATAGTATACGAGCTGTAAAGGAGTCAAAAAGCAGCATTCTCTACAGTCCCAGCAAAGGATGAAATTGCCACCAGAGCTTTCATGTGCTCTTCTGCCAGAAGCCAGTTCCTGCCAAAAATGTCCACAGAGGTTTCCAGCAAGAATTTGCCCTTGGCACAGGCTGCCCAGCGAGGCACAGCTTCAGGCATGTGTCGAGTTGAACCTGTTACGTGCGGGGAGGTAACCCCTGTGCTGCCCTGCTTGCCCTCTGCTTGTGCAGCACCTCGGGGCTCCTCGGGCCAACCCAGCCTTGTGCTGGGCTCTGCAGAGTTCTGAGCAAGTCTGAGAAAAGCATGCAAATTCCCCCTGGGGCTGCAGCGCTAGGTGCTCGTTTGTGAAACATCTCCCCAGTACTCAGGTGATCTGGAGCAGGGAGCGTGTGTTTAATGTCAGCGTTCGTTTAAACCACCACGGTCTGTAAGTGGTTTCTAGAGAAACCACGGTGTGCAGACAGTACGAGCAAAATATCAGCCATTTCCCCAAACTGCTAATTGGAAAAATAAAGGTACTAATCTTAACGATACTCTTGCTTCTGGAAATAATATTCTGAAGTGTCAGATCGCTGCACTTGCAGATAGAATTTTTTTAAGTAACTCACTATATTTGTTGCAAAAGCACACTATAAAATTTGCAAATATGACAGGTGTTTTTTGCCTGTCTTCAAATAACAGGGTTTACTGTTGCTTCCTTAAAATGTTGTTTCTTTAACTGTGGACATCCTTGTGCGGCAGCTGGTGACCTGCTGTTGCAGCAATGAGTAATCTGTATTTTTGGAAGAAGGTTGTCCTTCAAGTTCAGGACAGGAAACAAGTGCTTGAAAGACACTGCCTCAAATGTATTAGGGTGGATTTTCTTTTATAACATTTGTTCTTATTTTTGTTATATTTTACATTTCAGCTGGGAAAGAAACAAAGGAAATCCTGGGGCCTGAAGCTCAGACAGATGAAGTTGGATGTACAGGTACTTGTTAGTTAATCTGCATCGCCTATGCATAAAGTTTTATTGAATTTTGGCTAAGCAAGTATCCTTGTGAAATCTTTGAGGTTTTCCCACTTTTCCTTATCAACTGCTTTGCTCTTGCACACTTGAGACCTCCAATAGTTTTAGCTGTCACACAGCTGGCAGAGGAGCAGCCCTCCTGCACCAGGGGCTGCTTGCCGTGCCCTCCAGCAACTCATCTGCTAATGGCTTAGGAACAGGGGCAGAAGCAGCAACATCGCTGCTTTCATGCAGAGTTGGGTAGAAAACCCCTGCAGGTCAGTAGAGAGTGTCTTAAACTACTCCAAGAATGCCCCAAAATAAACTTGAGTTAATCCTGTGTCTTATTTTCACCTCTTTTATTTGTACTGATATTAGGTAGCAAGTAAAATAAAATGTTTATTTTCAGCTTCAGAATCAGACCAAAACAGATGCTTTCCTATTTTGTTATGTTTCTCTAAATAACGTTGACAAAAATTTTATCATATATCTTAAAGACTTGCCTATAGTTCTTTTAAAAGATTTTTTTACATTACTTTTTAAAATCTCCTTAACATTACATAGTTAGATATTATATGAGTAAACCCTATTTTTTAAAATGTAGGTAGATATATTTACTGTAGACTATCAAGTTCTTTCTAGTTGTTATAAAGGGAGGTATCTAGAAAAGAGGACAAAGAAGTACAGCGTGTTACACACTGCAGTCTATATGGGAAGGACTGTCTCGTGTCAGGAAAAGAATCCAACACCCAATTGTGTCAAATTGCAAATTGAGTATGAGACTTCACACTGAGACGAATGGTAAGGCTTCCCCCTTCATATTAAAAATATACTTCACATTACTAATAGGGGAGGAAATCTGTCATGAGCAAGTCTGCCAGAGAGCAAGCACGCTCAGAATGTTTCACAGTAATAAAAAGTAAACTCTATGAAAAATGCATTTAAGCAAATACTTGCAAGTGTATATTTGTCATGTGAAATGTTAAGCAAAATATTTAACTTTTTACTGAAATACTGTTTTGGAAAATGTTGGCGTTTTTTAATGTTTTAACATGTAAGATTTTGAAGGATGTTAACCCAGTCTGAAGCAACCTTTACGATATAAATTTCCAGCCATGCAGAGCAAGCTGCTCAAAGTTGAGGCTGGCTCCATTTCCGCCAGCAAACTTGTTAGACAAAATTTAAATGTGTCCTCTGGGCTTGAAGTAATGAGCAAGTCTTAAATAACATTAGAAATGTGTCATGAAGGAAGGAGGTGCGGTCTTAAAAACATAGATGCTAATAGGAGCTAAAGGAGCTGAAACTGTAAGTGGTCCTTCAAAATGCCAGGACTGGATCATGATTAATGTTCTGTTGGAGATTTGTGGGGAAGTTGAGGGGAACAGATAAATCTAAAATGATACAAATGCACTAAGTTGAAGAGGCAAACTGTAATTTTAGTGACTTGCTCTAATCTCATTACACCGCAGTATCTCTGTTTAAAAACTTGGTATATTTTTGCAGCTGAAAATGCTTGACCTTCAGAATACCATGTTAGTATTTGTAAAGGGTTTTGATAGAGGATCATTTGCAAACGTGGATCCCTGTAGATTATGTATGTAGTAGATTTTAAAGGTTTCACTTGATGCCTTCTATCTTGTTTTGTACTCTTAGTAAAAGAAGATGAATGTGACTCTGATGCAGAAAATGAACAAAACCACGACCCTAATGTTGAAGAATTCCTTCAACAAGAAGATACAGCTGTTATTTACCCTGAAGCACCTGAGGAGGACCAGAGACAAGGCACACCAGAAGCTAGCGGTCAGGATGAAAATGGTAAAAAAGTCACCACTTTAACTTTTAAGTGATGAGTTGAGCTAAACACTTGATCCATAAGCTTTATTTTAAAAGACATAATGAATGTAATAGAATGCATACAAATGTAGTTTTTAAAATAGATGAACTTCTAACTTCAGTAATTATGGGATGGTGGGATCATTGTTCAAAAATATTATATATTTTCTAAAATTAGATAGGCAGAGGTTTAAAATCCACTATTTTATTTTTATTGAAGTCATCAAAGAATTGCTTGGTATATTTAACCAGAATGAAAGTTTGACTTCGTAACTCACATAGTTATATAAATGCCTAAATGATATTCTTAGTGATGTGGAATGTGAAATTAAACTGTCTTAAATGCATTCAGCAACATTACATGAAAAACAGAACACAGCATCTTATTAAATATAATTGAACTGAATGAAGAGAATGTGGTGTTTTGGAAGAATAATTTAGGGCATTATAATGCCTTTTTTGTTTGTTTGTTTACCTTTTTAAACAAAAAGCCAACATGTATCTGTTAGGTAAAAGTTACTTTATTAGCTAGTGAGTATGTGACAGTCCTTGGGTTTGTTTGTTTGTTTTTGTTTTGTTTTGTTTTCCTGAAAAGACCGCAAAGGAGAAAGAAGAAAGAACACTGTTTATACAGAAATGTTTTGTGAAATAGAATAATGACTTGCTTTTTTCTTAATGGTAGTTCATTATGCAATACTGACTTTCCAATGCACTTTGAAAATGTTATTTCATAATGAAATGAGAGTGTTTTTACTTTATTATGACTTGTCTTGTCTTTTGCTTAGCTTAGCTCTTCTCTAGTGTTATGTATTTGTATTTTACAAGCCACTGTTCTATATTTGATTATTTTTAAACAATTAGGATGCAAATTTAGTAGTAGAGTTTTAGAGTTAAATCCTTAGTTTTCTTTCTGAGGAAATTGCAATCTTTGAATCTTCTTTTGAAGTGAGAATACAAGTTATACTTTACTCATTTCTTCCTCATGAAACACAAATGTGAAAACACACCTGCTCAGATTGCAGTTGCAAATTCTGCTGCTTCCTGAGTGTCACAACACAAACTACAGAGTTTCAGACAGACTCCATTACTTGGTTGAAGTTCATTGTTTTGTAGGGATATATTGAAGTTTTTCAAAAGTTTTTCAAACTTCACACATAAAGAGATAGGAGACTTTGTGTTCTTATTGTTTTTAAACAATTTGTATAAAGGAATACACAATGTATTCCATGTAACTGTATGACTGTATTGAAATCTAAGGGAGAACAGTGAAAGGGGTAATGTTAACCAAATTGTTTTGCTATTTCATAGGTTTTATGCTGTTGGAGATTTTAGCAAAATAAAAACAAAATCAATAAAATTGTGAACTTTAAAATATGTACCTGCCTACTTCCATTAGAAGTTTTCTGAAATTCAAGTAAGATATATGCTCAACAGTGACCTCTTAGAATAATTATTTAAATCATTTAAATTTTTAATCTCTGGTTACAGTGGCATGGATTGTCAAATTAGTTTTACAGACTTGCAAAATGATTTCCATGCAATCATTAAAAATACACATTTATATTAATAATTTAAATTGTACTTCACCCAGGCAGTTTACATTGAGGAGTTCTGAGACTCATGATGTCAAACAAAGATGTTCAGTGTTTTAAACAGTTAGAATAGAAAATGCCAACAAAATAGTGGTATTTGCTGATGTCATATATTTCCAAACCAGGGAGCTGGTGAAATGAAATGATAGAGAACTGAGGTCTTTAATACTGACCTTTGTGAAACTGCCATTTCCTCATTCGCTTCAATGGAAACGGAACTTAAGCCAACACGCTTTTGAAATTTCCACTGAGGTGTGTTTGTGCTGAAGCAGAGTATTCTTTATGTCATGTAAAATGAATTGTTAAGAAAGAAAAAAGAAAGAATATCTATGCAACTGGGGACATGTTAATTTGGGGCATTCTAGCTAATCCAGGAAAAGCAGAGATTTAAAGGAGTAGAACAACAGAGAAAAACAAGAAATAGGAGCATTGCCGGACTCTACTGTGAAGAGTTAAAAGAACCTATGTGAAAGGGAAGGGGCTGTTTTTTAATGATAATGAAAACTAATCTGACTCCTCATTTGCTTTATCCCCTGTTGCGAGAGCAGTGGCACGTTCAATAGAAATAGTCAGTAAATTCCAAACAAACAAAAGTAATTGTGACTTTATGAAGCATATAATCACAACCTACTAATAGGTACATGTTTATATATAATTATGAGAATTACAAACTATACTTCTGATCTTTTTTTTTTTTTTTTCATTTCTTATAATTCCATGCTAGATAAAGAAAAGAGAGTAAAGAAATTCTTCTCTCCAGGTTGCAAATATTACTTATTCTTTAGGAACTGAAAGGAGGATGACTATGAAATGACATTAAGTTACAGATTACTTTGTAGGCATGATTCCAGGATTGCCAGTGATGGGGCTAACCAGACCTCGGAAGAGTGAAACCCTGTTTTACAATGTTCAGATTAGTTTTTAATCAGCAGTGTATATGCAGATGCTGTAGTACCGTTCAGGGCAGTTCAATAGACTAACCATGGTGGTTTGGGGTAATAATTTGCTGGCAGTCTCCAGTGTACACTGGGCAACTATACCATAAGTAATAACTTGATGCCTTTGGAAAAAAAAATCTAAATAGTTATTATTCCCTTCCTAAAATGTGTACAGCTTCCAGCAGCTTCCTTGCAGTCAAATATGTCTATTTAAGGCAAGTTTGTTGATGTTAGTAGGCTTGGAGGTTACAGGTTGTTTAAACTTGCTATATTTTCTCTCCTGTGTAGGAACGCCAGATGCATTTTCACAACTACTTACATGCCCATATTGTGATAGAGGGTACAAACGTTTCACATCTCTGAAGGAACACATTAAATATCGCCATGAAAAAAATGAAGATAACTTTAGTTGCTCCATATGCAGTTACACGTTTGCCTATCGAACACAGCTTGATCGCCACATGACATCACACAAATCAGGAAGAGATCAAGTAAGTGGCATATGAATCAAATATTTATTGTTCTCTGTAACAACACTGCAGTTTGGTATGTGAGCAAAATACCAAGCACATAAGACTAGTATCAGATTCCCTGTATGTTGATGCCCCGTACCTGTGGCACTTACTTAACAAACGTAGTTTGCTGAAGTCAGACATCTTTCCTAGCTTACAAAAGAGCAAGTCTGAACCTGTGCTTTCCTTCATCTTAGTTGCACAGTTGTGTATATTTTTTTATTTTTGGAAGTACTTTACTGCACTTACAGTTTTTTTTTTCTGTGCACGGCTAATAATACGTGATTTGTGCCTCTTGCAAATTTAGCCTTAGAAAAACTATAATGTAGGATGCAGGAGATACTCTTTTTACATCCTGCATGTTAATCTCTGTACTACAAGTTATCATGAAGTCCATTTCTAACAGGGTTAAAATGTGGTGTGCATTTTCACATATGAGTGTTCGCACTCAGAGGTAAATTAAATAGGAAAAAATATTCTGAGAAGTATCAGCCACCCTCCTGCAAGAGTATTACTGTCTCACAAGGTCTGGCATAACCTCAAACTGGATATTATTTGGCAAGGCAGTTCTTTATTTCAAAGGGTTCCCCATCCATGTCTGTCTCATTCTCTTACTGGCTTGACTTCCACTTTAAAGGTATTATCATTATCATATAGCATATATTTCTATCTGTGAAACCTATAAATGCTCTTTGTATATTTCGGTCATTTTAAACGATGAACATTTATTTTAAGTAGTAATCTAGATTTAAGACATACTTAAATTTTATTGCTGCAGATGTATCGGATATATTAGTGACCTCATACTTTTGAAGGCACTGAATAACAGTTCTTGTATGTGTTATAGCTTTTTTTTCTCTCAATACTTTGTGAATGATCTGTAGCTAATCTTTTAAAATTTCACATTGTTATGGTCACAGCTGAGAAATGATGCATCTTGAAGACCTTGCTACCTGTCATTGCTATTTTCAAAAAAAATTTTGCAGGATTACCGTTCCTTAGTTATTGTTCTGTTGTACGAAAAGAGTAGACTTCCGCCAAAAACAAAGTAAGCCTTTGATGCAGAGCAGTGTTACTAGCTAGTAACAAAACTTAATGCTGATATTTTATCTTTCAGTCTGAAAGTAATATGGAATACTCTGTGAGTTTTGAGGCTAATTCTTTAATGAGCAAAAAGCAGAAGTTATATAAACTGCATTAAAAATATATCACATATCAGAGACACAGAAAATATGGATTTAAGAAAAAGGGAGAGTAATATTTGAAACTGAGAAAAAGAAATGAGAAATTATGAAAGGTGATACTTACAGAAGAGGCATTTCTCACTTATTAAAAAATATCCTGAAGAGTAACTCTGAATGTGTTTTCCCTAACTAGGAAAAAAATATTCACACAAACAGTAAGAGAGACAATTAAAAAAATAAAGCATTGCAAGTATAATAAAATAAGGCAAAATATCTGAAAATGCTACGCAGCAGAAAGCTCCAGACTGCTTATAGCTGTGGCCAGGAAAATGGAAAATTTCATTCAAAATTTGGTAAAAGCAAAGCAAGTTCCTTTGCTGTGGAAGTAGATATGATAATTTTGAGACTGGAACAAAAACAAGACCGAAAGCATACAGTGTTATTGAGTATTACTGTTTGTCTAGCCCTGTTGTAGCTGTATGTATGCTGAGGTCCTTTAGCTGTGTAATCTCAAATCAAACAGTAGTAGCTGATTGTGCACAGGCTTAAGTAAATCATGGCCTGGTTCTCTGGACTCAGTGAAGTTAGCTCAGGAGAGGAGAAAGCCCCAGACAAGCACAATCTTCAGGTGTGGCCTCTTCAAGGTACTTAGTTAAACAAAGCTTGGGAGATAGGCAGACTAGCAGAAGAGCTGATAAACCAGGCAGGAGTTATCAAGTGCTGGTCAGGAAGAGTGAGAGTGGAGGCTCACAGCAGAGATTGGGAGGGAGGAGACCATAGGGATGGGGATGGGAGCTGCTGGGACATGAAAACACCAGCTTGAACAAGTGCTCGTCCCACAGGCTGTAGCCTACTTTCACCCATCAAGAGTTTTGCAAAAGTGCCTATTCACTTTATAAACTGAGCTCATTTGACTAGGAAATGTTTATCTGTATCAGCAGTATCTGGGAGTGAAGAGGGGTGGTGTGAGAAGTGAGGAAATGTGTGCCATGCTAGGGCTGCTCCTTGAGGCACTGCTGCACTCCACACAAGGAATCTTCTGCTTACCGAAATGGCTAGTGAGAAGTACCAGAATAGTTCCCTGCCTTATATGTTATACAGTGAAGAAAATGTTAAATTAGAATTATGGTTCAATGTAGCTCAGTAACTAATGTGGAAAAATGTACTTATCAGAAAAAAATATTAAAGTTATCAAAGTTAATATTAAACTCAAAAGTAGTCTCAATCATGATAAATTGTAGTTTTAGTGAAAGGCAGTCTTATCTGTCTTTGTCCTGTGCTTATGATCTACAATGGAGTTTCTAATTAGAAACACTAACTAAAAAATAAAGTTTCCAGTTCATCAGTTTTAAAATTACTTTTAAGAATATATTTTTCCTGCCAGGGAGTTATTAATGTTTTGGGGAACCATAACTACATTTTCATTGGGGTAATACCAATATAAAGGTCAGTATTTAGATCAGTATAATGCCTTTGATTCAACCAAGAATCAGATACATTACTGTCCTTAGGAGAACTAATACTAGAACTGCTGCTACTTAACATCTCCTTTCAAAATGTTGCCTCTCCCTTATAGTCCCAAGTGGGAAATAATCTAACCTCCAGAAAAATATTGGAGTCGTTTGTTACAGAGAAGAACCAAATGCAGATCAACAGGGAACGGACCATTTTAAACAGACCTGCACTGGATTTGCTATAGAAATCTATATGTTGACCTTTGCTGAAAAAGATTCAGAAAAGTGATGGCAAAAAAGACCGTTTATTACATCCTCAAATATGGTCTGTGCAGGAAATAACTTGATTTTTTTTAAAATGAAGATAATAAAAATGTCTTCTGAATACTAAATAATTACGCAAAACTTTGAATCTGCAAGGATCAATCACCTATTTAATAATCACTTACAAAATTCCCTTGCTAAGTGAATGTTGTAGATGGAGGCAGAAGCAGGAACAGGAGTAGAAAGGATGCTGGAGGAAAGCAGTGGCCCCCTTTTGCCAAGGTACTTTTTCTCCTGCAGTGTGCTTCGCTGCCCCAGGTTAAAGGTCAGTGGGAAATGAATGTTTGCTACAGGTGACATTAGACATAGAGTGAGCCTCTGTTCTACCGAGTTGACGTCATCTCCTTTCAACGTGTATTATCTGCTGGCATCTGTGGCCTATAAAGAGGGACAGTGTAGAGTAGAGGCTTTGATAATTTGGTCGTGTATCTCATACCAGATTGCTCAAGCTTCCTGATACAGCAAATGTTCTTAAGATCAGAAGTCACAAATGAGAATGCGGGCATCACCCGGCCTTTCACTGCGCCCCGTTCCTGCAACGAAGCCCTCGACGCCGCGCGGCCCTGCCCTCCCTCAGCGCGTCGTGTCGCGGCCCACGCTGCTGCCCACCGCAGCGCGAGCGCCGGGAGCTCCAGGCCACGGTTCCGCACAGGAGGAAGTTCACACACATGAGCTGATCCGTGGGGACTGCCTCTATGCAAACCGTTTCCCCAGAGTACATGAATAGCTCTGTTAATGAAAATATTTGCCACAATTGCCAAAAATCTGCAGCTGCATCCAAATGATGATAGTGCCTTCTTTTGCAAAGGTAGTTCTGCTTAAAAAAGGAGTTTGAACCTCCATTTCATACTGGGAATTAAGGGGGTCCAACTTTTAGAAGTATGTTATTTTTGACTTTAGCAATACACATTCATAGATTTATGCAATCTGTAATAAAATACAGCAGTATACATTTAAATATGTTATTTTTAGCTTTTGCTGATTTTAAAGCTATTATAACTTAAAAACGAAATTAAAAATAAGTTGGAACTTAGCAATAAAAACTGTCACAAGGTAAAATATAGGAAAAATCTTTTCAATGCAAATTGAAGAGCTTCTGCAAATAGTGAAAAAGTATGATGCTATGTATGTGAGAAATCTTTCAATATTGTTATTAATTTATTTTTTGCATTTATTTGGAGAACTAAGTGTGGCTGAGAATGCCTTTGTTGTTATTGAGCCATCTTTTGAGCAAATCCATGCCACCATTACTTAAAGGGATCAAAGCCAACAGTAAGAGCTGGAAGCATGCAAATGGAAAAATCAAGTTAACTGATTAAACTTCAAACACTTTAATGTTTCTTTATCTGGAATGCCATATGCTTTGACATATTTGGTGGTTCACAGGGGCTTTTTTTGTTTTATTTTTTTGTTTTCACAAGTAAAATTAGTATGTATTTTGCAACTTCTCAATCACGTAACATGTTAGAGCAACCCTTATCACCATAAGTGAAATTAGAACAATGGTCTTTTTATAATATTATTTTTATTCAGATGGTACACCTGTCTCAACTTTAACCTAACGTCTAATTTGTTGCTTTTTTATACATAACACATACCGCCTTCAGACCCATAAAATTATGACTGAAACATTCAATTTTGAGTTGTAACTTCTTTGTTGCAATGTGAAAATAGAAGGTGGTGTTCAAATATGCTATGTTGTTCCGTGCATTAATTATGATTTTTTTTTGTTACAGAGACATGTGACGCAGTCCAGTGGTAATCGAAAATTTAAGTGCACTGAATGTGGAAAAGCTTTTAAATATAAACATCATCTGAAGGAGCACCTACGAATCCACAGTGGTAAATAAACCAACAGTATTAATTACATTGGATCTTGTGGTTAATACTGTGATTTGTACTCTTTATAATTTTGGTCTTGAGCAAGACTTACTCTTGTAAGTCTAGTTTAAAGTACTGGTGCTTTCCTTTTTCTTATTCTGAGACTCTGTAACTACTGACTAAAGTCTTCAGCTGACTGCAGAAAATACTTAGGATAACTCAAGAGGATTTACAGCTGTGGCTTAAGATCTGATACTTACAGAAAGATTCACTTGTAGCAGGAGATATGGAGCATCCTTCCAGTCTTTTTTCACCGGTCTGTTCGTTCTCAGTTGTTTGCAGAGCACTCAGCTTTGTTACCAGCCTTGTTAGAAAATTTTAATTGATTAATAGTAAGTGTACAGCAACTGCACTTCCAACTGTGGCTGTGATTTTCATTACTCAAGACTAAATCACATTAAGGTGTCTCTCAGGATACAGATCTGAAATTGTGATATACTCTTATGTAAACAGTGTATGTTTCAATTTATAAGAAAATCTAACAGTTCAGTCATTTAAAAGAGGTTCTCAGTTTCACAGCTTAATCTGAATTTATTCATTCACAGTAAGTCCAAAAACAAGGTTTTAGGCTGTCTATTCCTTTTACATCTGTTGCTCAGCTGTGGTGGTAGCAATTAGGTGAACTCCATTTGGAGGTCCTACTTAAGCAAGCATCATCTTTATTTCCATAGGGCAGTACCAGCTGCATCTGTGAGTGGAGAAGCTGCAGTCAATGTAATTTCCAGTTTGAATAAAGCCAGTCTGTCTTTTTCCTTTTCCTCCATAATACAGATGCTCTGAAAAAGTGAGCACATTCTGTAGGTGTAATAATTGCAGAGCTGTATGCAGCTTCCTGACAGTTTAACACAAGATATATCTGTGAAGGCAAACATGCATCTGTCTCTGCATGTCTGGTTTCCCTTACTTCAGCTTTGCTTGTTTTTATTTAGCTGATAGTTATTATAGGAAGATATTGTACTGTATATACAGTATTTGAGTTTACTGCAATAAAATATGCATCACATTTTATAGCTTTATGGTTTGCATTTGTGCCATCTATATATTTAATCATAGACTAATATTTTTCTGTTCTGCAATAGTTCATGCTGCCCCTGAAGTTAGTAGTGTTACTACTTGAAATAAATTTATTGAAATACACAAGTATAATACATAGTTCATTTAGATGATAGTGTAGACAGTACTGGAATGTAGAAGAATTTGTTCTCATTATTGAGTTCCATCTTATATTTACTATCGTACTATTTACTATCATGATGAAAATTAGGGAAAGATCCTAGGATCAGAACTAAAGATGACATCATTACTTGATCTGTTCAATTCTTTGCAAAGATTTTTTTTTTTGCTAGAGCTCTTTGAGGGGTCAATTTAATGTATTCTTTTCTATTTACTATCACCTGATAAAGTTACATTGTAACCTGGTGAACTATTTGCACATGCCTGTCTTTATTTCTCTTTTTTCTGTTGCTTTTAGGAGAGAAGCCATATGAGTGCCCAAACTGCAAGAAACGTTTTTCTCATTCTGGTTCATATAGTTCACACATAAGCAGTAAGAAGTGTATTGGTTTGATGCCCGTGAATGGTCGAGCTCGATCAGGTCTCAAGACGTCTCAGTGCTCCTCCCCTTCCCTTTCTGCATCACCAGGTAGCCCAGCAAGACCACAGATACGACAGAAGATAGAAAATAAACCCTTGCAAGAGCAACTTCCTGTTAACCAAATTAAAACTGAACCTGTGGATTATGAATTCAAGCCAATAGTGGTTGCTTCAGGAATTAATTGTTCAACCCCTTTGCAGAATGGGGTTTTTAGTGGTGGTAGCCCATTGCAGGCAACCAGTTCTCCTCAGGGTGTGGTGCAAGCTGTTGTTCTACCAACAGTAGGTCTGGTGTCTCCCATAAGCATCAACTTAAGTGACATTCAAAATGTACTTAAGGTAGCAGTGGATGGTAATGTAATAAGGCAAGTATTGGAAAACAATCATGCTAATCTTGCATCCAAAGAACAAGAAACAATCAGCAATGCATCTATACAACAAGCTGGCCATTCCGTCATTTCAGCTATAAGTCTTCCTTTGGTTGACCAGGATGGGACAACCAAAATTATCATCAACTACAGCTTAGAGCAGCCAAGTCAACTTCAGGTTGTTCCACAAAATCTAAAAAAAGAAAACCCTGTTCCTACAAACAGTTGCAAAAACGAAAAATTACCAGAAGATCTTACAGTGAAGTCTGAGAAAGATAAGAACTTTGAAGGAGAGACCAATGATAGCACTTGTCTTCTTTGTGATGACTGTCCAGGAGATCTCAATGCACTTCAAGAATTAAAGCACTATGAAACGAAAAACCCTCCTCAGCTGCCTCAGCCCAGTGGAACAGAAGCTGAGAAGTCTGAATCCCCAACCCCATCAGACACTGGGGAGAACAACTTATCTCCTGGCCAGCCACCTTTGAAGAACCTTTTATCGCTCCTAAAAGCATATTATGCATTAAATGCACAACCAAGCACAGAAGAGCTTTCAAAAATAGCTGATTCAGTAAACCTACCGCTAGATGTGGTAAAAAAATGGTTTGAAAAAATGCAAGCTGGACAAATTTCTGTGCAGTCGTCTGGACCACCTTCTCCTGAACAAGTTAAATTAAGCAGTCCTGCAGATAATGATGATCAAGCAGGACCTACAAATGTGAGCGAACCCCAGAACAGCACAAGTAATTCACAAAATCCTGTCAGTACGAAATCTCAGACTTTATCAGAGGGATCAACTCAAAATGGTTCACGCAGTAACACGCCTTCCCCATCACCACTAAACCTTTCTTCTTCAAGAAATTCACAGGGTTATACGTACACAGCAGAGGGTGTACAAGAAGAGCCACAAATAGAACCTCTTGACCTTTCGCTACCAAAGCAACATGGAGAATCATTGGAAAGATCTACCATAACTAGTGTTTACCAGAACAGTGTTTATTCTGTCCAAGAAGAACCTTTGAACTTAACTTGTGCAAAAAAAGAACCACAAAAGGACAACAGTGTTACAGACTCTGATCCTATTGTAAATGTAATCCCACCAAGTGCCAATCCCATAAATATTGCTATACCTACAGTCACTGCCCAGTTACCTACAATTGTTGCCATTGCTGACCAGAACAGTGTTCCATGCTTAAGAGCTCTCGCTGCCAATAAGCAAACCATTTTGATTCCACAGGTGGCTTACACATACTCTACTACAGTTAGTCCTGCAGTTCAAGAAACACCACCAAAACAGACCCAAGCCAACGGAAATCAGGTACTCAAGTTTCTGTGTATTCCTGAATGTTGTATTTGACATGTTCTTTCAGTGTCCTTGCTAAGGTAAAGGAAAATTTTCAAGATTAATTAACTACAATAAGTTGAAAAGTTTATTTGGCTTCATGAGTTCATGAGTACTGGATGTTCCTGCTAATTCCTGTGCAAAGCTAGTCAGCTTGAGTTCAGAGTGTCGCAAACGAGAGCTTTGTGCCGACGCAGGTCGCTTCTTCACTATGTTCAGTCATTCCAAAGTGTCTCTTGAATCATTAATGCTAAGTATTTTAAAGCCAATTCAATCTACTCCAAAAAGCAAAGTAAAGCCATTGCTTGCACTTCTTGCTGGCTCTGTATTTCCACACATCCTCCATATTTCCACACATCCACACATTTCTCCTTTTCCACACATCCAGAAAACTGGGAACTTCTTGCTCCTCTGTCTGCCCTCTATTGTGATACTTCCCCATATTGCTTTCTCAGTTTGAAGTGTAACTGAATTCATACTGTACAATAATGACGCTGTAAACAAAAATCAGATGCATTTTCTACTGGAAATAGGACAGATATTTATCTTCTGCATGTGCCATTGCTATGTCTTGTTCTGTTCCTTCCTGGGTACTTTCAGATGCGATCTAATCAGAGTTTGTTCTGCTGAGAATTGCCTGTGTGCACTGAGCATATTGACAGAGCAGAAAATAAAAAAGTGATTCATGCAAAAATGCAGCATTTTTAGCTGAAACTTGGAAATGGGCTGTTCAGCATGTTACACAGGCTTCTTTATAGCTAGAGACCGAAAAGCCTGTATTAAAATTTTATATGTGATAGAATTAATTCGGTATGTTTTGATTCTGCTGATATCAATAGAAAATACTTTATGTTCCTCATGTAGGTGAATTTCAGCCCTTGAAATGCTTAGAAACAGATTACAGAGTTACAATTTTTTAAAAAGTATTTTTTCTGTTTTCAATTACGATTTTTTTTCGAGATTTGTGGTAGATTTATCAGCAAAAAGGTGTTTAATTTTGCAGATTTCGATGATCATTTAAATAAAGTTCCCATTTATGTGAAAATTTTCTCAAAAGAAACCTTAACTCTCATAAAATCTGTGAAATAGCAAGATATTTCCTGAACATTACATTTATTTTCTGTGCCTTAAAACATGGTGTATCGCTATAGTTTAGATCTGTCCAATGGTCAAATTTGAGTATGGTTAAAATCAGTCCCACTGGGAGTTCGTGTGCATATGGTAGCAGGAACCAAAACAGACATAAACAGAAGACTTCTCTTAGTTACGTAAGTCTCAAACATTTGTTTGTTCATTTACTGAATTGAATGAAAATAGCAAGACACCTCCAGGAAACACTTTAAAACTTTTTCTGCTGTAACAGTATGCTTTTTTTTTGAACTCAACAATTTCCGTGTTTTTTAAGGATGAAAGGCAAGACACTAGCTCAGAAGGAGTATCGAACGTAGAAGATCAAAATGATTCTGATTCAACACCCCCAAAGAAAAAGATGAGAAAGACAGAAAATGGAATGTATGCATGTGACTTATGTGACAAAATATTCCAGAAGAGCAGTTCGCTATTGAGACATAAGTATGAACATACAGGTAGGTAGTAGGAAGTGATGTTTCAAATTATTAGTGTATTGGTAGCGGGTAACAGTGCTACTCCTTGTTTCTTCTTTATGTTTTTAAGAACTAAATCCTGAATGGAAAAATGTTTTTCATCCATCTGTCTCATGGGCAATGAGCTGCAAGATGTACCTGTAAACAGGGATTTCTTATTTGTAATGTACTTTCCCAAGTAGAGGGAGGAGTGGCTGATAGCCCAGAGGATTGTGCTGCCCTTCCGAGGGCCCTGCACAGGCCGGAGAGGTGGGCAGAGAGGAACCTCCTGAGGTTCAACAAAGGCAAATGCAGGGTCCTGCCCCTGGGGAATGACCCCACTCAGTAGGCCAGGCAGGATGCTGACCTACTGGAGAGCAGCTCTGTGGAGAAGGCGCTGGAGGTCCCAGTGGACAGTGAGTTCACCATGATCCCACAATGTGCCCATGTAGGATGCCCAGGGTGGCCTGTGGCAGCCTGCAGTGCATCCTCCCGCTCTACTCAGCCCTGAGGAGGCCCCCTCTGGAGTGCTGTGCGCGGCCCTGGGCTCCTCACTACAAGAGGGACATGGAACTACTGGAGCGAGTCCAGTGAGGGGCTTCTGACGTGGTTAAGGGATTGAACCGTCTGCCTGAGAGCTGGTGGGACATCTCAGCTTGGAGAAGGGTGAGGGGGAATCTTCTCAATGTGTATGTGCATCTGAAGGAGCAGGATGTAGAGAAGATGGGGCCAGACTCTCTTCATTCGTGTCTGGCAATAGGTTGAGAGGCAATGGGCACAAACAGAAACACAGCAAGTTCTGTCTGAACATGAAGAAAAACTTCTTGACTGTGTGGGCTACCAAGCACTGCAGCAGGTTGCCCAGAGAGGTTGTGAGTCTCCATCCTAGGAGATACTTGAAAGCTATCTGGACACAATCCTGGATAGAAGGACTAGATGATCTCTAGAGGTCCCTGTCAACCTCAGCCGTTCTGTGATTCTGTAACTTGCTTTGCTGAACTAAACATTACTTAAGAGAAAAGGAAGATCTACCATATGATCTTTTCCATGAAAGGCAGTGTGTCTAACATGAAGGATTTTCAAATTGAGCCAAATGCTAATAGACATTCTTTAGACATAGAATTTAAACCCAGAAGAACATCCTTTAAGCTTTGGTATTTATGTTTAATTTCCCCCAAATTTTACTTTTGGCTCCAGCCTGGCATCTTCAGTCTGTCTTGAATAGCCATTACTGCCATATGTATTTTAAAAACAATCTTTCTGAGATGTCTTCAAGACATTTTCTCTTTCACTTGGTTCATTGTCTACATAGTATTTCTGCATATTAATGTTGTTTTGTTTCATCTTATTTAAACACAGAAATCAAAAGATGCAGGATCCCCTTTCTTTACCTTTGATCATATTTCTCAAGTATTTGTTAAGAGTATGTATTTTCATATCTTTCATGTTCTGAAACTCTTTTAACTCCTTATTTTCATAGCACAGTTGTTTTTTTCCATTCTATTTTAGATAAAGTATCATGTTCAGATGAGGTGCTTGTCTCATAGATGTGGAAATATTGCTCTCTCTACACAGCACCAGAAAGCTGCTGTCTCATTGTCTGTATCTTTTATGTCTGGGCTGTGCAAAATTGTTTTGCCTTTTGAGTGTTGGAAACAAAATAACGTAGCAGAGTTCCTGCTGTGTTTACAAGAGACTCTAAAAACAGCAACAAAAAGGCAAAAAGAAAAAGCTGAGAAACAGAGCAGAAGAAGAATTAAGCAAATTCAGAGAGATTTTTTCTGTTTAATATGTGTGTACTCAGTAGGTTTGAGGCACTCAGCTGTATTAACCTAGATCATGGGATGATTTTCATTTTACGTCTAACATGGTGTAAAGGCTTTGTATACTATATATAAATGTTTACTTGATTTAAACTTGGTCAATTTAAAAAAAAGTTAAAATGATTTTGAATTTGAATTTGAATGACTCCCACTCCAAGAAAAAAAAATCTTCTTTTCTAATTCATACATATTCAGCTTTTTTTTGTGTTAGAGGTTGTGTCCAAAAATTTGTTTATCCTTTGATGTATTAACTTTCCTAAAAAGCTCACAAGTTACCCTTGCTCTCCTGTGGTCTCATGTGAGAATCTCGGCCTGATAGCGGCAGAGCATCTTGTTAAACTGTGAATTATTGGCAATACGTTTACCTATAGAATTTTTGTGGGGAAAAAAATGATAGTTTTTAGTTCTTAAGATACAGAAGCTCCAAATGTCTGTGGTTTATTTTTTAGGCAAGAGGCCTCACGAGTGCGGAATCTGTAAAAAGGCATTTAAACACAAACACCATTTGATTGAACACATGCGACTGCATTCAGGGGAGAAGCCCTACCAATGTGACAAATGTGGGAAGCGTTTCTCGCACTCGGGGTCGTACTCCCAGCACATGAATCATCGCTACTCCTATTGCAAGCGAGAGGCAGAGGAGCGCGACAGCACCGAGCAGGAAGAGACAGGGCCAGAGGCCCTCAGCAACGAGCACGTTGGCGCCAGGGCCTCTCCATCACAGATCGACTCGGATGAGAGGGAGAGTCTAACCAGGGAAGAAGAGGAAGACAGTGAAAAAGAGGAAGAGGAGGAGGAAGAAAAGGAGTTGGAAGGACTTCAGGAAGAAAAAGAATGTAGAAAACTACAAGAAGTAGAGGACGAGGAAGAAGAAGGGAAAACTGAAGGTAACAAGAATGATGAAGCTGTAAATCAAGGAAGCAATGCAGAACCGGAAGTTATACAGAATAATGGGCAGGTATCAGAAGAAAAAACAGATAAAGCTTAAATGATAGTTTTTTTCTATAAGGAAAAAAAAATGGTAATGAAGTTCGTTCTATATTATACATACTATTCATGGAAACGCAGTAGCCTGCATACTGTGATTTCTGTTCACTACTGTGTAAAAAAATATATATATAAAAAAGAAAAAAAAAGAAATCCAGGTGTGCCTGAACCTCAAACTTAGTAATTTTTCACACAGCTTTCAAAGTTAGGAACAAGTTTGTAACATGAAGCAGATTAGAAAAATACAGTGACTCTGGAAGCAAAGATTTACCAGGTTGTAGGAAGCCTGATTTATTAGACAAGCATCTGGCATTGTTTGTTTTATCAGTATTAATTTTCATTCTTAAGTTGATTAATTTTTAAACTGTACAATTGGGAGAGATTTATATGTTTGTTTGTTTTTTTTAATGGTAAAACATTTCCTAAATCCACTTCAGTATTTTATTATGTCTTTAAAATGTGAGAACTTCTGCACTACAGAATTCCCTTTTGCAGAAACCCAGAATGCAGTTGCAAACAGTGCTTGGCTACCTTTGTAAATTCAACCTAGAAGGTAGCGGTTTCTAACATTAGATGTTGTAGTAGAGCATATTATCATTTAAAGTGTATTGTTAGCCTTAAGAAAGCAGAGATGATAGAAGAACTGAAGTTTCTTACTCATGTGGTTAAAAATGTAGTTGAAAAGATTGTTGTTGAGTTCTGATTGCAGGGACTAACAGTGTTAATACTGGAAAGGACAGCAAAGTCGTCAAAATCAGTGTTTGTAATTGTGTTTTGAGTATGTAGTAACAATATGAAGGATATGATATGAAGCTTTGTATCTCCTTTGGCCTTATGCAAGACCTGTGTGCTGTAAGTGCCATTTATCAGTATTATAAAGGCTCTGACCAGCCTTTATCCAATGTGTGGCCTACAATAACTAGCATTTGTTGATTTGTATCAAACTTCTAAACTAATCATGGGGAAAAAACACTCAGCCATCAGAGAAGTAAGAACACTGGTATATTTCATTATTTAATTATTTGGTGGTATTTTGGTTAATACCTGACTTGCAGAATTTCTCTACAATAATTACAAGGGAAATTTTCTAATCTGCTTTATTGCTTTATTGGTTTACTTTAATTTCAGACACATACATGAAATGTTATCTGGCTCATAAGTATTTTCAAATGTTAGTTATTATGGACCCCATTTATTAACAATGTTAGCTGATTTTTACCTATCAGTATTATTTTATTTCTTTTAGTTTATAGATCTGTGCAACATTTTGTACTGTATGTCTTCAAACCTGGCAGTATTAATACCCTTCTTACTGACATATGTACCTTTTTAGTTTTAGAAAACTTTTATATTTATGTGTCTTATTTTTATATTTCTTTATTTATTACACAGTGTAGTGTATAATACTGTAGTTTGTATTAATACAATAATATATTTTAGTATGAAAATTTGGAAAGTTGATAAGATTTAAAGTAGAGATGCAATTGGTTCTCTTGCATTGAGATTTGATTTAACAGTGTTATGTTAACATTTATACTTGCCTTGGACTGTAGAACAGAAGAATTAAAATGGGAATGTATTAATTTTACAATTGCAATCAATTCATTTTACCTTTACCCAGTTTTTAATATAAAGCTCTTAAATTTTAAAATTCACTGTGTGACTAATAGCATGATGCTCTGCAGTTTTATTAAGAGATTAGCCTAACCATAAAACTCATTTCCTTAGTAAGCCAAATTAGAGTAATCTTATAAACAGTGTTGGGAACAATGTTTAACATTTTTGTGCCAATTTGTTCCTGTATTCATGTATGTATGTTACAAATCTGAAACTTCATTTTTAAGTTCCTTGTTACATCATGGTCATTTTCTAGTTTTTTACCAGACTCCCCATCTCACAATAAAATGCGTCAACAAGTCTGACTTACTGTCATTATTCTAATGATTTTAAATATATTTTTTAAATTATTTCTATGAGAAGCCATTCGGGCATGGTTCTTGCTTCGGAGGAGATACTCACTGCCAGTTATGTGTAAGGAGCGAGCGAGCGAGAGGCAGGTTTACCGGGTGCGGGTGAAGGGACTGCCCCTCCGGGTTATCAGCACTGCCAGCCCAACAGCAGAGCAGCCAAACTTGCAAAACAAACCCCCTGGTTTTGTGTTTGCTTTTTTTTGTCCCCTTTCGTCTGTCTATTATGTATTATAGTGATCTATTTCAAATAGCTTTTAAGGGAAGTAATTCTATAAGTGGTTTTTTTATTATTATTATTTAGCAATAAGCCATTGAAAAAGTTGATGTATATATTGCTGTTGAAATATCTAAAGATATGTCATCAATATTGCTGATATATATATATATAATTTCAGTTTTGTAAATACAAAATTATTAAGGTTGTATTAGAAATGGATTTTTTAATGTTTTACAGATTAAACAAGTTTAGAAAATGTTCTTTAAACAAAGTTCTGCTCTTTTAATGATCCCTAAAAGGGGTTAACAGCCGTTTTGTTATTCATGAACGCTGTATAAGTTCTTTTATATTCAAGTATGTTAGTTTTGAATACTGCTCAATGTTATTCTCTTTTCAGCGTTAATACATATAAAAGATTTACCCTACATACTAAATATTTCACTTTGTGTTTTGGAGTACAGTGCCAGATACTGCCTTTTTAATTGGAGTAAGCTCCTAACTCAGAAGTGTTTACCACTCAGGTAAAATAAGACAGATGTTTTGAAAAAATAACTGTATTACATCAACAGGTTTGCCCAATTTTCCTAACAGGAATTGGTGAGATGGTTGAGGATTTGTTACAGGTAGGACGGTCTCAGTTTTGTGTTATTAAATGCCTTTTTGAAGCCTGTTTTCGGATGGAGATAATTTTTGCAACCAAGGAGCATCTTACTTGTCTATAGTAATAAGCCTAGTGAGACATTTATTGAAAATGTGATGGAAAGAAAATCTGTTGTGCTGTTTGTAGAAACAGAGCAAAGGATTTGAGCAAGTGTAAATGCAACCTGCCTGTGAAAGTTCAATACCAGAAAGTTCAATTTCCAGAACTTCAAATGAAGCAACAGAAAACTGTGCTTTAGTAGGGAATAAAATCCAAGTAGTTTTGATTCAGGAACTCTCATTGTTTTTGTGGAGAAAATGTATACTCCTTGTTTAGACTGTGAAACTGTTATGAACATTTGTGTCTTCAAAATGCATTGGTGTATTGAATTTGCAGCTGTTAAACTCAGATGCCACTGGTGTTTGTGACCTTGTAACATCATGTATTATCCATTTGCAAAGCACAAAAACTGTGATCTTTATTTAGGTGAGTAAATGCATTGGAACAAAGATGTGCTTAGGAGACACGGATGTTGTTCCCAGCTCCATCAGTGCAGGAGGCTGCGTGGTGCGAGACACCGAAGGCAGCATCCACTGCAGAATGGGAAGCAGCCCAAAGGCAGCAACACAGAGCTTCCCTGTAAATTAATGACAGAGCATTTCCAAGGGGAAAAGGTCTCACACGTGAGAAAGTGTGGAAGTAAAAGTGTGAGTCCATTGTGTTCTGTCCTAATAAAAAATAAATAAATACAAATTGGAAAAAAGAAGTGAAAATATTTTTAATAAAGCTCCCTTGCCCTGTGTCCTCTTCCGCAAACATCAGGCAAGGGACAGTTTCCAGGCCACACTGACAAAAGAGAAGTGGCCTTTGGATATGATGTGGATTAGAGCAGTGACCTGAGACTCGTGCTCTGCTCTGGGTTCGGCTGCTGCCCCATATTATGTCTCCAGTTTGCGATTAATTGCTGTGTTTCAGAATTAAGGTTGCAAAATTGTGATATCATTATTTGTCCTTTTTTATCACATAATTTGAGAATAGGAAAAATATTATAGGATAACTGTAGGAAAAAAATGTTACAGAAAAGCAAAACACTAAGTTTCGTGGCCTAAGATGGGGAGGAACACACTTCTGAGATCCCGAAGAAACAAGAGTAGGAGAAGAAACTTAGGGATACAGAGAAGAGTGGAAAGTGCTCTGGAGAGAGGTAGCTGCTTTGTGCTCTGCTGATCGTGTTTGTCACCCCAGGGTAGTTATAGTGGCTTTATCCCTGGTTCTCCAGAGTGATGTCTCTGCCTGATTGCCAGTCACCTGGAGCACTCCACATGTGAAACTGGTGCCACAGAGATGCTCACCAGTATCTCATGCACGGATCATGCATCCGTGAGCGTGAAAACATTTTGAAAATGGTATTGCATTACAAGTAATCACATGAATTAGTGATGCCAAAAAAGCAAATCAAGAAGTTCTGTTAGTTTGGCCAATTTCAGAGTTCCAGAGTTCAGTGCTTAAAGAGCTGGTTTCAGCACAAGAAGGATGCACCATGCTGTCCCTGCCCCGAACGGAGCATCCTGAAGAGCAGGGTTCTCCTGCGAGTGGGAGGAGTTGCTCCAGTTCCCGGCCAGCGCTGCCGCTCCCCAGGGCGGTGAGGATGGAGCTGCCCGCACACGGGAAAACAGGACGCCACTCAGAGCACAGGTTTGTCCACTGCAAAACGCTCCGTTAGGGGCTTTTACCACCGAAGCAGTGAAGAGCAGGGCCTCACGCTCCAAACCTGCATGGAAGTCTGTAGTGCAGAAATGGCCATAATGAAAATACTTCGTGGGGTCCAGAAGACCTTTTAAGTTTAAGATAATAATTTGAAGATGAGGAAAGTCCGTTTTGCTTATGGAGATAGTAGCGAAGAGGTTGATTTTCGAGCACAGAGCAGGCAAGGTAAAATAATATATGCTGACCTGAGCACTCTTGAAAATATTCTTAATTTATTTGCTAGCAATTTATGTGTCTGCATACAATTCTTTGTTCAGAAGGATTTTTTTGTTATGAGTATGTTTTGCAGTTCACATTCTGATATTTAAATATACAAATTGCTTTTTTTCCCTCTTTGTTTGGAAGAACATCTTGTTTCATTGTCACTGCAAATCTCATGTGGAAATTCAAAATCAGAACCTCTTGAGTATTTGATCATTTATCCTTCATATTTTTCCTGGGCATTAGTTCTAATGCTATTCACACAGTTTGCTTGTCACAAAAATGAATACAAAAGGATGGCGACTGAAGAACTCTCAAATTTGGGCAAATATTTACAAATCTTTTATACTTCTGCTTTTTATCAATCTGGTCACTAATTCATCACACAATCTTCTGAGCTGTGCTGCTGATGCATATTGTATCTATTTTATCTCTACAGAAAATATATAGAATATGTATATATACAGAAGATATTGTGATATATTCCATTATTTCAAAATTTTTTTTCCTTTAATCTGTAACTAGAAAATGGGGGATTGTTGGGGTTGGGCATGGATGCGCTGATGTCGGGAGGCCTTTTCATGGCCAGGTTCGGTCCTGTGCTGTGCTGAATCTGAACATCCTGTAGTGTTAACCTGCAGCTGTGTAAAATTCTGCACGACACCCTTTCTGCACTGCAAGTCCCCCAAAAGACGTCTACGAGTGATCACAACAATAGAAAGCAACCCTTAAATAAATAAATGCATGAGAATGCCATGCTTGTCCTTTCTGTGATATTCTCGGTGAGCCTCAAGCCTGATTCTGCTTTTGGATTTAAACTTTTCTGAAATGGGGACTATCCTTGCTTTTTTGTTCAGCTGTGTGTAAACATAGAATGTGTGTAATAATTGTGATCTTTGTACTACGTATTAATTCAGGAACAAACAAGGTAAGTTAAACCTTTAAAAAAAAAAAAAAGAAAGGAAAGGAAAAGTAAAGCAAAACAAAGAAACACACGTACATGAACTTTGCTTGATTCCTCCCGAGTGTCTGTGCCTCTTGTCCCCAAGGAACCTGTTCTCTTTCAGCAGCCCTGGGCCCGCAGACAGGAGCGGGGTGTGCGTGAGCTGCAGCCGAGCACATTTGACAGCAGCTGAAATGACAGGGGTGCTGTTTCCATCTCGTATTCTTTGCGAGCTCTCTCTTCAGGCCAAATCCTGCGTCCCTTTTGATGAATATCCGTGAAACTCTTGAATTCATTGAAACTTTTTGCACGTGGCTGGTGAAGCACTTCCCGCGTGTTCAGCGGCACGTAAGTAGTGGCAGAGGGATGCAGTAAGCAGGTTGCTCGTTCAGTGTTTAGGAATGAAATCTGTGTGTTGGACCAGATTACTCAAGCTGGACCAAATCATTCAAGAAATAGTTCACTGGAAAATCGTGCAAAATTCTGAAAATAACAATGGCTGCCAGTTAAACAGCTCTGAAAGGTCATGTCTCTATGCACACCCACACAGAAAGGGTACTTGGAATTGTTTGGTTTTCTCTTTTCTCCCCTCAATCAAATTAGCCCAATTAAGGACAGCTGCCCTCGGCCCCTTTCACGGAGGCTACATGCCGCTGCGGCCCTCGGCTCCCCTGGAGCGGGAGCGGGAGCAGAAGCAGAGCAGCACAGCACAGCACAGCACAGCACANCGCTGCTGCGGCCTTGCTGCGGCCCTCGGCTCCCCCGGAGCGGGAGCAGAAGCAGAGCAGAGCAGAGCAGCTCTCCGGCTCCTGGCAGCTATCCGGCTCCTGCTCGTTTCATTGTGAGTCCTGGTGAGCGCTGAGCTGGCGGGGGGAGGGTTGAACCTGGGAGGTTGTCTGAGCCTCTCAGCCGGCGGCTGCTGCTGCCGAGGGCTGTAGGTTGTTTGAAGTGGCCGTGGTTACAGCCCGGCCAGGTCAGGCGAGCTCAGCTGAGGCTGCAGAGATAACAGCGGTCTCAATCACGACCGTGTGGCTGAGCTGACCTGGAGTCAGCTCATTCCCTCACTTAGCTCCAGAAATTCCTTTGGCAGGAGCCGGCAAGCACATTCTGCGGGAACGGCTGTCTCGTACCACCTGGTGCAGGAGAACAGCAGCCCTTCGGTCTGGAAATCAGTCTTGTCAGCTGTAACCTCCTGAAACAGTGACTCAAGTTCCTCAGAATGCAGCCTTGTCTTTTCTCGTTGCTTTTGTCCTTTTTAAAAAAAAAAAGTGATTTTCATACTGTCATTTTGATCTCCAAGCTGAGTGATACATTGTGTACAGTGCTCGTGGTATGTCCTGAAGCTTAGTGAGAAGCACTCTGCAAACCAAGCAACAAGGAATTCTAGCACTTGCAATGACTGTTAAATTTCTGTACCTTTTGCAACCCTGAATATGAGGCCAATTTTTGTGGTTTAGGGGAAAAGGGATAATAATTTAATTGCTAAATGATAAGTATACTTCACACAAGGCTGTTGCAGGCTGAGTTGGGAAGAGACCCAGGTCTCTAACACGACCGGGTGAGCGGCCTTCTTCTCCAGCATGCGGTTTGTTCTGAAGGCCTATGGCAAACTGAGCCTTCCTGCACTTTCTGCTGGCACCGCAGCTGGCCGTGCAGCAGGGATGCCCTTGACAAGCTTGTCCTGTTACAGTGAAGTCAAGAGGCTGGCTCTTAGCGCAGGCAGCGGCGCCTCTGACTTTGTAAGCAAGTAAGTGCTTGATGCAGGGCCATCAGATGCCCAGAGAGACGGTGGGACATCTGGCCAGATCATGAGTGCTGCTAGCCATTCACTTACAGAACTATCTGCAGAAGCAAAGTCTGTGTCCTTGCTGCTCCCTGCACGGGCTGATGCAGGGACTGCTGCCATATGCGTGGGCGCAAATGTGCTGCCAGGCTGAAGGTGCGTTGGGTTCCACCTCTTGCGCAGGTGAAAGTAGGGAAGCTTTGCTGATTCTCTACATGAACCAACTGCCCGAGTCATCCTCTTGTTCCTCACGTTTTTTTTCATACAAGCCACAAGGCACAGAGACATTTTCTGGGTCCTAGTGACTCCGAGGGGAGAGGAGTGAAGGAAAATCTCAGTAAAGCAATTTGTTCCACATATGAATAATCCTCCTTTACAGAAATAGCTCAAGTCGTGTAAGTAATTGGTTACTTATGTAAGTAAAATCCTTGTAGAGTCTGTCTGTTCTCCTTTGCAGTTATAGCAGTCTGACGCTTTTTACATTAGGGGAAGCAAATAATTACTGCTTTACTGGGAGCTTCTCATCTAGTTCCTTACCATGGGCCCACTGGGTCGATTTAAGACTGTACTACTTGCCCTGTAGTAATGGAGATATTTTGGCTTCATGTAAATCAGAACCTGTTCAGCTCACTGTGCCTAAAAATAATTGAAAATAGATGGAGAATCCGATGCCAAAAAATGCAAATATTTCATGACTAGAACACGCATAGGTCAAATACCATTTATGTTTCTGAATTTTGAGCTGTGTGCTTAAAACCATTGTTTTAAGTCCATCCTCTGCTCCTACCTGGTTTCTCTCCAGCTGCCTCTCAGTTCTGGGTGTAGGCACAGTGTACCCAAACAGTGTGGTGCACATGCCAGACTTTTATTTATGCTACACATAAATAAAAGTCTATATGTGGGTCTCCTGTGGGCTAATAAATACTGCTGCTGCTTGAAAAGAAAGCACTTTAAAACCTCAAAATAGCAGATAGCCCACCTTAATCATCACAGCAGAACTGTCCTATACAGTCAGCCAAACTATCACATCTAACTCGCGTAGCCTTTTCAGAGAATCCTCCTAAGTACAAATTTTAACCTTATATGGGATTTCTTATAATTACTACCTTTATATCCTACATGCTAATTTTTCGTGGCATTCTACTGAATTAGCCATCTCGTGTGGCTTCTGAGCTGCGCCTTGCCCCGGTTCTCCCCAGGTCTTGCTGTGTTCGGCACCCCGGGGGTCGCTGCCCGCCCGGGGGTCGCTCTCCGCAGCAGGCAGGACGTGTGCGGCCAGCAGGCGCGCGGTGCTCGCAGGGGACAGCGGTGCACAGAAACACTCTGCCGGATTACAGGCAGTTGCAAGGGGTGAAATAATGCTCCAGTATGGCCTGTGGGCTTCTCTGGCATGTTCCTCAGTCAAAAATAAATTGAATATCTTTGCAAAATTCCATTCCCTTGCTGTCACTGCCTTGTAACCTTCTACCTTGTTTCTAGCCTTGGTTTCCTAAGCAAACGCAAATGTGAGCCTGTGCCCTGCATTCCCTTTGCTCACTTTGTAACACATCCTGAACCTAGTGACTGTTCCTGAGCAAATTTGACAGAGGAGGAGATGTGTCAAAGATGTCAAGTCTTTGCACATCTTTGCATGTCCTTACATGACTTAGAAATTGGTTGCTTAAGGCAGAGGACCAAATCAGTGCTCCTGCCAGGCAAAGGCAGGTATTATTTGGTCCCTAAGTATCCTAAATTCTGTTATTTTCTTGCTGATTTGAGAAGAAAAAAAAAAAAGAGAGAGAAAAACTACACAAGAAAAATTATAAATATGATATGTAATAAGTAGTGGGCTAATGCACTCTCCTTAAAAGGGAGATTTGAAATATGATCCTTACTCTAATGTTGGGCCACTATTTGTAGGGCCCCTTGCCAGCAGAACTGGCACCCTAGTCTCCATCACAAGCTAAGAACCATGTTTATTTGTTCCTTCTCTAGCCCAACAAACTGGAAATTCTCTCCTGCAAAGCAGAACTAACCCAACAGCGGCATCTTTGTGTCCTCCAGAAGAGCCAGTATAGAGCACCCTGGGTTTGAACCTTCTCAGGGGCATGGTAAGACAGAGGAAAGGTGTCACGTATCCCTCAGGAGTGCTGTAACACAAACAGACTCCTGGATTATCCACTCACTAGTGTGCAGCTTGGTGCAAACAGTCTGACTGGGTTTAGCCTCACTGTGCTCTTCGAGTGACGCAGGGGCTGCGTTTGTGCGCCCGCATGTACCAGTCGGCCCATAGGTGCTGGGAGACCTCCAGGAACACCTAGAAGCAGAGCTTTGAACACTCGGAGGCCGGTACTACCACAGCTGCAACAGCACCCTGTGTGTGACCCAGCACCCGAGCGCTGCTGGAGGAGGCACTGCTGCCTCCTGGCCCTCTCGCACACTAGTACCAGTGGTCAGGATGGAGCCATGGGTTATTTGCCCACTACATCAGTTCACTGCGTAACACTAAAGCTTTGCTGGGACATGAGGAAGGGAACGTGGGGAGTGAGACTGCTCCCGTGCAGGTGGTGCAAAGCAGCGGTGCCACTGAGCGTGTGTTGAGCTGCGCCCCAAAGTGGTGAGGGCTGTCGTGCCTCCGGGGAAGGCAGTGCCTACGTGGTGGTTCTGGGGGTTGCAGATATTTTATACAGCTGCTGAAAGTAAGAATTAGTTCAAACAAGCAACTTAGTAGATCTAGCTGAAACACTTTTAAAAGCTGTTTTATATTTACTGATACAGCCATTGGCCTTTTATTTTCTCTTTCTGAGATGTTCTGCTACTTTAATTTAAAGCAGGATTGGTCAAAAGTGACAGCCTGTACAGAGTTTACTTTGCCAAGACATAGCCCAGAGATCACACAGGGAGAGAGACTCTCTCGCTGCAGACCATAGGAACAAGAGTACACGGTTAAAACCTGAACTGTTGGGTTTGCTCTGCTTTTAGTTCTGTGTTGGCATTTGATGCTCTGAAGTGCAACCAGTAAACAAACTTTTCGTTGTTTCCTGTCCATGTGGCTGCACAGGTTTCCAGCTCTTGCTCAGAACTTCTTTATTTCTCTTATGGTGCACACAGGTTTTTTGGTTTTGAGCAGAGTCAAGAACCACCTCCTGCGCTAGCTGATTTGAACTAGGGTTTGTCCATTCCTCAACCCAACTGCTGTGCTCTGTATGATGCTTCTTTGGGTCAAAATAATAAACAGGAAGGTTCAATGAATGATATTAAACCTTTCTGGTTTTGTTTCATCCATCATACGGTTTCCATATGCTCTGATGACCTGGTACAAGCTCAGTCCAGCCAGGTGGGATGATGTTCAAGATTATATCAATAGACAAAACCTGAAGTAAGTGATAAAGGGCAGCAGGACAGCACACAAAGTGCTACGCTGGCAGCGCTGCACGGCTGCTGCCGGCTCCGCGAGCACGCGGCGCTGGTGTAGGCCAAGCTCTTGAGTTACTGTCAGAGTGAGAAAATGTCCTTTGCCCCATTGCGTCAACATCTTTCTTTCGCTTTCAAGCTCTTACAAGTGCAGAGGCCACAATTAGCGCTATTAGTCATTTAGCATAATCAGAATTAGAATAGGTTGGTTTTCGCCTGCTTACAAATGAGCTGTTGGCAGCAGGATGTCATTGCGCCCAGACGAAAGGCCAGACACAATGAAGACTGGAGGGCCTGACCCTGGAATAAAGTCTGGCCAGCTCTGCTGGGAAGCTGCGCGGTGCAAGGAGAAAACCAGGTGCACCCACGCGTTACCCAAACCAGCCAGCAGTTCCTGAGCTCAGGGTGCACTTGGAGTCCTCTGCCCACTCACAGTCCAAAATTTGAGTTTCTCCCTGAGAAACGGCTTTTTCCTCACAATACTCACAGCTTGCTTTCCTACCACAGTGCCTACTGCTGCCCACATCAAAAGCTAAGGCCATTCCTGTCATTAGGAGGAAACCGACATCCTATTAAATCTGTCCATCACCTTAGCAACTAAGTCTGTAGCCCAACTGACCCAAGCTCTTCTAGGGCAGGGCTTTGGCACTCCTTTTCCTTTGGTTGAGGATATTTTACTCTATAGGCAATAATTTAGCACATAGCTGAAAGGAGAACAGGAGGAAGGGAGAAAAGAGTAAGATTCAAGCACGAGAGCAATCACGTCTGATCCTGCAGGAAGACCAGTCCTTGTCAGGGAAGATGCCTACACATTGCCTTGGGGAGTGTGCTAGCTACAAGCTATTGAAGGGCAGGTACCTTCTTCACCCAAGTTGGAAAAGAAAATGATGGCAGTAGCTGTGTTTGACAAGGCACAGGAAATCATCAGCATGCATATGATGGTGCTGGGTACCCCCAGCAGGTCAGGCCCCTCTGGAGGTTTTGGGCTTAAGAAAGTACGTGTTCTTCACCTTGTTGGCTTGGGCAGGAAAGAAGCATTGGATGACTTGCAGTTCACCCCATCACTACACAAAATCTCTCCTGTAAGGAAGATGGCGAGCAGTGTTTTCAGACCTGATTTCAGTCAATGCTTCCATAGCCGTCAGCTGACTGCCACCACCATCTAACAGCCCCAGGTGAAAGCCCAGCCGCCCTGGGTATTCCTTAGCATGAATTCAACAGCCTGTGCTGAGGCCTTACAAACTCAAATATGGCCAGGCCGCCTTGCTGCAGAGAGCTGCTGCTCTGCTCCTCCAAAGGCCAAGGGATAAGGGCCAGAGCCTGTGTTCACCTGGGTCCCGTTGGACACGGGCTCAAGTGTCCCTGAAACAGCAGGAGAGGCGAGGAGTCTGGTGGGGTGGCCCTGCTGTCTTCTCCTCTCCAATACTCGGACAAAATTTTATATATTCAGAACAAAAAATGCCTGCACACCGGCGCGCACTGCATGCAAGGGCCCTTCCTCCCCTCCGTGGACCAAGGAACCTGCCTGCCTTGCCTGTGGCCAGTGCGCCCCAGTGTCCCCAGTTGGTAGTGGCTGGCTTGGCAGGTGCTCTGCAGCAAATCCCTGTGGTACAAGGGAATCTGTAATCAAACTGCCTTAAAGAAATTTTCTTGGAGTCTTCCTTGATATTTGGAAAAGCAAAATAAACCTTAATTCATGGTGCAAAGAAAACCACTGGATCTCCATTTCATCTGAATTGCAGACAAACTCAGAGAGGGATCCTCTTCAAAAAGCTCTCAGCCCATCTCAGTCTTAGTGAGTGCCAAAGGAAAATAGAGTCATTTCTGCTTTTTAAATGCACAGATTTTCTAGCAGATAGGCCTCTGAGCTCCCTGTAATTGCAGATTTCTAATGGTCTAATCTAACCACTCAATCTCTTGCAGTGTTTTGCTCTGTGCAATTTTCTTTGATACCTTTATATATTTCCTGGCTTTACATGTGCTGCCCTGCTGCAGAATATACTACAGGTTTCATGCAGGGAGCTTCATTTCTCTGTTTGTTTATTTTTGTGGATGGGGCTCCAATGGCTCTCCCTTCTCACCTTTTCCCCTTCTTTCCCAAAGCCAGGTGGCAGAGTGGGGATAGTTTTGTATCTGTATTCTATCCAAGTGCCAGAAAATTGGAATGGGAGGCAGAAATCCCAGACCACAAACAGCACAATTGTGTATGAAAAAAAAAAAAAAAATTTCTCTACAGAAGAAAATAAAAATCTCTTTCTCTGCTCCATTTTCCCTATGTATAGGGGAAAGATAAGTAGAAATCATTACCTGAAGTCATGCCGTGAGATTTAATTTCAGTAATGCCTGCACAGCAGAGCGCAGGAGCCCTGGAAGAGCAAAGATCTCTCTGTGCCCATGAGCAGGGAACGTCTGCTCTGGTGCCTGGTGTTCCCATGCCAGGTGCCCTGTGCAGTATGGACTGCCTGTGCTTAATGCTCAAATCCCAAGCCTCATCTGAAAGGGCATGACTTGCAGGGCATGACTTCCTTGCATGTTTGCTGCATCTCCCCCATGCTTGCAGCACCTATGTCTGGTTAGCTTCTATAGCCCAGCAATCCTGCTTGGCTCTTCACCAGCCAGATCTGTTTTGAGTTGCTTATCATTTTTACAAAAGCTATCTTTTCCACGGAGAAATCATAGCAATATGTATGATCTTATTAATATATATAAATATCTGGGGGGAGAATATAAAGTGGATGGGGCCAAATTCTTCTTGGTGGTGGCCAGTGACAGGACGAGGGGTAATGGGTACAAGTTGAAACACAGGCAGTTCCACCTCCATGTGAGGAAGAACTTCTTTCCTGTGAAGGTGACAGAGCCCTGGCACAGGCTGCCCAGAGAGGCTGTGGAGTCTCCTTCTCTGGAGATCTTCCAAACCCGCCTGGATGCCACCCTGTGCTACGTGCTCTAGGTGTCCTTGCAAGAGCAGGGGGCTGGACTAGATGAACTCTAGAGGTCCCTTCCAACCTCAACCATTCTGTGCTTCTGTGAGCCAGAAAGAGGCACCGCAAATCGTGTGGAAATGTGCAAGAAGCAGGGGCAGACCAGCCAGGCCAGAGGGACAGCAGTGCTGGCGCTGCAGCCTCCAAGCTTGAACAAACAGGACTCCAGAGCAGGGTGTCTGGTTGCTGGAGGCCATGCATGCATCCCCTGCGAACCCACCTCCTGCCTGGGAACTGGGATGTACAGACATGCGAAGAGTATATGCTGCCATTTTATTAAACCGAAGGTATGGCTATTGATACAATAGCTCGGTACGTACTGCTTTTAAAAGTAAAAAGTTGACTTCAATGTGGAAGCTGACTTCAGTACCAGATGTTGAGACACAGCATTGCAGAGAATGACTTTAATACGTGCTTTACATGCTTATTACCGTGTTTGGGTGAGAAGGGTTTATATGCAATCAGACTGCAACCCTGAAAGTAAGTGCTTTTTGTTCCTGATAACCAACCTTCCCTGAAAAGCAAAGAGTTAAGGAGAAATATTACAGCCAAAAAAAACCCTCTGGAATAATTTCAGCCTGTTGCACAATACATCATAGTAGTATCACTAGTCAAAGAGCAGCAGAATTATTTACCATCATTACACAAAAGAAAACCTGCCCTGCAATCAAACTGATGTTTCTCTTATTCTGATTGTGTTTTCCAGTGAGTCACTCCTGGACAACTTGTTCTATAGGCAGGAAACTGCTTTTGAAAGTGATGGAGCACACTCGCAATGGCTGCAGCAAAGGAGTATCAGGCTCTTTGTACAGCTGTTTCCTTAAGTGATTCACGAAGAAAAAATCTCACTCCTTACAGTCCTTTACTTTTCAGTGGCGGTAATTGGAATTCCAAGCCGTGAAGCCCTTTGCCACCGGCGGTAACACACTCACTGACAGAGCTTCCACTGAAGCCTCTGCCCTTCGGCAACCAGGCCCCGGGGTGCCTGCAGCAATGCTCACCTCCAGCTCCCTGTGTCCTTCCAGTCAGCAAGTTTCATTTACCTTGTCTTCAAAGGGGAGCCAAAATACAGCAATACTGGGCCTATTTTAGCATGATAACTATGGAGCCTCAAATGAGAATAAACTTTCCAGAAACCTCACCAAAAACGGGGATGGGGGCAGCTGGGGTGGAAGTTGCCTGCCCTGCCTCACAGATCGCTGCCAGCAGCCTACATCTGTGTGCCACATGAGCAGGTGAGAAAGTGCCTTTGAGAAGGGGATAAAGTTGCTTCTGTGTCAATAATGGACCTAATCCAAGCTATTGAAGCATCTGCTACATATTTCAGTATTTTATTTCTTACACTTGTAAGGATATTTGAGTAGGTGATCATCTATGGCTAAAAGACTGTATTTGAGAGCAAAGCTAAGATGTGGTCACCACCAGACAAAATACTTGCTATTACAGGAGGTACTTTGAACTCTCCTTCAAGCAGCATGTCCATGTTAGAATCAAATGATCACCACATGCAGGTCTATAAAGCTTCCTAGATCAGCTGGGTAAAAAGCAGCTCTGCAACACTTACTGCTAGATGGCTGATGACCAGTGCAGGTGAATTAAGTTGTTATTGGCTCCAAGTGTGGCTCCCATACATTACCTGTGACTGAACTGCCAGCAGAGTGGGCATCTTGGGGAACATGAGCAAAAAAAGAGGGGGTTTGTCCATGGATCTCTAGCAGAGGCCTAGAAATGTGAAATAAATGCATGTGTTTAGGAAAAAAAAAAAAAAAA